>LXPE01000019.1:0-79462 GCA_001664025.1 Hanseniaspora valbyensis NRRL Y-1626
GGGTTTAACTAAAGAAAATTATTAGAAGATCATGAACAATTGCAATATTTAAAAGTGATAACTTTTTGTAGTAGAGGAATCAGCCATGTTCCTGTTGACTATTTAAATGAAAAATATGGCTGTATTATCAAAAACTATGATGATTCTGAACTTTATGTAGCTAATGATGTCGCTGATTGTGGTATGTTCCATGTTTTGGAATCATTTAGAAAGTTTTCTTATCAACAAAGTAAATTGAGAGAAGTTTTAGATTCTATTGCCACTAGAGGATATTTGAGAGGTGATGATGAGAATGAATTAAGCTTTTGCTTTGGTCATGAATTAAAAATTGTTAACAAAGATGGTGCCACAGAACCAATAGAAGAGGAGGCAGAAGAAGAAGAAGGAGAAGAAGATAACAAAGAAACAGGTTTAGAAAAAGAAAGTGATAAAAACGAAACAGGTTCAGAAAAAGAAGAAAAACCAAAAACTGAAGTTTTGGAATACATGTATACAAACTCTCCAATGCATAAAAAAGCTTTGATTTTAGGATTTGGTAAGATTGGTCAAACTCTTGCAAAAAAATTGAAATATGGTTTATCAATGAATGTTTCTTACTCTACCAGATCAGGTAAAAACACCACTGATAAGGATGTAGCCGAATTTGAATACTATCCTTGGGGCCAATGGAATGAAAAATTGTCACAATTTGATTGCATCATTTTGTGTCTACCTTTATCCCCACAAACAAAACATATTATTGATGAACAATTCTTGCTAAACTGTTCAAGATTTGAAAAAGGTAATTTAAACCATTTATGTTTGGTTAATTTGGGTAGAGGTTTGTTGATAGATTGGTCTGGAATTCCTAAAAATTTTATTAAATCTAGAATTAGACATGTAGGTTTAGATGTTTTCTATGCCGAACCAAAGTTGACAAGAGAATGTGCTGATTTAACTCTTGCAAACTCTTCCGTTACACCACATATTGGTTCTTCTACTTTTGAAGTTTATAACAGATCAAGTGAATTTTGTTTAGATTTGATTAAAAAGACTTTAGATGAATAATGAAGGTTTTTTCCTTAAAAAAAAATAAAAAAAAAAAAAAACCAATAGAGCTATTTACTCTGTCTCTCTATATATTTTTTCATAAATATTATAAATGATATTTGTTTAAACATTTTAATTAATATGGTGGAATAAATATAAGAGGCAAATTATTTTTTATGAATTAAATGTTAGTGAAATCGGGTGATTCAGATGCACTTTGAACGCTACCATAAACTTTGAGGTCCAAGCAGGAATATCACGGAACAATTGGGAACGAGTTCAACTAATAAAAAGTGTTTGCTGGAAAGTTTCAACACACACAAAGAAACAAACAATAATGGAAACATTATATATATATATGAACCAATTGATTTAAACTTTAGTAGAGTAATATAATAAATAAGTTAATTCAGTTTACAAAATAATCCATTCGACTTAACAATAAAAGGTAATATCACACATATATATCCATTATTCATGTGATCTCAAGCCAATCATCTATTAGTTGATTTTTTTTTTTACAAAATTAAAGCCGATATCAGCTGTTTTTTTATTTTTTATTGTTTTTAATTGGTTCAAAAAAAAATTTAAAAAATTTTTTTTTTTAAACTTATATTCACTATATATTTTTTTTTCCATTGAAAATAAAATCTTCTTCTATTAACTTTTGAAAAAACATTATCATTACGATTATTAAATTGAAATATAAAGAATGATACAAACCGTGTCAAATCATAAACAATAAATTTTTATTTTTGGTCCACTATATAATTTTAAAAAAATACCATGTTGTCTAGAGTAAACCTAACCAGATCTTTTTTAAGATCCACCACTAGATCTTTTGCTGTCTCCACTCCTAAGTTACAATCTATTCCAAGAAAGACTGATATGTTAGTTGAAAACAAGAAAGAAAGAGCAGACAAAATTGAAGAATATAAGAAAGTTATGGCTGAAGCTGGCTATGATCAAACCATCTACGATATCAAATCCACCGAAGACTTATTTGGTCCAGGTCCAAAGGATGGTGAAGTTCCAACTGAATATGACCAAGCCACTGGTGCTGCCAGATTGGAATTCTTGGGGAAGATGGCCGGTATTGATGTATTTGACTTAGGTTCCTGTACTCCAAATAGAATAGGTACTCCAGAAGACCCAATTCCAGTTTTGTCATATGATGATTACAGATTTGTTGGTTGTGGTGGTATTGAAGGTAAGAATGTTCATGAAATCATTTATTTGAGACCAACTACCGAAAAAGTTTCTAGATGTCCTGAATGTGGTCAATGTTACAAGATCTCCAAGGTTGTCGGTAACAGCGGTCATTCCCATGCTCATTAAATAAGAGGTAAAAGTAAAATAAAAATAAACAAACAAAAAAAGAAACACAAAAATTTTTTTAAATAAAAAAAAAAATGAAAACCCACTTATATTTATTCCAATTGTGTTTTTTTTTTCTTTCATTAATACAAATCAAAAGAGAATAACAATGAATAGAAAGAAAGAAAAATTAAATTATTATTCAATAAAAAACAACAAAGATAGCAAAACGAGAGGAAAACAAAATGATATAATAAATAATATCTTGTGTGTATGTTAATGTAGAATTATTATATTAAAACTAATAAAGAATTTGAATTTTTAGGAAATTAAATCGCACATCCATTTTAATTTGGGATATATTTATAGTT
Organism: Hanseniaspora valbyensis NRRL Y-1626; assembly: GCA_001664025.1. NCBI lineage: Eukaryota > Fungi > Ascomycota > Saccharomycetes > Saccharomycodales > Saccharomycodaceae > Hanseniaspora > Hanseniaspora valbyensis. The sequence goes on from LXPE01000019.1 coordinate 2,718, forward strand.
GATATTTATTACCATAATTATGACTTGGATAAATTTTAACAAGTCAAATTATATATTCATTATGAAGTTAAAACTAATAAGCAAAAAAAGTAAAAATAACTAAATAAAATTAGTAATATTAATATAAGACTGTGATTATAAGATCAAGTTTTAGATAATATGATCTAATTGACTTTTTTTTTTTCAAAAATATACATTCTTTTTAGACAAATAAATGCAATTGATTAAACAAACTTGTTAATTATATATATATATATATTTTTTTTTTTTTAAAGAATATAAACAAACCAAATGAAGTAGGAAAAAAAAAATAATTCAAGTTTAGATTTTTTTTGTTACATTCTTTTTTTTAAATTTAATGTATTCCTGTCTAATATTTTTGTAGAACGGAAAAAAATTACAAATCCTGTTTTAATATACGGTCTAAGTTTTTTTTTTTTGAATATTTTTTTTTTCAAAATGTAATAATGTTTCGGAAATAACAATTTTAAAGATTGTAGAAAAAAAAAATTTAACAAAAACAAATTAACAAAGTGAAAGTTTTTGGAGTAAAAAAAATAAAATAAATGTATTGGTATTACTATAGATTATTACATAGTGATTAAATATACTATATGTAATAATTTTAAATGTATAATAAAGAGAAACAAAGTTGAAAAACCACATAAATCTTAAATACAGGTATGTACATATAACAGAGTGGATTACAGAATAATTGTTAAGATTGATTTGATTATACTAGAGTATATTAATGAAAAAAATGAATGAAGTTACAATCTTGTTTGATGAATTTATAGTTCAAAGTGGAAATTGAAAAAAAAAGATGGCGAATATTGAACAGAATTGTAAACCTATAGTGAAATGACAACTGAGTGATACAACAACATTAATATAAAATGTTACTAATGAATTGAAGAAAGAACTTGATTAGCATAATTAAGTAAATGTATTATTAACAAAAAGATGAAGGTTAAGTAAAAAAACATTGAAATAATAATATATTTGGATTATATTATATCACGAGCATTGTGTTTTATTAAAAGAGGTATAATTATTGAATCTAGTTTCTCTTAAAGAGAACAGATGTAAACTTTTGAAATTTATACATGATCTTATTCTATTGAATAAAACAAAATCAATTGAAACAAAAACAAAATTCAACTGGAACAATTAAAAAAACAATATAAAAAAGAATTTTTAAAAATTAGTTAAAGTTCTTTTTATCTTGTTATATTTTTACTAACAACTATTTTTTATTATTATTATTAATCCTAATACTATTATTTATTACAGCATGCCAAAAAAGAGAGCTTCCAACGGTAGAAACAAAAAGGGTAGAGGTCACGTTAACCCAGTCAGATGTATGAACTGTTCTAAATCTGTTCCAAAGGATAAGGCTATCAAGAGAGTTCAAATCAAGAACATTGTTGAAAACGCCGCCATCAGAGATTTATCTGAAGCCTCCGTTTACAACGAATACGCTTTACCAAAGACTTATGTCAAGAACCACTACTGTGTTTCCTGTGCTATTCACGCCAGAATTGTCAGAGTCAGATCTAGAGAAAACAGAAAGATCAGAGCCCCACCAAGAAGACCAAGATTCAACAGAACCGGTGACAACAAGGTCTCTGCTGATGGTGCTGCTGCCGCTGCTTTATAAGTTAATTGATAAATACATACACATATATAAACGTATATACACTTATTCAACTTACATTTATAAATAAAACAGAACGCCAAAATAATTAAAAATAAAAAAAATACAATAATAATATAACAATAAAAATTATTTATTTAATACCGTATAAGAATATATGTTACTGTGAAAGTAAATGTTTTTTTTTAATTTTTTGTTATTTGATATATAGTCGGGTAAAATACTTAGAGATAAAAATTTATTTATTTATATATTTTTTTTTTTGGGGTCATATATAGTATGTTCCGGTTTATTTAAATATTTACGTATTTGAAAAATAAATCATTCATTACAAAAGTGAGGAACAATAATAACATAATATTCAAATGTATAGAAACCCTATTAAAATATTATATATACGTCAAAATATATATATAAATATATTATTATCATATTATGGAAGTACAGAACTATAAGTATATATATATTTTTTTCATTACAATCAAATATATTTAAATATATGTTAATATTACTGTGTTCTTATACAGTGATTTCATTACTTCATCCCCTTTTATATATACGTATACTATATATACTAAAAACTGCGTAACATAAATATCATATACATTATAAATACTTGATTCACTCTCCCTTATGATGTTTTCTTTTTTGAATTTATTATATTTTCATACCCTCAATTCTTGTTGACACATCTAATAGAAGAAAAAAAAAAGCAACAGAAGAAGAAACAAAATATTGAGAAAGAAAAAAAAATTTTTTTTGTAAATTAATGTTGTTTGTTTTTCAAACCAAAAAAAAAAAAAAAAAAATTTTTTTCTTTTTTTTTGTGATTTCCTCTTTAAAAAAAAAAAAGAAAAAAAAATTGTTACCTTAAAAAAAAAATTTTTTTAAAATAAAATGCTTATAAACCTTAATTATATACATTTTTTATTTTTTTTTTTTTTAAGGGTGAGAAAACACTTAAGTAATAAAAACAAAAATACAACAAACCCCTCTCCCCTGTCTATTTTTTTTTTTTTGATAATTATATATAATCAATTATAAATATAATAATCATTACTACATATATAAAAATATATATTTAATGATTATTTGTTTTATAAAGAAATAAAGTAAATATATATTTAACCAGAGTTAATATATATATATATATATATATATATTTATTTAAAAAAAAATAATAAGAAAATATACCAATTATTATTTATAACTGATTGTTGATATAAAGAATAAACGATAATAATACTACTAATAATATAATTTAAATAATAATACTTAATCTGTAAACTTATCAATTTATTTATTTATTCTATAATAACAATAGTCCTTTTTTTTATTTTTTCAAAAAATTAAATATATAGTATTATTAATAGTAATTTAAAAAAAGAGAAATATAGAAGAAGAATATATCCATCTTTTAAAGTGTTATAATAATAGAATCCAAGTAAACAATAAGAGTAATAGCAATATAACCACATAATACCTAATAATAACAATAATATAATGTCAGATTTAAAAGATTTTTATGATTTCAAATTTAGTCAATGTTTTGGTGATAAACAAGACGTTGTTGTAACAGAAGCAGATATTATCACAGCTGTTGAGTTTGACAAAACTGGTGATTTCCTAGCCACTGGTGATAAAGGTGGTAGAGTTGTTTTGTTTGAAAGAAGTATTGATAAAAAAAACGAAAACAATAATAATAGTAATAATAATGACGATATTATAATGGATGAAGAACAAAAAGGAAATTCTTCTTCTTCTTCATCTAATAATAACAATAATAATGATAATAATAATAATGACGGTAACTATAATAAACAAATTCATACATCTTCTTGTGAGTACAAATTTCTTACAGAGTTTCAATCTCATGATGCAGAGTTTGATTATTTGAAATCTTTAGAAATTGAAGAAAAAATTAATCAAATCAAATGGTGTAAACCTACAAATAATTCTCATTTTATCCTTTCCACAAATGATAAAACTATAAAACTTTGGAAAATTCATGAAAAAAATATCAAATTAGTTTCTGAAAATAATATTGACAAAAAACCTGGTTGGGATGGAAACTCTAGTAATAGCAGTAGTAACAATCACCTAAGGAGACAATATAGCCGAAACAACAACAATAATAATGGTATGAACAGAAAGACTCCGCTTTCTCCTCCATTTTCTTTAGACTCTTTAGTTTTACCAAAACTATCATACCATGACAAGATCATAGCTGCACAACCAAAGAGAGTCTATGCCAATGCACACACCTACCACATAAACTCAATCTCTCCAAATAGTGATGGTGAAACATTTATTTCATCTGATGATTTAAGAATCAATCTTTGGTCCTTCGAAATACCAGACCAATCCTTCAATATCGTTGATATCAAACCAGTTAATATGGAGGAGTTGACTGAAGTCATCACATCTGCTGAGTTCCACCCTCAACAATGTAACTTGTTTATGTACGCTTCATCAAAGGGAACAATCAAATTGTGTGATATGAGAAATAACTCTCTTTGTGATAACCATTCCCAAATATTTGAAGAGTACTCTGATCCAATCACACATAATTTTTTCACAGAAATCACCTCCTCCATATCTGATGTTAAATTCTCTCCAGATGGTAGATACATTGCCTCTAGAGATTATCTAACAGTAAAAATATGGGATATCAACATGAACAACAAACCACTTAAAGTGATTCCAGTACATGAAAACTTGAATGATAAGTTATCTGACACTTATGAAAATGATGCTATCTTTGACAAGTTTGAAGTCGGGTTTGCAAAGGATTCAAAGACTATCATGACAGGTTCATACAACAATCATTTCATGATTTTCCCAGGCTCTGATTTCAATGGTAATTACAAAGATAATTCTACTTCTTCTACAGTTCCAGAAACAAACAGAGATAAAATTGTTTCCACCTTTGATAACAGTAATATTTTCAGTAAACAACAAAATGGTACTTTAGATGAGGATGATGATAAAATGGATGTTGACAATAATAATAATAATAGTAATAATGAGTATGTGAAGTATGCGAAACCAGATGATATTGATGTTGTTTGTTTGCAAGCTGATAAATCTGCTTTCAAACAACAGAACTCACCATCTAATGGGGGAGGTAATAGAAATTCTGAGATGCAAGGGAACAAGAGACAAAGACATATGATGCCAGGATTTTGGGGTAATAATGCAATTAATAATAGCAAACTGTTCTACATGGATGATGCAGAGCTGTATGATAATATTGATTTCAAGAAAAACATATTGCATTTCTCATGGCATCCTAGAGAAGACACTGTAGCCATTGCTGCCACCAACAATTTGTTTATTTTTTCATCAAAATAGGAGAAGAATAAATAAATAAATATATATATATATATAAGGGAAAAGATTTGAATAAAACAATTATAAATGATCTTCTTTTTTTTTTCAAATATCATTGTCTTTTTTTAAAAATATATTTTTTATTTTTAATTTATTTTGATTAAAATTTTTTTTTGCTTCTTTTTCCACGTTATGAGTAATATAAAAAAGTTTTAATATATATATATATATATTAAAAAATATATATTTTTCAACTGTTGAATTCATAAATATCAAATTTGCCTAATCATTAAAGATGTTAAATTTTGTTTTTTTTTTGTTTGTTAAATAATAAAGATAATAAAGAAAAATATATTGTTTTATCTCCTCTATTTTTTTTTTTTAAATAAGAATTATTTTTAGTATATTTTGTAATTCAAAGTATTTAATCCTTTGAAACGTTTCTGTTAACACCGTCGTTCCAGAATAAAGTCTTGTCACCATCACCCCAGAAGAATGGTTTGTATCTGACGTTTTGGTATTCTCTATTTTTTGGCCATTCTTCATCTGGAATATGTTTCAAATGTTCTCTGTGTTCAGCATGTTTAACTTCAATATTCCAGGTGTTGATGGAACATAAAATAATAGCTGGTAAGGCAACAAATAAGGAGATCTTGTACCATAAAGAGGCAGTCTTTCCACTGTGGTCAGTGACTTGTTTGTTATATTCTAAGAAAGCCTTGGCCTTGGCTAAGTTTGGTGATCTGAAAGAGATTTCTGGAGTGGCATGATGACCGTGAGATTGGAATCTCTTGGAAGTAAATTTAGCAATTCCTCTAAACATTTTATTTATATATATATATATAATAGTTAATTAAATTTGCTTATGTGGTTTTGTTTAATCTTTTTTTATACTTTGAGAGTGTTTTTAATGTTGAATAATATCAATATTGATAATAAAAAAAAAAGAAGAAAAAATTTGAAAAGCAGCGAAAAAAAATTTTTTTTTTCCTACTTTAAAAAAAAAAAACATTAATAGAAAGAACAAGAGAAGAAAAAAAAATAAAAAAAATCACCAGTGTTTTATCGGATTTTAAAAGCAACTCTAAACCAATCAAAACAGTTTTAACAAAACTACTCAACATATATAAAAAAAAAAACACTAATGTCATATGACACAAACAAAACAATTTGGCTTATCTTTAATGCATAAATAATAATCATTGTTTTTCCCCTCTCTTATATATAAACTTTAATAATACTAGTTATAATTGATTACCTAGTGTAACCCAACTTTTTCTTAAGTTAGTTTCCCTTCCAAACAATTCTAAGTTATTAGAATGCTCACCACATAGTCTCTCTAATATATCATACAATTCATCCGGTTTTCTACTTGTTTCTCTAGTTTGAGACACTATATAATCTAAATCTTGCTGTCTTAATAACAACCAATCATCAACATTTCCCTTGTATCCGATTAATAAATGTTCTTTGGAATGGTTTAACCAATGGCCCGTTCTTCCTGTGACAATAGTTCTGCATAACTGATTAATCTTTATCCATGACAATTCATTCATAATCTTGTACCCATTTGCCACTAATAATTGTTTACCCAAATTTATTGACCGAACAGTCACCCATAATGCCATTATACCACCTTTTTTATACACAAATCTATTGCTAATAGCATTACAGTCACCAGTCTTATCAAATACATTGTAGTACTCATTCATTTTTGGTGATTGCAATTTGTGTAAAGGCAATTCAAATAGCTCTTGGTCATTGCATGTTCCATATGGTAAGTTCATATGAATGTTCCAAGGTGGATCTGCTATAATGGCATTAAAATTCTGGCTTTGTAGCTTTGTAAAATCATATTTTCTTATATCACATTTTATTGGAATTGCTTTTCTTGCTGTCTTTTTATAATTTGAAATATTAAATGTGAATAATGGGTCTATTTCATCTATTGATTCTTCAAATTCAATAAAACAGTTTTTTCCTGTTTTATTGTTATTATGGGTTAGATCTATACTATGATTTGGTCTATATTCAAAGTAATGAATATACTTACAATTAATATTATTTTGTTGAAATTTATGACAGGTATCTAAATAAGAACAATCACCTAATTGAAGATCTGTAACATTTTTTACAATTATTGGTAAGAAATGGATTTTATTGCTGAAACAGTGAATTTCATCACTACTTAACTGTGTTTTAAATTTTGTCCAATCTATGGTTTTATTACTATTTATATTATAATATTTTAAAATTTTCATTGAATGCTGGTAATTATGATCATCCGTACATACAGGAATGAAATTTTTATTATCATTTTTATGTTTCAATCTTTCTCTGTATAATTTATGAAAATATGTTTTTTCATTCAAAAGTTTGTTCAATTTATTGTAATCAGTATTGTTGTTGCTTTCACAAGTAGATGATAAAAGATTCATTAAGTTTTTATAATCTGTAGGATTTTGAACATTTTTACTCTTGTTTTGTCTCACTTCTTTAACATCACTACTATATCTGATAACCTTATCTAGTAAAATCTTTATATCAACCAGATCATTAATCATTAAACAATCTTCATCATTTTGATCTAGTATCAAACTACTGCCATCATCTATATAATATTCAATAAGTGTTTCAAGATCTTTTTTAATATTTGCTTTATCTATTTTACTTTTGTAATATTCATTAAAAGATATAGTAAATAAGTCTAGATTATACTTGTTGCTTTTGTTATTATAAATTATAGTAAGATAACTTAGAAGTCTGATATTAATGTCATTATAATAATATTTTGATATTTTATCATTGTCAGTACTATCTCCCACATTTGTTAAAACAGTATTGCTCATTAATGTATCAATGTATAATGGATAAAAGAGAAGATGGGTGTGGTTATCTTTATCTTTATTTATTCCATTTGATTATTTATATATAGCTAGATTGCTTTATAAAAAAACAAATAAAAAAATTAAAGGAGTAAAAGATAACGCGTAATAGAATTTTTGTGTGTTTTAAAAGTAGAAAAAAAACAAAAGACTTTTATATAATCTCCGTCAGAATGTTTAAAAAAAAAAAAAAATTTTTTTTTTCTTCTTTTTGCAATTTCAAGTTTTTATCATCATTTATTTGACAACTAAAATGAATAGCAATTTATATAAACAAATGTATATCCAAAAGATCTAAAACAAATATAAACATATATATATATAATAATTTTTTTATCATTTGTTATTGATTAGTTATTTTTTATTATACTTTTGTTTCATTTGCCTTCCCATTTGTTTTTTCTTGTAATATACTACATTTCTAATGACTAATAGTAATAATGTTGATGAAACTTTCTTTTATGATGTGAAAACAGAGAGTACAATTCCTCTATTTGAATTTAATATTACAAATACAAAGAAAAGAGTTTCTTACCATAGAAACAATGATACAATGAACTACCATTATGGTCCATTTCATCCAATGAAACCATTTAGACTAAGACTTACAGACCACCTAGTGACAGGGTATGGTCTACATAACATCATGGATTTATATGAAGTTGATTTATCCACTAATCAAAACATTAATATTTTAGAAAACAAAATTTTGAAATTTCATTCTATAGAATATGTGAATTTTTTGAAAAATATAAATGAAAATTCAGATCAAGAAAATAAAAAATATCTTATCAAAAATGATATTGATGACAATGATTGCCCTATTTTCCATGGTCTTTATAAATATTGCTTAAACTATACTTCTACAACATTATCTGCCGTAAGTGCGATAGAACAGAAAAAATCAGATATAGCTATAAATTGGTCTGGTGGTCTACATCATGCCAAAAAATTCAAACCTTCAGGTTTTTGCTATTTAAATGATATTGTTATAGGTATATTAGATTTATTGAAAACACATGCAAGAGTGTTGTACATTGATATAGATATCCATCATGGTGATGCTGTTCAAGAAGCATTTTATATGACAGATAGAGTTTTCACTATATCTTTTCATAAATTCGGTGGGTATTTCTTCCCAATGACTGGTGCTCTTGAAGAAACTGGTGTTTCAAAGGGTAAAAACTATGCTTTAAATGTTCCTCTAATGGATGGTATAAAAGATTTTGAATACACTCAATTGTTTAAAAGTATTATAGGACCTTTGGTTGAAAGTTTCAATCCTGAGTGTATTGTTATGCAATGTGGTACTGATTCTTTAGGCTATGATAGATTAGGTACTTTCAATTTAACTGTAAAAGGCCATGGTGAATGTGTTAAATTTGTAAGATCATTAGGAGTGCCTTTAATATTAGTTGGTGGTGGTGGTTATACTCCAATAAATGTGTCTAGAGCATGGTGTTATGAAACTGGTATAGCTAATGATGTAATATTAAAAGAAAACTTACCTAATAATCTACCTTTCAAAAAATATTTTGCTCCTGACTACTCTTTATATCCAAATCTTGGTGATAGTATTTTGAATGACTTAAATACTAAAAATTTCTTAAATGATACTAGAATAAGAATATTGGAGAATATCCGTACTTTGCAAGGTGCACCAAGTGTGCGAATGGATAGTGAATATATTCCTTCTAAAGATTTACAGGATTTAATGATGTATTTAAAGAAAGATGAAAAAGAAGTACTTGAGTATGATGATATTTATGATCTACAAAAAGAAAAAACTGAAAAAGTATTAGAAAGAGAAAGATTGATGCAAATGCTTAAAGAAGATAGCAGAGCAGATTTCTTTAAATAAAGATGTAATTAATGAAAAAATATGAATGAATAAAACAATTATAAATGTTTTTTTTTAATCTTTTTTTTTTTTTGATTTACTATTATTTTTATATAAATGGAACTGATTTATTGTATAATCCTTTGTTGTTAATCTTATCTAAAGTACCCGATTGAGCATCAAATTGTTTCCAAATAGCAATAAAATACTTAAAACTTGTAAAACATCCAGTAGAACCACAATTCAAATATAAACTATGACAATAGCTTAGAACTTTACATCTTTCTTCAAAATAATCTGTTTTATTTTTTGTTAATGAAGTAGCATAGATTTGAATTGCTGAAAAAAACATTAATAATTTAAAATCTCCTACTAATTCTTTATTCAGCAGATCTTCAAAATGTAATTTATCAGTGAATGTATCAATACTAACTTCATTAGGATTGTTAAGCAATTCCTCAAGATCTTTTTCAAATTCTTTTTCATAGTCAAAATTTTGTTTAAACATAAAACTTAATATTTTTTTTAATTCTTCAAAGTTTTTATCTATTAAACCAGCAAAATTATTGTACTTATTGTTTAATCTTTGTAAGAAAACAATGGTTACTAAGTTTGTATGTGAGAAATGAGTCATATCAAATATACTGTATTTCTTTTTATCTACTGAGATGATTCCAATTTGATCATTATTGAAATCATTTTCATTTTCAATTAAAAGACCATATCTATTTTTTTTGTAATAATAATTTCTACAATCATTTATATCCCCTAATATATCTAAAAAAAATTGAAAGTCAAAATCTTTATCATCATCATTATCTCTTTTCTTATCCATTACAATAAAATCAAGTAATTTAACAATTAATTTCATTAAATTATTTCCGTAACCTTGAAAAGTATTATACCAAGAATTATCATTTTCTAAAGTCTTGACAAAGAAACATGAATTTACATGATTAAGTTCATTTTCTTTAAAATAAAGGTTGTATTCTTCAGTTGTCAAAGTCCCTTTCTCTAAAGTTATGAAAGAAGCAAGTAAATCAAAAGTAGGAAACCATTGTTTAAATAAAAGTAGCAAATCCATCTCTTCCTGTGACAAAACTACACTGTTATTATTATTATTATTGTTTTTGTTTCTCAAGTATTTTAAGTAAATGTTTTTTGCTCCCCTTTGATGTTTTCTCCAATTACTACCATTTTGTGAGGAGTTATATATTACAAGTAGTAAAATGGTTATTGTTAATGAACCTATACATTCATTTAAAAGTGTAAAATTGTCACTAGTATCTGTTATATGAACAATTTTGGCATTCAAAAAAGTTATTGCCAGTTCTGCATATTTAGAGCTATCAGAAGAAGAATCACTTTTTGTTTTTTCTATTGTTTCATTATATTTTGCAGCTAATGCCAGCATACCTAGCACTAAAGGATCACACATTAATGGTTCATTGTTGATATGTGTTTTATTGTTGAGATTGTTGTTATTATTCTTTGATAAAATATAGTTGAAAAATATATTATTTATTATGTTATGTTTTTCAATCAATTGATAGGGAGATATCCAATAAGAGATTTTTTCATAAAATATCTTGAAATAAATAATATCTTTATCAGTAATTTTAAATTCTTGTTTATAATTGTTGAAAAAATTTTCTAGTTGTTCCCAATTAACAAATTTGTTATTGTAGTTTCTTGCTTCAAATACATTAAATACTATATCTTGTTCTAAAGCTTCATGCATATCATCATGATCTATACTCTTTGTATCACTCTCTATTGTATTCATTAAATTCATAATATCATCAAGCATAAAATCCCAATTATTACTGAAATCATTAACATTTGGTGTATCAAAAGCAAGCTCATTTATTTTTGTACAATTACTTTTCAAACTATCTTCGATGCTAACAGTTTTTTCAATCATCATCTTAGGTTGTGTATTAATTGAAAGTTCATGTTTCAATGTATTTTTTTTACTATCTTCTTCTAAATCATCTAAAACATCATTCCCTCTGATATATTTCTCAATAATCATATAATTATCTATGTAAGATGATGACTTGCTATTATTTATATTTTTTTTCTTTAATATCTTTCTTATTCTTCTCAATTCTTTTTGTTCAAATAAGTTCAAATAAACACATTTTAATTCAACATTTGAATTTTTACTAGTTTTAATACAATTTCTACAGGGGTTTTTATCAGTACTATTTACTGCATCAATGTTACTATTGTATAATCTAATATTACTACATTTAATCCTTCTTCTTTTGCATTCTTGACAGCCAAAAGGAGTTTTTTTACCAACATTTAAAGGCATAAAAAAAAAGGTAATTAATTTAATAAAAACAGAAACAATGATATATGAATACTGTTTATTTGATTTTGGTATTTTTGATTATTTTAATTTTTCTTTTCTTTTGCCCCACTTTAAGGCTGGAAAACTTTCTAATCAAAAAAAAGTTAAAAATTCAAAAAAAAAAAAAAAAAAAAAAACAAGATCCTTAATGCCATGATGAATGTTTCTGCGCATATTAAAAAAAAAAAACATAAACAAAAAAAATTACGTGAGAAAAGAATTTTATATATGTCACTTTTAATTTAATTTTTAGTAAAAATGAGTATATATATAGTGATATCAAAAACAAAGCCAAAATAATAACCATTTGTAACTTTTTTTTAATTTATACATAATAATCAATGTTTGTTAATAAACTTTCTACAAAAAATGTTCTCACTTCTTTAAATCACTTAATAAAATGTAACTTTAGTTCGACGAGTATGAAGTTTAATGAAAAATGGATCACAGTATTAAATAAGGATAATACATCCTTTCTAAGAAAACAATACAACTTTAAAACATTTAAACAGTCTATCAAATTTATAAATGATGAATTAGTTCCTATAACTAAAAAACTTAAACATCACCCAAAGATTATACTAGAATATAATAAATTAACTATAGAATTAACAACTCACGATGCTCCATATAATAATAACATCGGCGATTTGGATAGAAGCTTTGCTGAAAAACTTGATGAAAAATATAATACTACTATTAATAAAGTTGTTTTAAAAGATAAATAAAATTAAACTTATATAAAATTAACTAATATCATATCTTTTGATTATATAATTTATTCAACATTCTTGATCTCAACACCTCCAATAGCCCAGATTTCTCTTTCATCTTCAATTTCATCACTGTAAATAGCTTCTTTATCACCACCAGATTCGATTCTTTCCCTTTCATTGTTTGCTAATCTTGTAGCAACTCTCTTATTGTATTCAGTAATAGATCTCAACAAAACAGCTTCACCAGCCATGTTCTCTAACTTATCTTTACCTTCAACAGATTTCAACCATTCATTGTAATTCAATTGTTCTACATCATTGACTAAATCAAATACTTGTAAGAATGCTCTTTCTGCAGCCAATTTGATTGGAATTATTGGAGATCTGACAGATGTAAAGATTTGAGGAACCAATTTATTGATATTTGGTTTAATGATTAAATCATATTTATGTCTACCCAAAGTTCTAACAATAATTAAAGCTAATCTCTTAGAATCATTACTGTTGGAAGCTGGAATAATCAAATCCTTTATCAATTGATCAACTAATTTAGATAAAACTTCATCTGTCAAGTTAAATGTTTCACTATTGTCATCTTCAGTCAAAGTGGTGTAAGGTGATTTACTTTCACCAATCAATAATAAACATTTACCAATAGCAGATAAGGCATAATCACTTACTTGAACATATTTAGCTTGATCATTCATTTTAACAATAAAGTCACCGAACTCTTCTTGTGATCTGAAAACATGTCTTGGGGAGTTTTTCAAGAAAGCATTAATAGTTAAACAAGCAAATTCCAAAGCAGTCTCTGGATATGTCATTTTACCATCATGTTCTTCACTTTCCTCACCAACATCAGCAAACTTGTAAACTTTATCTTGTAAAATGTTATCAGCTTCCTCTTCAGTTAAAATTTCAGAGACAGAACCAATTAATCTGGCATAAGCAATGTTTAAAGATTTATCTTCATTGTTCAATTCATCTTCAACCAAATTGATAACTTGTTTTTTACTACTTTCATTCAACTTCATACCAACTTTAGAAATTACTTCCATCAAACCCTTCAACATGGCTGTTTTAACACCAATATCTTCAGAGTTTTTACTATTATTAACCAATTCACTGACCAATGGATCAACTTTAGGTTGATATTGAATCAATAAACCTAAACCAACGGCAGCTCTTTCTCTTAATAGAGGGTTAGATAAATCACCTAAACCTCTAACAAAAGTTCTTTGTAATTGAGGAACAAATGGTCTCAAAAATTGAGGTACTTTTACAAACAAAATGTTTAATGAAGATAAAATAGCAGCTTTAATTTCAGAATTGAATCTTTCACCAACAACTCTGATCAATGGACCTACAATTTGAGTAACATACATCTTCAAATTAGCAGATGGTGTCTTGGAAACTAAAGCAGTAATACCCATGGCAGACAATTCTCTTTGTTCATTGTTACCATACATCAAACCTTGTAAGAAGATAGGTAAGATTGAGGCTGGTCCCTTCATCAATTTGAAACCAGCAATTTCACTGTTAGCATTACCAGTCAAATCTAAAGATTGTTTAGCAGGTTTGACTAATTCTTCCAAATAAGATTTATCTTGCTTCTTGACTAATGTTGTTAGTGAAGCCAAAGAATCCTTAACAATTTCAGAATCATCATCATCTAAAGACAAAATCAAATGTTGTAAGAAATCAGATGTATAAGTAGAATAATTCAAAACAGTTTCATCAAAGAACTTAGGCAATACTTTTAAGATGACAGCTCTCTTGACAATATCATCGTTTTTAACTAAAGACAAGATTTGTTGTAATAATGGATGCAAACCTTCACCATCTTTAACAGATAAAATAATTCTTGTCAAAGAGTTTAAAATTTCTGGTTTATCAGAATTCTTTGGATCAATGTTAATCAAAGTTTCAATAATTGAGTTGATAATAACAGATAATCTCTTGTATAAAGCACTACCGGCAACTTCAGCTAAAGAACCTAAAGCATTTGACTTGAAAGCATCAATAGGCTGTTCCATCAAAGTTGGAACCAAGATTGGGAAAATGATTTCAGATTTGGTAGCCATGATTTCTTGTAAAGCTAATAAAGCATTTTCTGATTCTTCAGTTCCTTTATTGTCACCTAATTGGGTTAATAAAGCTGGAATGATATCATCAATAGCAGATTTACCAACAGCAGTTTGGAAGGAATCAAATGCAAATGCAGAAGCTTCTCTAACATTAGAGTCACCATCAACAAGAGTCAATTTAATAATATTAACAATAATATCATTATATTCACTCAATAATTGCAAGCTTGAAGATTCAATCAATTCATGTAAAGCAATACAAACACCTTGTCTTGAATTAGAATCAGTACTTTCTTCCAAAGAAGATTGCAAAGTTGGTAATAATCTAGACATAACATCACCACCTACTCTTCTAACCATATCACCTAAAGTTTGAGCAGCAATAGATCTTAAGGTATCAGAGGAAGAAGCCAAGTTTGAAACAATGACATTTGTCAAAATAGGTAAAATTTCCTTAACAGTTCTTGGAGTATTTGGAACTAAAGCCTTCCAAACATCAACAGCAGCGGATCTAACAATACCAGAAGTATCTGATCTACAAACAAACAAGGAAGATAATACAGAATCTCTCTTTTCTTGACCCAAAACTTCAATCATTTGTTTACTGATTTCATTGTGAGTATTAGAATAGATATCTTCTTCCTCTCCATCTCCTGCATCTTCTTCCACAAATTCATTCTTAGCAGATAACCCAGTAACTTCGAATAACAAATCAGCAGTCAATTGTAATGAGGATAATCTAATTCTCTCATTTTCATCAAACATACCATTTTGTAATTCTGGCAATAACAAATCAATAGCTTTAGAAGCATAATTTGTTACAATCAACTTACCAGCTTCCATAGAAGTTTCTCTAATGGAGTCATTCAAATCAGCCAAACCTTGTAAAATAGGTTTAATAATTTGGTTGATATATGGAGCAAATTGAGAACCAAAACAAACAGGAATAAACAATAATAATGGAGTGAAACCCTCTCTGGCATAAGAATCCTTGTTATTAACACCATCCAAAATTGTTGGCATCATTTCATCTAACTTGGATAAACCTAAACCACTAATAATTTCAGCTAAAGCTTGAGCAGAACCCAATCTATCACCTGTCTTTGTAGTATCAGAAAGAGTAGCAATCAATTTTTGAATTAAACCAGGGAATTGTTCTTCACCTAATCTTTCAACTAAAGCACCTAAAGCTCTAGCAGCTGTGGATCTAGTGTTTGGAACTGGATCGACCATAGCAACTTCAACTTCTTCTATCAAACTGGACAAATATGGAATTAAGTCTCTAGATTCAACTAAAATAGCCATATTACCAACAATCTTACAGGCTAATCTTTTTGTGTTAGCACTTCTTTCTCTCATACCTCTGTGAATAATATGAATAATTAAAGCTAAAGATGGACCATCAATATAATGAACAAATTGAGTTTTGATCAAAGCATTTAAAGCCTCTTCGGTGTATTTAGTTGGATCACCAATAGCTTTAATCAAAGTTGGAACCAATAATTGAACTTCAGGGTTTCTAATAACTTCACCAAATTTCTCTAAAGCTTGATCACCAGATTTCCTAACTTCTTTATGAGAATCACCTAAAACACCAACAATCTTTGGAACAATGGTGGATAAAGAAGAAGATAATTGTGTTGGATTCAAATAAGCCATAGAACCTAATAATTCAACAGAACCTCTCTTAGTTCTCCAAGAGATATCATTTAAATTATTGATTGCAACAGGAATCATTTTTTGTAAACCGTAACCAGTGGTAACCGTCATGATTGTCTTTGCAGCATCAGATGTAGCGACTCTGACTTCCATAGATGGATCACCCAAGTTCTTCAAAATATATGGCAATACTTCAATAACATAAGGTTCAAAGTATTTACCAAGCAATTTAGATAAAGTTTGGAAACAAAATGCAACAGATTCTCTTCTTTGTAGATCTTTTTTATCTTCAACAGCATCAATCAAGTTTCTAGTGATATCAAATTCATACATGGCTGAAATACCATAACCTTTCACTAAACCAGCAATACCCCAAGCAGCACCTTTTCTAACAAAAACAGGAGCTTGAGAATCAAATAATTGATTGAACAAGTTTCCAATAAAGATACCAGTGTTGTTTTTAAATTTAGGAACTAACGGAGATATAATTTGAGCGACAGCTTGATGAACTTCTTCAGATGGGGAAACTAAAGCATCTAATAATTTAGCAACAATACTTGAAACTCTTGAATCATCAGCAGATAAATGTTGAGCTAAAGAACCATATAAAACAATAACATTTTCTTGAATCAATAAATCTTGTTCATTAGCTAAAGAATGTTCAAAGATAGGAATAAATACTTCAACATTACTTTCACCATGAGCAGTCAAAAAGGCAATACCAGCCTCCTTTAATTCTTCTCTAACATCAACATTCTTGTCTCCTAAAGCTCCAGAGTTGATAAAGAATTCAACAACTTTAGTAATTTCTTCAGTAGGAGTAGAATCATCAATAAATGGAACTAATTCCATTAAAGAAATAGCAACAGTAGATCTAACTTCCCAAGGGTCTTTTCTTCTAGCAGCTGGAGTGATAACAAACCCGTTTTTATCTAAAATATCTCCTAATGGCTTAGCGAATTCAATATAACAATCAATTAACTTAGAAATACACAAGTACAAGGACTCCTTTCTATTTGTAGACAAAACATAACCTGCAGAAGCATAAGATTTAGCATTGAATGCTCTTAACCCGGCATCTTCTAAATTAAAGAAATTTTCAATCAAAACATCATATACTTCATCAGTAATATCAAATTCATTAGATTCCCAAATTTGAGAAGCTAACTCTCTAACTGTATCTTCACCATCAAACAATAAAATGTAAACTTCAGGAACAAATTTGAAAAATTGACTCAATTCAAATTCTTCATCCAAAGTTTCCAATATTACAGATCTTACAAAGATACTTGAAGACATAAGTTTAGATAAAATTAATTTCAAATCCTTTTCAGTAGGAGTGATTGAAATATTTTGACATAAAGTATTGAAACATTCTTTAGCTATTTTACCTTTAGATGGTAGACCCAATAGAGATAATATATTTTCCAAAATTGGACCTCTTGGAATAGAAACATCTTGAAATTGTTCACCATGAGTGCCAATGATTTCAAGAGCTAATAATAAATGCTCTTCTTCCTTATCTTCAGAGACAAAATCTTCACTGTTATGGGAAATTTTAGAATTCTTGATAGCATTCTTTTTACCTTCAATCAAAACATATGTCAATAATGGTAAAATGAAAGTTAAACTGGTACCAGAAAATGGAGTTCTGCTAGTTAAAAATTTGACTTTATACAAAACTCTTGATAACAAATCTAACAAAGGTTCTTCAGTTAAATTTTCTGGAATATTTTTTACTTTAAAAGCTCTACAAGTGGCAACAGCAATAAATAATCTAGAGTTATCCAATTGAGAGGATAAACCATTAGACAAGTGAAAGAAAACATCAAGAGGTTCTTGACCAAACAATAAGTGGTAAGTATCAACTTTCAATAAAGTTAATAATTTTTCAACTGATAATGAATACCAATGTTCCATAGCAGTATCAGCTAATTCAGTATATTTTGAAAGACTATTAATCAATCTCAAAGTAGGTAAAATTTTAAAATGTAAAAATGTGATTTGTTCTTTAACTAATTTTTCTTTAGCAAGTTGTTCATCAATTTTAAGTTGTTCATCTTTAGTCAATTTTCTTGATGGATTTTTCTTACCCATTTTTTCATTCTTGGCTCTTTGCTGTAGCTCCAATTGTAAATTTTCATATTCCTTAGAATTTTTGTTTAATTGTTCTAATCTTCTTTGATCCATTTGAGCAATAACATCAATAACAAGTTTACCTTCTTCACCTTCTTTGAAAATCTTCATATCATTTTCACCAAAAGTTGTCATTAAATCATAATCAACATCAAATCCATTGTTGATATTTTCAGCTAAAACAGGACCAAATGCTTGTGGATTTATAAATGCAGTGTAAGCTAAAGCATCAAAGATAGAGTTGTATAAATCATTGGAGTCATCTGCACTAGTTGATACAAGTTTGTGATAGTGATCTATCAATTCTTTATAATGTTCTGCAATAACAATTGCTGGATCCAAATCAGCTCTTAAACATAGACCTGCCCAGCCATTCAAGTTTTCAATAACAGAATTTACGAAAGGAGCCTTTGTAAACAATAAAATTTTAACTAAATTAGAAGCAGATACAAATTTATCTTGAAGTGGAGTAGAAATGACAATAAAAGCAGATGCCAATTTTTTAACAATGATATTCCACTCCTCTTCAATTTCTTCTTTTGGAGTTGATAAAAATTTTTGAAGAGCTAAAACCAAACTATCAGTTATCAAAATTGGATTAGTAGAGTATAATTTTATTAAAAATTTGGTAAACTTTTGAACTTGTTTATAATGTAGTGTTTTAGAAGCTAAAACCTTTAAAATGTTTTCACCCAAATTAAACTTTTCTTCTTCAGTAGAAATTTCTAAAGTTTTATTTGCTTCAGCAAAAAGTTGAATAGAACCTAAACTTAATAAATGATCAGAAATTGAGTGAGATAAAATATGGGAATTAATGAAATTTTGTAATTCTTCATCTTCAGTAACCATTTTTTTAAAAAAACTACTACTTTTTTCAACATCTAAAGAAGCTAACATATTAGAAATCCATATTTTCTTAAAAATTAATTTCTTTTCTGTGATACCTTTTTCAATAATAGGAATATGAGGAACTAATAAATCTTCATCTAATATATTGACTCTTTGGAAGTATGCTTCCAAGAAAGAGGCCAAAACTTGTTCATTTGTTTCCTTACCAATATATGAATCTATATTTGTAGCAATTAAATTAGAAACTTCAGAGTCTTCATTTGTTTTTATTAATGTCAAAAGTTTAGATACCAATTGTTTATAATCAGAGTTTAAGTTGGTCTTTAAGTTCTTGAAAATTTCAGTGATTAATTTTATTGAAGCTTCTTTACTAAAATCACCATTTTTAATTAAAGTAATTAATGACAATTGAGAAATTTGTTTTGTAGTGATTTTAGCACTTTTAATAGAAGTGAAATGTTGACCTAATACCTTAGAGTTTATAACAGAATCCCAACCACCTTCAATAAATTGATATAATTTATATTCAGATAAGTTCAAAGCAAAAGCAAAACCAGAATCAGAAGATCTCATTATAGCCCTCTCCAAATTTGGTAATATAGACTTATCAAGTTGTTCTTTAGTCAAGTAATATTTGAAAATTGGTTTCAAATTCGTAATAAGACCAATAGGTGAGATTGTAGGTTTACCCAATAAGGCTTGTTTGCCAATGAAATCTACAGTCTTTTGTAAAAAAAAAGTTTCAAACTCTTTTTTCAAGTTATCATTTTCTAAAGCTGCAAACTTGGCTAAAGCACCAAGTAAAGTGGCAGCACCAGCAATAGGAGATTTAGTAGTAATTGTATCAATATATTTTAATTCGTTCAATTTTGTAATTAAATTTAAATTACTTTTGTTAGTTTGTTTAAAACATCTAATAGTAATATTCAAAACATGTTTTCTAATACTTAATTGATGTTTGCTAATATTTTCTGTTAGGAATGAAGTATCTAAACTAGTAGCAATATTCATATAAACATCTAATGTTTTCATCAAGTTAGAATCAAGATCACTACTTTCGGTGTTTAAACATGAAATAAAATGAATAACCCATTTCAAAAAGACAATGAAATCAGAGTAACAATGGGATTTAGCACCCATTTTGTTAGCTGTGTTATCAATAAATAATAAGAACTTTGGTAATAATTTATTTTCAGTCTTTTCCAATAACTTATCAAAAACTTTGTAAATCATGGATAAAGATTCATCATCTTGATAAGTAGTGTAAGATTCTAATATTTTCAAGGTAATTTGTGTTATATGTTGTTTCTTAACTAATTCATCTGTTTGTAATTCTAATTGGTTATCAATATAATAAAGAATTTTTTCTAAAGTTTCAGTTCTTTGTTTGATAGAGGATGTATTAAATTTTATGTTTAATAATTCACTGACATCAATGTCAGTAGTAGTATTACTCATTTTAGATTTTTAAAAGATATTAAAAACCAATAATAATAAAATAATAGGATTATTCTATTTTTCAAAAAAAAAATAAAAGAATCTTATAATAATTAATTTATTCTTGGTTGTATATAAAAAAAATATCTTTTATTATATTAAACCATCTTTTATTTTGTTTTTAAACAATGAAAATATTTTCACACTGAAAAAAAAAAAATGTAAAAAAGAAAATTTTTCTTACTGAACAAAAGAAGTAATAATGATCTTTTCCTACGGATATAAAATGATATTAACCAACAAAAAAAAAAAAATTTTTTTTTGAATCGCTTAATAAATGAAAAAAAAGAAACTTTAAATATGGTAGCGAGTGCAAAAAAATAATGTCAAAAAAAAAAAATTCTGTTGAGGTTCCTATATTTCATAAACTCATAATTTTTAATTCATATATAAACGTAATAACTTGTTAGTGAAAAAAAAAAAAAAAAAATTTTCTCTCTTCAACTTTTAAAGGTTTAAATATTTTTTGATTATACTTTAATTTTTTATTTATATTAATATTAAAGAAAAAATTAAAAAAAACCTATCAACTATTACAGTCGATGATGAAAAGATTATTGCTGCTTGATTGGTAGGATCTGATAGCTATCTCTAATGATTTTTATATTTCATATTATTTATTTCGTTGACTTGAGTTATTATAGATATTAAAATTGGGAGGTCTCTGACGATTGCATCGCGAATCTAATTTATCACCACCTTATACGAGTTTAGCGGTGTTTCATTTTAGGATAATCTGAGGCTGTATCTTTAATGTTATTTTATATTTTAGTAATATTGTCGTGTTTGTTTGCTTAAACTGCTTTGAAATAAAAATAGAACATCAAATTATTGTTATTTTAAGTCCATGTTCTATTTCTTATTAATAAAAAACTTCTTGATAAATGTAAACTAAAACTAGATTGAACTTTTTTTTTTTCTTATTGCTTTTAATTTTTCTTTTGTATTATTTCTTTTTTTTTTTTTATTAAATTTACAATATATTTTTTTTATATTTATTTATATATACCTATTTCAACAGCAAATATAACTGGATATGTGGAGCGATCCACCTATTTTTCATCCTATTCTTGGCTCTTTCCATTATTATTTCTCTTAAACAAATTCAAAATAGACATCGATCTCTTCGGTTTAAGAGGTTTAACAGTGTCCAATACAGATTTCTTTTTTGATCCTGTACTTCTTGACATTGAACTACTTACAGAAGAATCAATAGATCCCTTGTCTTGATCATTATCTCCATCCACTATATTGGTACTATTAATACCGGTCATTCCAAAAGTTGAATAAGTACTTTTACTATTGTTTAATCCAGAAACATTATCTACATGTAATGGATGTCTTGTTGGACCTAGCATAGAACTGGTCTGTAAATTACTCAAGGTTGAAGAAGATGCTGCTGCTGTTCTACTCAAGAAATCATCTTTTTGTGCATCACTAAAAGCAACAGAGCTTCTTTGGGATAAGGATTGTTTTAAATTGGTGCAAGATGGGTTCATATGTTGTGCAAATTGAGCTTTTTGAGCTTCTTGTTTATGGTTTCTTATTTCAGCGATTTTAGCTTCCATTTCCACACTTTCCTTTTGCATCTCAGCTACAACTGATTTGTACATTTTACACATTTCCAAACAATTTCTTGCTCTCATTGTCAACATCAAATCATAAGAATGTGTAGCAACTTCAAAAATCATTTCAATAACAAATTCTACAGGATGGCGAGCATAACTAGAAGCTAATTGTTCCAAAGTTATATTATTAGCACTTCTAGAAGGTCTCTTACTGTCTTCCTTATTTGAAGCTTTACCATCAGTAGATGCATCATTGTCAATATTTCCAGGTTTATTACAAGCAGAACTTTCTTCCAACATCATGGTTTGTGAAACATTTAAAAATTCTGCAGGTTCATTTGAATAATCTTCTTCAACCTTTCTATTGACTTTAGATGTGGATAAAAGTCCAAATCCATAATTTCCTTTAAAGATTTTACTAGCACCACTGAGATCTGACTTTCCAGAAACACTTTCACGTTTTTTTCCCTTTTCACTAATATTGACTTCATATCCAGCTCCAGAGTCTGAAGAAGATGAGGAACAAGAAGCAGAAGAAGAAGGAGATGATGATGATGATGTAGATAAATCATACTCTGAAGTTATTAAATCACTTAAATCAGTAAATTCAAAATCTGATCGTATTGATTTATTTGAAAACATTGAATCATTATGATCAATGCTTGTTGAAGTTAAAGTAGCAGATTTTAAATTCAGTAATGGTGATGTTGGGGAATTAACATCATCTTTCATTGAATCAACAGTATCGAGATATTGTGGTTTCAAATCTGGATTTGATTGAACACTGTCATTATGAGACATTTGAAATTTTTGCAAAGAATTTTTTTTCATTGCACTAATCTTCAAATCCAAACCACTAGATATATTTTTTGAGAAACTGGATTTAGGAGATACACCAGAGTGATCAGATGGTTGATAGTTAGTTGTTGAGTCAACACTTCCATAGAAATAATCAGAAGTTCTTGAAGGGGTGACTGGATAGTTTGGATTGTGAAATTTATTCATAAAGCCTTGTTGTAATGAGCTCTTATTGAAAGATCCCTTGTGGTTGAAAGAGGAATGGGCTTCCATCAGTTCTTCTTCATTCAAATCAACATTCTTACTAGCTTGTTTCAATAAGAAATAATCACAATATCCATCATCAATATTTTCCAAAGATTTATCTAATTCTCTAAAAGTACAAAACGCTTTAGATTTTTGTAAATACTCCTCCAAGGATTCATCAGATGATACAATATTTAAATATCTTTTACAAAGATTAATGTAGTTGGAAGATATTTTTTCTTTGATTGCAAATACATAATCCTCTTTTCTTCCTATAATTGAGTAAAATACTTCAGTCATAATATCATACAACAATGGGACTTCATATAATTTAGACATTGTGAAAATATCTAAAGCAACAGGTTGTAAAGGCCATTTAGGATTAATTTGGCCAGTATAGAAAAACTCAGTGAAAGCGGCAATAGAATCATGGGACCAAGGCAAATATAAAGATCTTGGAATCATCAATGGCTCCAATTCTGAATTAATAAATGACTCTCCAGAGTCTATAGTAGCACTACTATGACTTCTGATAGATGAAGATATAGATCCAGGTTTACTAGGATAATCATGTATTGTTGAAATACTAGATTTGTTAAGATTACTAGTATTCACATCAGAAGCAATACAGTGAGGTTGTTTTTCAGAAAAGTATAAAGGTTTCTCTCCCTCTGAATATGTGCTTACAGTAGAACCTCTTCTTCCATAATTATCACTAGATGGTACAGGAGAGTTTCTCAATAGATCCTTGTGGCTCATCAATTCAGATGCAGCTGCAGTAGCAGATGATCCTCTTCTGTTTGCAAAAGAATTTGTACTAATAAATTGGCTGTTTGGTGTTTGCTCTTTTGTTCCACTTTTTAAATAGCTCATATCATGTTGTTTCTTATTTGGTGGAGTAGGTGTATTTTTTGGTTTATTTGAAATGCTTGGTAAATGTTCAGCATCAATTTCCGGTAAAATAAAAGATATTCTTTTAGAAGTATCTGAAGTTAATGAGTGAGTTCTGGAATGCTGTGAAGTATCAGATTGATTAAAAGAAGGTGTTAATGATTTTCTTCTAGTTTCACTCAATCTTTTAACTTGACTACTAATAGATTCATGACGAGGATAATATCTATTTGAAGATGTTTTACTGATAGAATTATCAATTGAATTGCATTCAGCACTATTTTGGAAAGGCACTCTAAAAACCATACCATTACTTGAACTGGTCAAAGTATGTGGTTTTGAAGTTGTTGTTTCTTGAGTACCTCTTGAAGTAGCACTTCCTCTTCTAGAAGTTAAAATAATATCATCTGAAGTATGTGCCCTTGATAATGGGGAACCAGCAATTTCTTCTTCATTTTCCTCTGGTATAGATGCTTTTGATTGTTCTACATTTTCTTGAGAATTTAAGTAAAAAGAATTTTTAAAAATTCCTTCTTTGAATTTTTTAGCTTGATTTTCAGCTTCCAACTTATAAATATCTTGTTTGTTTGTATTGGACAAACTTTCATTATCTTGTTTGGTACACATTGCTTCAGTAGCAGTGACATCTAAGTTATTTGGTACTTCCATTGGTTTCTTAGTCAATGGATTGATAACTTGTGCTTCATTGAATAAATTAGCTGTGAAAGAATTTTTCAAAGCTGATTGTGATATACTTCCTTTAGATTTTTCTCTTTTCAAAGATGGAACACTATTTTGTTTTCTACCTTTTACAGATGATGAAATGCTGGAAAATTTGGACCCATCTTTAAAATTTGTACTTTCATCAAATGTATAGATAGACTCAATATAGCCATGTGCCAATATAGAATCAAAATAACGACCCCATCTTTTTCTTAAAACAGTCATAGAACATAAAATAGGATCACCATCAGAAGGAATAATTTCAAAATCAGAAACATTTTCACCACATTCATCAAATAAAGTTTTTCCTAAAAGCATTGCATAAGGAGACATAATAGATTTGTTAGCTGTCAAATCTGACATTGGAGCGGAATATTCTGCAAATTCTTTGAATCTTCTGACATCTAAATTAGAAATTCCAGTAAACTCATCAGCAGGAGAACTTTTTATGTAATTTAATAGATTATAGTTATGATCATGAGATGAAAAAAACAATTGTTGTGCTTTAGCAAAGGAGACATCTTGGTTCTTTTGAGAGGAGTTTTTATGAAATAATGAAGTTAAAGTTAAACCAATAGAAGCAATAAAATCAAATTTTTGAAGTAACGGAGAAACTTTATAAGATTCTTCAGAATCTGGTTTTTGAAGTTTTGTATAATCCTCACAACCCAAAAATAATAACTTATGGTGAGAGGACCAAATAAATGAATCACATACTAAATGATGTGAACATCTTAAAACATCAACACATTTAGTGTTAAGTTCAATCCATCTACCATTCATTAAACTAAAACAAAAAGTTTTAAAGATTAAATTACTATTGACCCTATTTTTCAAATAATTTGAGTTGTCATCATTATTTGTTGAATCGTAAGCCAAAGATGATGGGTTCTCATGATTGTTTTGTAAATCGACTAAAACTAATTCATTCTTACTATCTTTGCTACAAAAACCTGAAACTAATAAATTTGAACCAAACATTTTCATTTTGGGGTTCAATAAACTTCTATTCAGCATATTTAATCTTTTGTCAAAATTGGAACTATTAATGCAAAAATGCTCAGTTAATCCTTCTTTATAATATTCATCTAAATTTGTGTCTTGAATTTCTGATACAATTTCATTTTTCAAATTATAGGTATTTTTGTATAATAAAGGAACAACATTTAATGGGGATAGTTCATCTTTTTTATAAATGACTATAGCTGAATAGCCTGTTAATGGATTATCTATAACAACAGAAGTCTCATATTCCTTAGTTACAGGGAAATCCAAATATAAATCATTATATGGTCCATCAATATCAGATTCCCATTTGTTTGTCTCTAAATTGAAAACATCAACTTTGAAAATTTCTTTATCATCAATACCTAAACCACCAATCATAACCAATTTCTTGACAGGTTTTTCAATATAATATTTGCCATCAACTTTAATTTTTTTACCATGTGGACTATTAATAGGTATATTTTGGTTAGGGTTATTTTCATTATTATCGTCTGCCTCAACTTCAAATCTTTCTGTAAAAGTTGCAAGATGCATATGATGATTATATCTTTCAGGAATATTAGAGTTATCAAGTTTATCATTAATGCAAACAAAAACTTTGGAAGTTATATCCAACTTCCAAAGTTCATTGGTAGCTAAAATTAGTTGTTCTTCATTGATATGGCTTGAAGAAGATGATGACGACAGAGTCGATGATATAGTAGCTTTAGCAGAAAAAACACGATCTGAATCTGTAATATCAGAGTAATTCGTTGGTATCAAACCACCATACATGAAAAAGAATTCATCATCTCCAATTATAACTTGACACATTCTAGGTTTTAGTAAAGGACCATAGTCTTCCAAAAAAGTTGGAACATGTTGCCATTTTCTACTTAGTAAATCCAATTGGAATAATTGATTTGAAATACAATCTGAAATTGCATGGGAATGCGTCTCTAAGTAATCTTCATCTTCTAGTAGCCGTTGATGTTCAATATCATCCATTTTCTTAAGTATTTTCTTTAACCAAGCATTAAGAATATTCGAGGATGTTAGTATATATTTTCTTTTATTTTGTGGAGTAGTCTCAAGTTTTTTTTTATCGGAAAATTCAGAACCCTCTTTATCAAGATTCTCGACAGTAGTATTAGTTGTTGTTCTTGTATCTTCTTCATCTTCGTTATTCTTATTATATTCTTGCATTAATTCATTTATTATATCAAGAACTAAACCACCATGAACAATTATGCTAGATCTATAAACTGTTGTTGCTGCTCCTATTCTTTCTTCTAAAAAATATTTTTTTCTATAAAATTCTTGTTGAAGAAAACATGGTTTACAATTTGGATCATAATATGAAAAAAACCCATATGCATCTAAATTTGTTGAAGGTAATTCTAATGGAAGACATTTTGTATTTCCAGGAAGTAAAGTATGTGGCATAGTATTATCTCTTTGAAATGTATTAATAATAAATGATCTCTTGGTCAATAGTATTGTATTTTTCTACTAAAAAAAATATATAAATAGCCCTTATCAAGTGAATTTGTTTTCGGTAAATCTGGAGAAAAAGATTTTTAAAAAAAAAGCACTTTAATAGTAAATATTATAATTTAAATGGTTAATTTATCCTTTTTTGTAATGTATTTTAAGAAATATATTATTGTTTTGAAATGTTTCTGGTGATTGTTTAAAATTGAAAGAAAGTTCTTTTTAATGAATTTTTTTAGTGTTGAATATTATTTTTTTTAAAAAAAAAAAAAAAAAAAAAAAAAAATTTAAGGAAGAGTGAGAATTATTGTTGGCGAAAAAAAAAAAAATTTAAAAAAAAAAACCTTTATTTTTTTTTGATTAGTGTATTCTTTTATTTTTTTTGTTGTTTTACGTCAATTCGTTTTGTTGTATGTACGGGTTTTCTTTCGGTTCAACGTTTTTTTGGGAAAATATTTAATTAATTGAAAATTATAAAAACAAAATTAAACTTAATAGTATTTTTAACATTAACATTCAAAATGCTTCAATTATAAATTTGATTCTATATATATATATATTCTTGGTTTAGACATCTTTTTGTCTTTAATTTTATACTATTATTTTATAAATTGAATATTATTTTTTATTTATATATATATATAAATGATTACAATACATTAACCCAGTTTAGGAATAGGTATGCTATGAATACAGGAAGGTTTTGAAATGAAAATAATGTAGACCAATTATCGACAGATAATGATGATTCAGAATCAGAGAAATCTTTCCATAATTGTACTAGACAACTATAAAAGCACCAAAGAGTAGTGACAAATGTAATACTAATTTTAATAAACAACCCTAATAACTTCATTCCAACAACATCTGATTTCATAAAAAATCTTGTCAGACATAAAGGATTTAAAATTAATTTTATTAATATAGAATTTAAAACCACTGGGAAAAAGCAGTAAAGCAATAGAGATATTTTTCCTAAGATTGATATTTTATTATAAACTTTCAAATGGAAAGATAAAGCACCCATTAATACCCATGTCATCAAAAAAAAGAATGCAAAGGAGTTATGACCATCAGATAATATTTTACTGTAAAGTAGGTTAAGGATTAAAGGAGCCCACATTTCAGGGGATTCAGTGACTGAAGTTTCTTTTACTGATTGTGTGTCACTATCAAAATCAGGGTTCAGCTGGGGTAAATTGTCTTCATTTATATCACTCATTGTCATTGGTAAAAACATTTTTTTCAACGAGCTTGGATATAATACTTTTAACATTCTTGTTTTCATATGATTAGCATCTCTCAATAAAGTTGTTGCTACGCTTTCATTAAGTGTTCCCAAATACTCAGAATCAGTATTTGTTGGATCATTTAATCTTGCGTTTATATCAAATGTATCATTTGCAGGAGATTTAGTAGGTTCATTGAAATGGCTATTTGTTGTTGGTTTATTTACTGGAAAATCAGATACGATAAAATCATCTTCATCAGCATTTAATAAATTTTCAGACATTATAAATTAAAATTTTATATATAATATTTGGGTTGATGTATAGTTTTATGGTTGTTTAATGTTTTTTTTATTATTATTTAACGATTGTTTTATTTGTTGTGCTGTTTTAAATATAGTTTTTTTTTTTTTTGCCTTGTTAAAAAACATATATATACATAGAAAAAAAGTTGCTGAAGTCACGTTTTTAAAAATTTTAAATTCTTTTTTATTCAAAACAACATTTATATATATATATATATATAATGCTTAGATAAATAATTAACAAAAAATATATATGGTTAAATAAAACTTGTATTGAATCACTTATAATATCAATATATAGGGATGATTTAGTTTCTAGCTCATTGTCAGATTTTTTTTAAAAAAATTCAAAACTTGCTTATATCAAACTCATTATTATATTATAATTATTTTAACAATTTTTAAACTTGTATTTAAAAAAATATTATAATATTCAATTATCAATATTATTTTAATCTTTAATTAATAGCTTCAATGTTTTTAAAATAGCGTTATAATATATATTTTTAGTAAAAAAAAAAAAAATACAATATTTTCAAAGTAATATACTATATTATTTTATAATTATTTTAATATATTTATAAATTTAAATATCAGTCGGAAAGCAGCAGATGTTTGTTAATCATTGAATTAAGTCAGAGATTGTTCACGCATAATATCACTGTTCATCATATAACTTAATTTATAAATCTTATTTAATTAAAAGAACTACCATAATTGATTATATACTACTTAAAATATACTTCGAACCTCTAAAAATAGTTTTAAATTCAAAATTAATGCTCTTTACCTAAAGAACTAATAGTTTTGTTTAAGTAAGAATCGAGTAAAAAAATTGAAAAATGTATATATTGGGTTAGCAAAATAATCATGTGATTTGTTCAAAAGGAGCAAAAAAAGCAATTTAAAAAAAAAAGAAATGTTTTTATATTAATTTTATTATGGATTAATAAAAATGTTTTAACGAAATTTGTATAGATTGATTTTTTTTTTCCACTACAAACAAAAAGAAGCAAGTCAATCTTTGATTACTTAACCTCTTGATGAACATTTTTATATATTATACACTAAATAATTTCATATTTAATTAATACAAACAAAGATTTCTTTTTTTTTTTCAGAATTTGTTATCTCTATCTCAGAACTTTAATTTTTTGGAATCATAAAAAAAAATGCACACGCCCCTAAAGCGCACAGACAGATATTGAAAAAAGTTGGCTTCTGTAAAAAAATCTTTTTCGGAGATTTGGTAATATATTATTTTTTAAAAAAATATTTGTGCTCAAAAAAATAATAAAAATTGCATGCTTAATTAATACATTTTTACAAGTGTTTTATGTATTTTTAATTTAAAAAAATTGCATGTTTAATATTTCTAGTAGTCAGCTATATAATATTTCTACAATACTCTTTTTATTAAGTGGTTTAAATATATATGTTTGTTCGGTTTAATTTCATGAAATAAATTCAGCTGAACTCAACTTATAGGATATACTCATCCAATAAAAGTGATTAAACGCGTAAATCTAGACACAAAAGTTGAAGTAGCACATCGATCTACTTAAAAAAATGAAAAAATAAACTTATGATTTTGTAAGCTAATGTTGAAATGTCTATTGTGTATCTATTTGTTTGTAGTTATATGTTTTATTTTACTAATTAAAGCTCAAGAAGACAGTCACGTTTTTATATCAGATAAACATTAAGATAATAAAAATTGTAATAATTTAATCGATTAATGATTTAACAAGCCACCAATAGAGAATATTTGATTTAGATAATAGCTTATATCAAGTAAAAGCAATTTATTGATTATTTTTACAGCATAATATAACTATTCTAATTTAAATTTTATATATTAAAAAAAATATTCTTTTGATTAAATCTTTTTTTTTTTAACGTGGTGAAAGTTTCTTTTTTTC
Source organism: Hanseniaspora valbyensis NRRL Y-1626 (assembly GCA_001664025.1). Classification (NCBI taxonomy): domain Eukaryota; kingdom Fungi; phylum Ascomycota; class Saccharomycetes; order Saccharomycodales; family Saccharomycodaceae; genus Hanseniaspora; species Hanseniaspora valbyensis. The sequence continues at coordinate 33,899 of LXPE01000019.1, forward strand.
CTTTTAGGTGAATATAAAAAATGAGTGTTTTTTTTTTATTTTCGTGAACTTCGCATCTAATCTTGGACCTTGGTTAACACACACACCCAAAAGGAAAAAAAACAAGGCTAAATAAATAAAAAGAAAGAAAAAAAAAAATTTTTTTCGAAAAATATGAAAACATAAAAAAAAACAACACACACACAGAAACGGAATTGTTTTAACATTAAAAAAATAATAATAATAAAAATAACATAAATATATATTCAAAGAAAAACCAAAAGTTCAATTGATAAGAATTAAGTTTTGTTATTAATACACTTGTATCTCCTCTTTTTTGTTTTAAACGTTAATATTTATTTAAAACACTCTTTATTGATACCATTTTGGATTTATAAATAGATATAAATTATAATTACAAAAAAAAAGCAATCACTATTAAAAAAAAAAAATTTTATTTTGGAAAATTTAAAAAAAATAATAATAGATTTTAAATAAAAGAAATCAAATCGAGAAACAATATTCATAAACCATAAATAACTGTATTTAACTTAAACTTTTTATTTCAATTAACAAAACTATATACATATATAATAAGATGGCTGAAATTGAACCAGAAACCAAACCAGTAAACACTGTTGATGTTGACAACATTATTGAAAGATTATTAGAAGTTAGAGGCACAAAGCCTGGACAACAAGTCCAGTTGGCTGAACATGAAATTAGATATTTATGTGCTGAAGCTAGAGCTATTTTTATCAAGCAACCAATATTATTGGAATTAGAAGCTCCTATTAAAGTATGTTTTTTAAAAAATAAAATGAAAGAGAAAGATAAAGAAGAAAAGTCGAAAATGAGATGTAAATTTTATTGATGAATAATTAATACCTTTTTTAACATTATGAAATGATAAACAATAAAATACAATTCAAAAAAGAAAAAAGAAAAAGTTATAAACCCAGTATACAAAAACAGGAGTAGTTCAAATGATTTTTTTTTAAGATATAAATTTGGTAATTCTTAAAAATCTTACTTCATTTTGATATTATGAGAAGTAGTGAGAACTTACATGTTGAAACCTATAAATGAATTGTCTTTTACAATATAATAGTATGAACTAAAAAGAGTAATATAAACCATTTATATTATAAACTTTGCAAAGATACCTATTAGTTAAAAGTAAGAAGTTTATAGAGTTAATACTATTTTTTTTTTGTTATTACTCACGAAAAAAAAAAATTGGAGAAAGTTAATTTTAACGAAAGGGAGGGAAAAAAATTGTATAGGGGGGAAAAATAACGAAAATGCTAAACTTTTTTTTTCTCAATATGAGGGGATTTTTTTGTAGTGATTTTTTTTTCAACAGAATTTTTTTTTTTACTGTAGAAAAATTTTGTTGGTACAAAAAAATCTTATAGAAAATCATTTTTAAGAAGTTTTGTATTGTATTTTGAATGTCCAGTATAATCAGTATTTTCATCATGGTTTAAAGGAGAGAATAAACTCAATAAAAGATATGAATCATCAATATCGACTCTTTTTTTGTTTTTAATTAAAAAAAATCATTAATGAACAAAGGAAAGTAATTTCTTTTTTTTTACTAACAATTACATTTTTTTATTATTATATTAATATTATTTGAAACAGATTTGTGGTGATATTCATGGACAATACTATGATTTGTTAAGATTATTTGAATATGGTGGTTTTCCTCCAGAAGCCAATTACTTATTTTTAGGTGATTATGTTGATAGAGGTAAGCAATCTTTGGAAACTATTTGTTTGTTGTTAGCTTACAAGATCAAATACCCAGAAAACTTTTTCATTTTAAGAGGTAATCACGAATGTGCTTCTATCAATAGAATCTATGGTTTCTATGATGAATGTAAGAGAAGATATAATATTAAGCTATGGAAGACTTTCACTGATTGTTTCAATTGTTTACCAATTGCTGCAGTCATTGATGAAAAAATTTTCTGTATGCATGGTGGTTTATCCCCAGACTTGAATCAAATGGAACAAATAAGAAAAGTTATGAGACCTACTGATGTACCAGATGTAGGTTTGTTATGTGACTTGCTATGGAGTGATCCTGAAAAAGATATAGTTGGATGGTCTGAAAATGATAGAGGTGTCTCTTTCACTTTCGGTCCGGATATAGTATCAAGATTCTTACAAAAACATGATTTGGAACTTATTTGTAGAGCACATCAAGTCGTTGAAGATGGTTATGAATTTTTCAGTAAAAGACAACTGGTCACTTTGTTTAGTGCGCCTAACTACTGTGGTGAATTTGATAATGCCGGTGCTATGATGAGTGTTGATCAGAGTCTTTTATGTTCTTTCCAAATTTTGAAGCCAGCTCCAAAGATGGCAAAGAACAACACTCAAAAGAGAAAAAAATAGATTTGATATTTTTTTGAATATAATTTGAAATAAAAATTAGCAATATTAACAATACCATACACAAGATTGCAGAAACTAACATTACTATGATTTAGAAACAAACTGTAAGAAAAATGAATAAGAGAAGAAATGGAATTTCAAAATTAAATATATAAGATTTGTAGATGCTTGAAAGTTTTACTTAAATGATTTATTTACCGGTTGTGGTGCAAGAACAATTAACGGATATGGTATTTTTTAGAAGAAAAAAGAAAGAAAGAAATAAAAAAGAAAATTGTTTGAAAAAAAAAAAGCAAGTAGTTGAATAGATGAATGGATTAGAGTCTATTTTTGTTTATCATTTTTTTTCCTTTTTTTTCTTCTTTTTTTGCATCTATGATTTAAGAAAGGGAAAGAAATAGTATTAATTATTGATATGTTATTATTTTTTTCCTTTTTTAGGTATATTAACACTTGATATGGTAATGGTACCTGGTTAGAAATTATAATTAGTTATCTTTAATTTAAAGATCTACTTTTGCTTTTTTTTGATTTTTGAATCAACAATATTCCTTATGGTTTTGTATATATTATATTTAAATATAAAATATATGTATTTCCTTCTTAAATAATTAAAAAAAAAAAAAAACGAATATATAAATAAACTTATGGTTAAAAAGAAAATAATAATAATAAATAGTTTTATCGTTATATAAGTAATACATGATTAATTGTATTTTGTTTTTAAAAATATTTAGTATTTTATTATTGATTTAAGTGAAACCTATGGATTAAAAAATAAAGAAAAATGTATATTAGTATCAGATGATTTAAAGAAGGAATTAAAATGTAAAATAAAATAATATGTACAGTATATATATATTTAAAAAAAAATAAAAAAGTTTATCATTTGAAAAGCTCAATCCATTTAATCAAATACAATTTGTATTTGCGTTTGATATATTAAATCTGTTGTTGTTCTTAAACCACAAGTTGGTCACGTGTTATATTTTACTTGAAAATATATATTATTATTTTTTTGGTTTTTTTTAAATTAAAAAATTTGTTTTTTCTTTGTACGTGTTAAAAATAAAAAAATAAAATTGTGTGTTCCTTTTTTGGATTTTTATTCACATAACAAATAACAATATCAAAGGTAATAACCAAAACAAAAAAACATAACTATTCATAGCTGATAATATTAATCGCTTGACACACTCGTTTATATCAAATTAAAGTTACCATTTTTTATTTTTCTTTATACCTACACATAGTTTTTTTACAATTGATTGAATCAAAAACTTTATTTATTTATAATTTGTTGTTCACTCTAAAGTAATATTAATAATAATAATGCAAATACAAAAAATAATAGGACTACTAGCAGTCACTTTAATATCCATAGTCAAAGCACACACTGTTTTATTGCCAGCATACGGTAAGAGATGTTTCTTTGAAACTTTATCTAAAGGAGATGAATTATCTATATCCTTCCAGTTTGGTGACAGATCTCCATCATCTACTGATCAGTTAGATGGTGACTTTGTCATTTACGGTCCAAATGATGAGATTGTCACTGAATTATCTGAAACACAACATGGAGATGTCACAATTTCTGCTAAAAACGCAGGTAAGCATTCTTATTGTTTCATCAATGAGAGAAGCAGTGTTGATACCAAGGATGTCACTTTCAATATTTACGGTACCATCTATGTTGATTTGGATAATCCTGAGACAGATACTGTAGACGCTGCTGTTAGACAATTGAGCAAATTAGTACATGACGTTAAGAATGAACAAAGTTACATTGTTATAAGAGAAAGAACACATAGAAACACTGCTGAATCTACAAACAGCAGAGTCAAGTATTGGTCTATTTTCCAATTGGTTGTTGTCATTTTCAACTCTCTTTTCCAAATATACTACTTAAAGAGATTCTTTGAAGTAACTTCATATGTATAAATAAACGTATATAAATATATTAATCTCTTTTTATTTTATTTTTTTGATGTAATAGAAATTTAAAAATCTTAAATTAAAGTAATATTTTGTAAATTAATATATTCAGCGTGTAAGTTTTAATTTATAAATACATTTTTGATCTAGAGATTGATTCTGCACTGAATTTTAAGTAGAAAAAAAAAAAAAATTTTTTTTTTAATATATTTCTTTACGCCGCTAAAAAAAAAAAAAAAACGACAAGAGATTATGAAACTTTGTCCTCTGACAAAAATCAAAAAAATATATTTTTTTAAAAAATCAATTTTTTAATTGATTTTTAATAATAAACAAAAAATAATTACTATCTACTAAAACCAAACAACTTTGTGTCTGATCTTTATATATACATTTAATTTAATTTTTTATCATGGTTAACTTAGGTATAACAAGAGCTCTCTATACATCATTCTTTGAAGAGAAATCCTCTTATCTTTTAGCTTTAAACAAGAGAGATGACACCACAACATCCTTTTCATCATCATCATCTTCTTCTTCAAATGGTGGTTCATCTATAACATCATCAGCATCAGCAACATCCACAATGAGTGATGGTTGTGTATCATGTCCTACAGTTTCCTGTCCAGATTGTGGAGACAACTACTATTGTGTGATGACATCTTTGACTTGTACATCATGTCCAATTACTTACTGTGTTAAAAAAAGTACTACCACTACAACAACAAGTACAAGTAGTCACAAGACTAATGTAGGTGCTATAGCAGGTGGTGTTGTTGGAGGTGTTGTAGGAGGTTTATTGGTTATAGCAGCCATTGTTTATTTCTTTAGAAGAAATAAAAAGAAGGCTGACCTTGAAAGAAGATTGCATGGGAAGGAAAAAAATGGAAACATCTTTAATGATGATGATTTGGATGATGAAGATCCATTTGATATTGATGAGGAATACACTAAGACAGGCTCTAACATTTATAATAACTCTGCAAACACATTAAGATCATCCACTTTGGATAATGATGATGCGCTAGGTCTCTTACCATTAAGCCAAAACTTGTTGGGTAATAAGAGAAAGAAAAATGATGAGACTAGTTCTGTCTCTACAGGAAATGCATCCAATGTCATTCCTGTTGGTTATATTCCAGGTATAAAGACAAGTGGTTTGAAAGGCTTTAGACCAGGACAAAAGAAGACTATACCGGATGAATTAAAATCACATTATACTTTAGGAAGTTCTATTTTAGGAGACTTGCGTGATGATGATGAGGAGGAGGAAGAAGGAGGAGTACAAAATAATAATAATAAAGGTAGTAGTTTGAATGCATTGGCTGAGGAAGATGAAACAGAAAGTGATTTTGCCGTTCTTGTGACACCAGCAAAGGAGAGTCATCAAACAGCATTGAGAGGAAAGGTAAGTTTAGTCCATATAAATGAAGGTAAAAATGAAGAAGAAAATAGTAATAATAATAATATTCCTGAAGAAGCAGAAGAAGACGAAAATTCTGATGACGATGATGACAGTATTGTGCTAGATATTGATATTGATCATAACAAATAAATATAAAAATAAAAGCACTCTATATATATATAATAAAATAAAAAAAATACATGTTGAACTGTCACTCTCTTTGTATATTAAAATATGAGTACAGATTATTTTTGTAAAATAAAAACAATTTTTAAAATGATTCATTATTTTTTTTTTTTTTTTATTATTATAATTTATATGTTTTTGTAATTATATATATTCATTAAATAAATGATTACATATAAATTAAATATTTAAAAAAAAAAAATATTTAAAATTATTTCTATTTAATAAGTTTAATTAAATAAAACTATATGTAAATACATATATTATTTAAAGTATTGAAATGTAAACAATTAAAATTTATTTTGATTAATTCACATGACCAGTGAATCAAAAAAAAAAAGTAAATAAAATAATATTTAAATTATAATTGTCATATAAGCAATAATAATCGGTGGAATGTTTACCGCTATCCATTTTAAAAACTTAAAAAAAATATATATACATATATACAAATCTTTTAAATGAATATTATCTTTCAATTGATTGGTTTAATTAATTAATTAAATAAATAAATGTGTATATGAAATGTATAATTGTGATAAATGTAATAGTAGAAGAAAAAAGATGTATGTAAGATTTTATCGATTATATATTTACGTAAGAGAACATTTTAATATATTTATTATATATCTAAAACATGTCATCTCTATACGTTATAATTAATTACATATATATATCTATTCTATAGATATATATTATGACACATTTTAAATTAATATTAAAGAAACTTTCATCAAATCATATAAATCAAATATATATAAATATATACATTCGGGTAACAGTAATCCGTTTTTCCATTATTATTAATAATAATAACAAAAAAATTGTGTTAAACCGTTGTATTGTAGTTTTTAAGTTTTGCGTGAAATATTTACATCAAAAAAAAAAAAAAAAAAAAAAACAAATTCTTTTTTTTCCCACCTTAATCCTCGTGTGTGTGTGTGTGTGTAAATTTTTTTTTTTACCACTTATGTTTCCCAAATAGCGCACAAATAAAAATAAATGAAAAAAAAAAGAGAGAGAGGAAAGATCAAAATAAAAAAAAAAATTTTTTTTTTTTCAGTAAATTGAAAAATAAAAAAAAAATAAATTGTTAAATTGATTCATATATATATATATATATATTATATAGTGGGTGGCAAAAATTTAAATATTTTTAAATAAAAAAAAAATCTTCAAATAATGTTATTGTAAAACTCTATGTATATTTTCTTAAAAATTAAAAATATTGAATAATTATTTTATTCCTTTTGATAAATTATATATGTAACATTTATTTATTATTATTATTATTATCATAATATATATATATATATAAACAAATACCAAGAATAATTTATATTAACATTAATAATATAAAAATGTCCCCAATCACTTTCTCTGATATTGATACCAAGGCTATCAACACTGTTAGATTATTAGCTGTTGATGCTGTCTCTACTGCTAACTCTGGTCACCCAGGTGCCCCATTAGGTTTAGCTCCTGCTGCCCATGTTGTTTACAGAAACATGAAATTCAATCCAAAGAACCCAGACTGGATCAACAGAGATAGATTCGTTTTATCCAATGGTCACGCTTGTGCTTTGTTATACTCCATGCTTCATGTTACCGGTTATGACTCTGTCTCCATTGAAGACTTGAAACAATTCAGACAATTAAACTCCAAGACCCCAGGTCATCCTGAATTTGAATTACCAGGTGTTGAAGTCACCACTGGTCCTTTAGGTCAAGGTATCTGTAATGCTGTCGGTTTAGCCATGGCCCAAGCCAACTTCTCCTCCACTTACAACAAGCCAGGTTTTGAATTGTCCAACAACTACACATACGCCATGTTAGGTGATGGTTGTTTACAAGAAGGTGTCTCCTCTGAAGCTTCCTCTTTAGCTGGTCACTTACAATTAGGTAACTTGATTGCCATCTATGATGACAACAAGATCACTATTGATGGTGCCACTAACGTTTCTTTCACTGAAGATGTTGCCAAGAGATATGAAGCATACGGTTGGGAAGTCATTGTTGTTAAGAACGGTGACTTAGACTTTGATGCCATAGCCGCTGCTATCGACCAAGCTAAGAAGACTACTAACAAGCCAACTTTAATCAAATTGGAAACTGTTATCGGTTACGGTTCTTTGAACCAAGGTACCTCCGGTGTCCACGGTTCCCCATTGAAACCTGATGATGTTGCCCAAATCAAAACTAAGTTCGGTTTCAATCCAAAGGAAAGCTTTGTCGTTCCTCAAGAAGTTTACGATTTCTACAATGAAAAATGTATAGTTCCAGGTGCTGCTGCTAACAAGGAATGGGATGAATTATTCAAGGCTTACTCTGCCAAGTACCCAATCGAAGGTGCTGAAATCTCTAGAAGATTGAGAGGTGAATTACCAGCCAACTGGGAATCCTTATTACCAACCTACACACCAGCTGACTCTGCTGTCGCTTCTAGAAAGTTGTCTGAAATTGCTTTAGACGCTATCTTTGACTCTATTCCAGAATTATTCGGTGGTTCTGCTGATTTGACTCCATCTAACTTGACCAAATCTAAAGGTTCTACTGACTTCCAACCTGAAGCTACCGGTTTAGGTGACTACAGAGGTAGATACATCAGATACGGTGTCAGAGAACATGGTATGGGTGCTATCATGAACGGTATTGCCGCTTTCGGTGCTAACTACAAGCCATACGGTGGTACTTTCTTGAACTTTGTTTCCTACGCTGCCGGTGCCGTCAGATTATCTGCTTTATCCGGTCACCCTGTCATCTGGGTTGCCACACATGACTCCATCGGTTTAGGTGAAGATGGTCCAACCCATCAACCTATTGAAACTTTAGCTCACTTCAGAGCTTTACCAAACATCAATGTTTGGAGACCAGCTGATGGTAATGAAGTCGCTGCTGCCTACAAGGTTGCCTTAGACTCCAAGCACACCCCATCTATCATTGCCTTATCCAGACAAAACTTGCCTCAATTAGAAGGTTCTTCTGTTGAAAAGGCTGTTAAAGGTGGTTACGTTTTGAATGAAAACAAGGATGCCAAGATCACTTTGGTCTCCACTGGTTCTGAAGTTGGTATCGTTGTTGATGCTGTTAAGGAATTAGCTGCTCAAGGCATTTCAGCCAGAATTGTCTCCTTACCAGACTTCCACACTTTCGGTCAACAATCTAAGGAATACCAATTATCTGTCTTCCCAGACGGTGCCCCAATCATGTCTGTTGAAGTCTTAACCACTTTCGGTTGGAACAAGTTCGCTCACGAAACTTTCGGTATTGACAGATTCGGTGCTTCCGGTAAAGGTCCAGAAGTCTACAAGTACTTCGGTTTCACTCCAGAAGGTATTGCTACCAAGGCTAAGAAGGTTGTTGAATTCTATGCTGGTAAAGAAGTCAAGTCTCCATTAAACAAAGCTTTATAAGTTTTTGAAAACAAATACTAAACAAAAAAATATAAGAAGGAGAAGGGATGTAATAAAATATAATAACTTATAAATATATATATACATATATTGATAATTATATATATAATGGTTAGAATAAAACACATAAATTCAAATTACGATAATGATTTATAAATAATAAAAAATAATATATATATATATATAATAGGGAAAGGGAAGGTTTTTTACACAGTCTTATTTTTTTTTTTTGTTTGTTTGTTTGTTAATATATATATTTTTTTCACATTTACTTTAAAGAAAATAAGAAAGCAGTAATAACCACTTCGTAACTACACACATAGCTTAAAGATATATTAAACTTTATAATGTCTGAATCTAAATCAATTTTGTTTATATGTTTAGGTAACATATGTAGATCACCAATGGCAGAAGCCATCCTAGCTCATACTTTAAAAGACACCTCACACAAAGTTGATTCTTGTGGTACTGCTTCATATCATAGAGGAGAATCTCCAGACAATAGAACTGTTTCAACACTTTGGAAAAATGGGATCAAAACTGAACATAAAGCTAGACAACTAAAACAATCTGACTTTGAAAAATTTGATTACTTGCTTTGTATGGATAACAACAACTTGAGAAATATAAAAGATATGGCGAGAAGATGGGGTGTTTCCAAAGATATTGTTGACAAAAAAGTCAAGATGTTTGGGGAATGGAAACCTAAAGACAATAATCAATTTGGTGAAGTTGTGGAAGACCCGTATTATGGAGACATTACTGATTTTAAAACGTGTTTTGACCAATGTTCTGCATTTTGTAAAGAATTTGTTTCAAGAGAAGGTTTGTTATAAAAAATAAATAATTAGTATATATATATATGATAGATTATGGAAATAACATTTAATAATAATTCAATATTTTTTATTATTATTATTTATATTTTTAAAATTGTATATAATAATCACAGAGAGGTAGTAAACTCTAAATTTTCAAAATTTTCAGGATTATATTGATAATTTTCTATTTTTTTAATCTTCCAATCCATTTCAAAATCAAAGTATTCCCATTTTTCTTCACTTTCACCATCTTCTTTATTTTGCTTATACCATTTAGATTCATTCTTTTCAAACACCCATCCTCTCAAATTCAGTTCTCTTGCACTAACAAATTGTTCAAAGGAATCTTGGTAATGATAGAAAATAAAGAATAACGTCTGCACTTCAAATTTGGTGACAATCTTACAAGCTGCTAGAGAACAATAATCATCATTATGAGATAGACTTGAACACCAACGATCCAATCCTTCATCTGTGTCCAAAGGTTTTAACTTCACATACCCTTTCAGTTTATCTTCCTCTGTCAAAATCAATTGCAAAGCTGGTCTTTGATTAGTCATTATACTGATGTTATCCAAAAACTGCAGTGGTTCTTGAGGGAAAAAGATAGATGTTGGGTGAGGTCTTGCTAACTCATTTTTTCCAAGTTTGAAATCTGAATCTAAAGAATCTGGTGAGTTTAATAGAGAATATTTCAACATATCTTCAATCTTTGGATCCATTTGCTTAGGGATACTCAAATCTTGTCTTGATTGGAATAATTCTTTCAATCCTGAAAATTGTAATGATGAATTCAATTTTGATATTGTGTCTAAATCACTCTTAATTTGATCCTCTACTTGTTTGGTTAATTGCTCACCTAGATTAGTTGATTGAATAGATGTTGTTGTGTTTTGTTCTCTTTTTGTAACAAATTGAGATAAATTTGTAGAGGAAGTAGCTTTAACTTGTGGAGTCAATGATAATGGGGTAGAGTTGTTTAGTTTTGGTGTTGATACAGGTGTTGGAGTAGCTTTTTTTATAGTATTCAATAAAACATTGCTTGTATTAGCTACTGATGGTGTTATAGGAGTTAAAATTTGTTGTTGTTGAGATGGTAGATTTTGTGTTTGCAAAGTCAATTTCTTTTCATTGCTATTAATAATATTTGGTGGAACAGATTGATTACCATTTTCATATTTTACAGCTTTTTGATTAAACATATTCCCATTTTCAGTCTTTGGAAGATATGTTGATGAAGATGTTGACATTGATAGTTGAGGTGATTTAGAACTATCATTCCCTTTGATATTATTCTCATCTTCAAAGCTTTTAGACAATTTTTTTTCCAATGGTAGAGAAGTCTCCTTTCTATCTTTTTTAAGGGCTTTTTTAGGAGTTCCTTCTACACTTGTAGTTGCTGATGGTGTTGTTTCTTTCACACTGTTACTAATACCCACAACTACAGCAGGTACAACAACATCTAATTCACCATTTTCATTAGGGAAAACTTCACATCCCAAATCTTCATAAATAGTATCATATTCAACAAAATCTGGGTCATCCATATTGTTATCCACATAGTATTGAATATCATCTTTAAATTCTTCTACAGTTTCAACATCCAAACCATCAGTATTAATTAGTTTCAAAATATTTTCTAAATTGACTATATTGAAAATGTGTCTTTCTAATAAATGTTCTGTTTGCATATCATCATTCCCTTGTTCAATTTCACCTTCAAGCATTTCTCTTTGTTTACTAAGTTCATCGATGCACTCTTGTAAGAACTCTATGAGCTTGTATTTCTTCAAATCCTTAGGATGAATAGCCATATCAGGATTAGCTAATGCTTGAGTACTGAATTTTTTCAATTTCACCATTTTCTCAACAACTTTAGCTGTCTCCATTCTTTGTTCAATGTTTCTTCTATTTTCCCAAAGAATAGCCTCTCTGTCTTTAACATCTTCCTTAGACATCCATGTTTTAATTTGTTCTCTATGTTTTTGGAGTTTCTTGATTTGTTTATTAATATCCATTTCTAGTTTTTCTCTATAAGTTTGATTGCTTGGATCTGTTTGCTCAAAGATTATGTATATTTGATCAAAATCTTGAATACCTTCCCTCACTTTTTTAAGAGATTTATCAATCTCCTGATAAAGTTTCCTTTGTGAAGAAGACATTTTAATATTATTATTGTTTATAGTTGGAATGGTCAACTAATAACTACTTAAAATATATAAAATAAGATAATATTTCTATTATATTGATAGATGTTCTTAAAGTTATTTATTTATATGTGTATGTTTCGTTAATTTCAAGAAACCTAGAGAAAAAAAAAATTTTTTTTTTTTTTTTGTTATTATTATTATTTATTATTGAAATGTTTACTACGGATTTAATTAAAACTCACATGACCTTCTTACAAAAAAAAAGAAACATAACAGCAAAATAATTTTTTTTTTTTTTTCAAAAAATCAACAAAAAAAAATAAGTCAGAGGCATTATTTTTTTTAAAAAAGTTGTCTGGGTCATTTTTTGTTTTATTGCTACTGCTTCAGGTCACTGAAACGGAAAAAATTAAAGAAATTGCGACGGAATTTGACTAGTGCATCAATTTTGCTAATAAAAATTCAATTTGAGTCATGTTTAATAGCCTTTTTTTTGTTTAAAAAAAAAAAAAACAACTTAAAATTAACATTTAAATCTCTCTCCTCCATCTAAGAAATTAAATGAGAAAATTTTTTGAATAATTTTTTAAAAACTTAATATATATATACATTTGGTAAATTGTATTATATAAAATTTTTAAGAAAAAAAATAAATATCATAAAAAAAAAAAGATTAACTAAAAAAAACCATTAACAAATTATATATATATATATATACACATACATATAATTTTCTTTACTAGACTCTTTATCTTAACTTCAAATTATTTTTTAAATATTTATTATATCATATTTGAGTCATGTCTGCTGCTATCTCTGAATATGTTAAATTACTAGATAATCCTACTTTATCTGTTCTTCCAAATGATTTTTTAAGAACAAACAATCTTCCTATCAAACAAATGATTAACCATATTCCCGAGTTGAAAATCAAATTTAATAATGATAAAAACGCCATCACCACTGCTTTATTAGCTACCTGGTCAACTCTTATTTATAGATTATGTGGTGATGATGATATCCTATTATATCTAGACTTAGACAACAGTGAATTCCAAGGCTTACTAAGATTCACTATCCAACCAGATTGGAGTTTTGAAAAATTATGTTCTGAAATTTCTGGTAAATTAGAACAATTGAAAACATCCAAATTGAACCAATTCACATCTTTTGATGAAATCTCTTTATTATTCCAAAAAGAAAATGAATTAGAAGTTCCTCCACAATTGTTTAGAATCGGATTCTCTACAAACAATGAAGCTCCAAGATTAAACCAATTTACACATTCTCCAATGGATATTTGTTTAAACTTTGATATAAATAATGACTTTATGGAAATTGCTTTTAACAGTGATTTATTCCAAACAGAAAGAATCACAATTTTATCTGAACAAATTTATAACTTCATCACAAATGTTGAACCAACTACTGTTATCACTCATTTAAATTTGATAACTGCTTCTTCTGCCAGTGCTATTCCAGATCCAAAAGCTAATTTAGGCTGGACCAATTTCAGAGGTGCTATCCATGATATTTTCCAAGAAAACACTGCTAAACATCCAACAAAACCATTAGTTATAGAAACACCTGCATATGATGATGGTGAATCAAGAGTTTTCACTTATCAAGATATAAACAGAGCTTCCAACATTGTATCTCATAAATTAATATCTGATGGAATCACTAAAGGTGATGTTGTTATGATTTACAGTAGTAGAGGTGTAGATTTGATGATATCTGTCTTTGCTGTTTTAAAAGCTGGTGCCACTTTTTCTGTCATTGATCCTGCATACCCTCCAGAAAGACAAACTGTTTATTTACAAGTAGCCAAACCAAGAGGTTTAATTGTTATCAAATCTGCTGGTGTATTGGATGAATATGTTGAAAATTACATTACTGAAAATTTGGACTTGAAAACTAGAGTTGATCAATTAGCCATCACTTCTGAACATAACATTACTTCTTCCCCTGAAACATTATCTTTATACTTTGAAAAAATGGATGTTCCAACAGGTGTTGTTGTTGGTCCTGATTCCAACCCTACTTTATCTTTCACATCTGGATCTGAAGGTCTTCCAAAAGGTGTTCTAGGTCGTCATTTTTCTTTGGCCTACTACTTTGACTGGATGTCTCAACAATTTAATCTATCTGAAAATGATAAATTCACCATGTTATCTGGTATTGCTCATGATCCAATTCAAAGAGATATGTTTACCCCTGTATTTTTGGGTGCCCAATTGTTAGTTCCAACTGCTGATGATATTGGTACTCCTGGTAGATTAGCTGAATGGATGTCCAAATATGGGGCAACTGTCACTCATTTAACTCCTGCCATGGGTCAATTATTGGCTGCAGGTGCTGTCTCTAAGATTCCATCTTTACACCATGCTTTCTTTGTTGGTGATATTTTAACCAAGAGAGATTGTTTAAGAGTTCAATCATTAGCTGAAAATGTTGCTATTGTCAATATGTATGGTACTACAGAGACACAAAGAGCCGTTTCCTTCTTTGAAATTCCATCAAGAAACAATGGTGGTGATTCATTTTTGGAAAAAGCTAAGAATGTTATGCCTGCTGGTAGTGGTATGTTCAATGTCCAATTGCTTGTTGTTAATAGACATGATAGAACTCAAATTTGTGGTGTTGGTGAAGTTGGTGAAATCTATGTTAGAGCAGGTGGTTTAGCTGAAGGTTACAGAGGTTTACCAGATTTGAATAAAGAAAAATTCATCAACAATTGGTTTGTAGAACCAACACATTGGAAATCTATTGATTATGAAGGTGAAAATTGGTTAGGTGTTAGAGATAGAATGTACAGAACTGGTGATTTAGGTAGATATTTGCCAGATGGTAACACTGAATGTTGTGGTAGAGCTGATGATCAAGTTAAAATTAGAGGTTTCAGAATTGAATTAGGTGAAATTGATACAAACATTTCTCAATTCCCTATTGTTAGAGAAAACATTACTCTTGTAAGAAAGAACCATTCTGGTGAACCAACTTTAATCACTTTCTTAGTTCCGAGATTTGATCAACCTGAGCAATTAGCTCACTATTTCATTCCATTAGCTGATGAAACTATTACTGATACTACTGTTAAAGGTTTAGTAGAATATTACAAATTGGAAAAAGCTTTGAAAGAATATTTGAAAAAAAAATTAGCAAGTTACTCTATTCCATCTTTAGTTGTAGTCTTGCCAAAACTTCCATTGAATCCAAATGGTAAAGTTGATAAGCCTAAGTTACAATTCCCAACTCCTAAACAATTACAATTGGTCTCTGAAAATGTTACTGCTGAAATTGATGAAGGTAAATTTACTGCTGATGAATTGAAAATTTTACAATTATGGACTTCCATCTTACCTACAAAACCGGTTGATGTATCTCCAACAGACACTTTCTTTGATTTAGGTGGTCATTCTATTTTAGCTACAAAGATGATTTTCCAATTGAGAAAAGAATTTGGTGTTGATTTGCCTTTAGGTACTATTTTTAAGCATCCATCTATTGCTGCTTTCAGTACTGCTGTTTTCTCAGCATCTTCTTCCATTTCTGCTTCTTCTGCTACTGCTGATTATGCTTCTGATGCTAAAAAGATTGCTGATGAATCTTTGGCCAAGTCTTACTCTTCTGCTACTAACTTCCAAAAAGGTGATAAGATTAATGTCTTTGTAACTGGTGTTACTGGTTTCCTTGGATCTTACATTTTAAGAGATTTATTAGTGAGAAAAGAAGTTGATATCACCGTTTATGCTCATGTTAGAGCTTCTGATGAAGCTACTGCTTATGAAAGATTAGAAAAAGCTGGTGTCACTTATGGTATTTGGGATGATTCTTTCAAATCTAGAATCAAAATTGTTTTAGGTGATTTATCCACTCCACAATTTGGATTATCTGATGATGCCTGGAACAAATTGGGTAATGAAATTGATACTATTATCCATAATGGTGCTTTAGTCCACTGGGTTTTCCCATATGCTAAGTTGAGAGATGCTAATGTTATTGCCTCAGTCAATGTTTTGAATTTATGTGCTGTTGGTAAAGCTAAGTTTTTCAACTTTGTCTCTTCAACTTCCACTGTTGATACTGATTACTTCTTTGATAAGACTGATGCTATTTTAGAATCTGATGATTTACAAGGTTCCGCTACCGGTTTGACTGGTGGTTATGGTCAATCTAAATGGGCTGCTGAATATATCATTAGAGAGGCTGGTAAGAGAGGGTTGAAGGGACAAGTTATCCGTCCTGGATATGTCACTGGTGCTTCTTGGAATGGTTCTTCCAATACTGATGATTTCTTGTTAAGATTCTTGAAAGGTTGTGTTCAATTAAAATACATTCCAGATATCAGCAATGATGTCAATATGGTACCTGTTGATCATGTAGCTAGAGTCTGTACATCCTCTGCTATCCATCCATTGGATGATTTCAGTGTTGTTCATGTAACTGCCCATCCAAGAATTGAATTTAACAATTATTTGAACCAATTAAGCAAGTTTGGTTACGATGTTACTGTTGAAAAATATGACTCTTGGAAACAACATTTGGAAGATTCTGTTGTTGTTAAAGGAGAAGATAATGCTTTGTATCCATTACTAGCTATGTGTCTTGACGGTTTACCTGAAAATACTAGAGCTCCAGCTTTAGATGATACAAATGCTAAGTCTGTTTTAACTAAAGATGCCGAATGGACTGGTGCTGATATCACTTCTTACAGTAAAGGTGCTACTGAACAACAAGTTGCTATTTACATTTCTTTCTTGAACAGAGTCAGTTTCTTACCACCAGCTCCAAAAGCAGATTTATTACCAGTTGTTGAATTAAAACAAGAACAAATTGCTTTAGTTGCTTCTGGTGCAAGTGCTAGAGGATCTAGTGCTAAATAATTTATATAAAAAAATAATTTAAAAAAAAAAAAAAAAAAAAAAAAAATTAATTACAAATTGAATTTTTTTTGTTTTTTTGTTATATATATATTATCAAACTTTAACATATCCATGAACTAAGTTTTCAATATCTTGAAGAGTCTTTATAATATTTTGTTTCAAAGGAATGACTACTAATTTAAAACCATTGATAACATAATTTTTAACAAATGACTCTACTTTTATTCTATCATCTGTATTCAAATTATTTAACAAAATATTATTGTATAATGACATAATAGTGTTGTTAACATTACCATATTTGTCCATGTAGCTGTATAATCTAGGAATATCTATATTAATAAACTTCACTATAGATCTATTATATAAATACACTGACAACAGTAAAATATGGAATATTAAGTATATTTTGAATATGTATTTAATCTTTCTATAATTGAATACAAATAATACAATGCTGATGATACTTTTAACGTTTAATATGTTATTATTTATAAATGCTATAAATGGAATAAACATAGCATTGTTGATTAATTTAGTATATATACTACTTAGTAAATTGAGTAGCTCTTGGTGATTAGGATTATTACTGAATGTGTTATTATTATTATTATTCATTGTACTATAAGCATCTGTTGTTTTACTAGAAGTATATTCGAAAGCTGCCATTATATTATAAAGTTTTATTGGTATTTTATATGGAAAAAAAATATATATTTAAAATATTTAAAATATTTGTTAGTATTGGTTTATTATAAGTATTAATAATTATTGTAATGTATTAAATATGTTTGTGTGTAATTTTTTTTTTTTTTTTGTGTTTAATAATTAAAATTTTAACATCTCAGCTCTTTCTTAAAAAAAAAAAAAAAAGTAAATAAATAAATGAATGATTAAGTTGGTGATTGAAAACATATATATATATATATTTACCCTGACATGTATGACTTCACATTTATTTTTTTTTTTACCGTTGTTTAAATATTATTTTGTCCCTTTTTTACCCAAAAAAAAAAAAAATAGGAGAAAGAGAGAGAGAGAGAGAATAAAAGGGGAAAAAAAAAACATTACTCATCAAATTAAATATGGCTGAAATAAATTATACAAATATTAACATAATTCAATACACACACATTTTAAAACGTATTTTTATTCAACGCGATTCTTCTATTATATATATAAACACATGTAATTATTATTTATTTATTTTTTTAAATTATTAAATTATTAAAATTTTATACTATAAACCAAAATAAAAGAATTATCTAGTAAAAATATCATTTTAATGGCTTTTACTAGACGAAGTAAGAGAGCTGCTGCTACAAAACCAATCGTATATGTATTATCATCCTCTGATACTGAATCTGATAGAGAAACTTATAAAAGAAGAAAAACTAATAATAGTCGGAAAAGACATGTTAGTATTAGTTCTAGTGATGAAAGTAATAAAGAATTTTCCATCACTAAAGAGGATTTAAATATTTTAAAACAAGAGAGTGATACTGATTCTGATATTGTTTTATTACCTAATGATGATATAAAAGGTGAAGATGAAGAAGAAGAAGAATTGAATGGTGGTTTTTTGCCAGAAGATACAAAAAAAAAAGCTGTTACTAAAAAAAGAAAACCTGCTGCTAAAAAAACTAGAAAAAAAGAAAGTGCTAAAAATGAAATGAAAGAATTTGAAGAAGAAGCAAAAGCTAAAAAACCTAAAAAGCCAAGAAAACCTATTGATTACCATTTAAGAACAACAACTAAATTATTTGAAAATCATCCAGAATTGATTCCTATATTTGAAGATTTAAAAAATAAACCACAACATATCCCAACAGAAGCTAAACAACCGAAATTAATGCCTACTCAATTGTTACCTTTTCAATTAGAAGGTTTACATTGGATGAAATCTAGAACTTGTGGTTTATTAGCGGATGAAATGGGTTTAGGTAAGACTATACAATCTATTGCTTTGATAATAAGTGATCAGGATGATGAAAAAGATCCTAAAAATATAGACAATTCAAAGAGAAAGACTACTCTTGTAGTTGCACCTACTGTCGCTTTAATGCAATGGAAGGATGAAATTGCTAAACATACAAATAATCATTTAAAAACTTTTCTATTTTATGGTCCTCAAAGAAACAAAATTGCTGAGAATTTAACAAATGATGAATTGAATAAAGTATTTTGTGAATATGATGTTGTTTTAACTACTTATGCTGTCCTAGAAAGTTGTTATAGAAGAGAAAAATATGGTGTTCAAAGAAAAAATAGAAAAGTTAAAGAAAAATCTTTGCTGCATAATTTTCATTGGCATAGAGTCATTTTGGATGAAGCTCATAATATCAAAGATAGAAACAGTAATACATCCAAATCTGCTGCTGCTTTAGATACTGATGATAAATGGTGTTTGACAGGTACTGCTATTCAAAATAGAATTGGTGAATTATATTCTTTAATAAGATTTTTAGGGTTAGAACCATTTCAAAAATACTATTGTACCAAATGTGATTGTAATTCACCTCATTGGCAATTTTCTGATAATATGCATTGTGATTCTTGTAATCATGTTATAATGCAACATACAAATTTTTTCAATCATTTTATGTTGAAAAATATTTTGAAATTTGGTATCGAAGGTAAAGGTAAGGAATCCTTTGATAACATACAATACTTATTGAAACATATTATGCTGAGAAGAACTCAAGTCGAAAGAGCTGATGATTTAGGGTTACCTCCTAAAGTTGTCACTATTAGAAGAGATTTTTTCAATCCAGAAGAAAAAGATTTATACAGTAGTTTGTATTCTGATGTTAAAAGACAGTTTTCCACTTATGTTGAAGATGGTGTTGTTTTGAATAATTATGCCAATATTTTCACTTTATTAACCAGAATGAGACAATTAGCAGATCATCCAGATTTAGTTTTACATAAAATGAGAAAAATTAATGATCCAAATGTTTTAGTTTGTCAATTATGTGATGATAAAGCTGAAGATCCAATAGAATCCAAATGTCATCATAAATTTTGTAGACTTTGTGTTAAAGAATACATAGAGAGTGGTATCCAGGGATCTGCACCAACTTGTCCAGTCTGCCACATAGATTTGTCAATAGATTTACAACAACCTTCAATCATATCTGATGATTATGAAAATGTTGATGGTGATGAGGAGGATGAATTGAAAATAATGAATCAATTAATATCTTTCAAAAAAAAAAAATCCATTGTCAATAATATTAAATTAGATGGTACGTGGAGATCTTCTACAAAGATAGAAGCATTAGTAGAAGAGTTATACAAACAAAGAGCTGAAGATTCTTCACAAAAATCTATAGTATTTTCTCAATTCACCAATATGCTGGACTTAGTGGAATGGAGATTGAAAAAAGCAGGTTTTAAAACAGCAAAATTGTCAGGGAACATGACTCCTATTCAAAGAGATCAAACTATTAGATATTTTATGGAAAATGCTAATGTTGAAGTATTTTTGGTTTCATTGAAAGCAGGTGGTGTTGGTATTAATTTAACTGCTGCTTCAACTGTTTTTTTGCTTGATCCATGGTGGAACCCTTCTTTAGCTGCCCAATCTGGTGGTAGAATTTTAAGAATTGGTCAAAAGAGACCTGTTAAAATTGTTCATATGTGTATTGAAGATTCTATTGAGTCAAAGATTATTGAATTACAAGAAAAAAAGGCAAATATGATTAATGCTGTTATAAATCAAGATCAAGCATCAATCAGTAGACTAACCCCTGCTGATCTACAATTTTTATTCAGTAATTAGAATAAGAAGAAGAAGATTACCTGTATATAAAAACTTAATTTCATAATAATACATATTTATTAAAAAATGATTTATATCCTAATTGGGAAGTTGATAACACTTTTTTTTTGATTTCTGAATACCATTTTTTGTTGTTTTTTTGTAAATTCTGTTTTAATATAAACTTTACCCGAAAACAGGTTTCATTTTTTTTTTTTTTTTGGAAAAAATTAGAAAAAAAAAAAACACACTAAAAATGTTCTATAAATATCCATTAGATCAAAAGATTAATAATAATAATAATCATAAAAAAAAACCAATTCAAATAGACGTATATCAATAAATTTTTTAAATAATGGTTAAAGAAACTGAATATTACGAAACTCTTAATGTTTCTACAGATGCTACTGCTTTGGAAATCAAAAAATCATACAGAAAATTAGCTTTGAGATATCACCCCGATAAACCAACAGGAGATGCAGAAAAATTTAAAGAAATCGGTGAAGCATATCAAATCTTGTCTGATTCAGATTTAAGAGCCAATTATGATGAATTTGGTAAATCTGGAAGTCTTCCTGAAGGTGGTGTTGCTGATCCATTTGAATTCTTCGATACAATCTTTGGAGGTGGTGCTTTCAAGGAATATTTAGGTGAATTACAATTTTTGGATGAAGCTGCAGGGGAAATGATGAAAAAACAACCTTCTAGTGAATCAGAAAAAGAAGGAGAGGATGAAAAAAGTAAAAAAGATGGTGAAATAAATCTACATGATCCTAAGTTTGCCAAGGATCAAGAAAAACTAAAGATGAGAGAAGAATATTTGAAAAGGGAAGCTGCTATGAAAAAACAAATCGAAGAGATTGCAGAGAACATTAACAAAAAAATCGATGACTATTATTTATTCCAAAGACAAGATCGCCCAGAAGAATTTGAAAGAAAGATATCTAAAGAAGTTGAAGCTTTGAAATTAGAATCATTTGGATTGGAATTGGTTCATTTAATTGGTTCTATTTATACAATGAAAGCTGATAATTTTATTAAAGCTTCCAAGACATTTGGTATCTCCAAAATTTATACTGGTATGAAAGAGAAGAAAGGTACTGTCAAGACTATGTATGGACTTGTATCCTCAGCTCTTGATGCATCTCAACTTATGTCTAAGATGGAATCATTAGATTTAGAATCTGAAGATTTGACTCCAGAGGAAAAAGCTGAAATTGAAAGTTTCATTACTGGAAAGATGTTGAATACTGCTTGGATGATGACCAAATATGAATCATCTACAAAAGTAAAAGAAGCTTGTAATCTTGTTTTGAAAGATTCCAAAAGACCAAAGAAAGAAAGAGTCGATAGAGCTAAAGTTTTGTTAAAAATGGGTAAGATCTTTAAGAAAGCAGAAAGAACTAAAGAAGAACAAGAAGAAGCTCAAATGTTTGAAGATTTGATCAATGAAAGCAAGAATAAAAAGAATTTTAAGTTCCCTACAAGCAACAAGAAATCTGGATCAACTGTTAGTTTGAATGCTGCTGAAAAAGAGTCAAGCAAAGAAGCTGAAGCCACTAAAGCAACAGCTTAAAGTACATATGCATGAATATATATTTATACATTCATATTATATATTGTAAATTGATCAAATAGCCAATAATAAAGTTAATTTTTTTTTTTTTTTTTTAAATTTTTAAAATCAACTTGTTTAAAATGTTTGAGTGTTCGGATAATAGTAAAGTGTGAAGAGTGTTATCGGAACTTTATATTCTCTATGAATTACATGAAAAGGCAACACCTATTTACATAGATTTACCACACACACAATGTCTCTATTTTAATAACAAATTAAATGGCAAAAAATTTAAATCAATTGTTAATTAATGCATTATATTAATAGTAAAATTAATCTTCCACATCATCTTTTGAATATATTATCTTATAAGAATATTTACATAAGGTTAGGATTTTTTTCAGAAGCAGCATATATCACGTGAACCAACTTTCCTTGTTTAATAAAATTTTAAAGTAAACAAAAAAAAAAGAATATACAACTTCTTCAATTAAAAAAAAAAAAACATATATATATGAAACAATATTATAAATAAACATCAATTCTCCAACAATCTTTCTATATATATATATATATGTATAGCACTACATATATTTTTATTTCTTAAAATTATGGTACAATTAAAGAAAGCTTTCAAGACTTTTACAAATGTATTGATAATTGCATCTTTCATATTACAAGTTTATATACATACATACCCCTCTTTAACTCCTGATGTATGTTCTTGGGATAATAAAAAAGAAACCAAATTAAGTGATAAATACAAAGATATTTTTAAAGTAAATTATCCTCCAGAAAACCAAATACTACATTTGTTAAAATTAGATACTTGGAAAACTTATTTCAAAGACGTTTTATTAACAAAAAAAGATAATTCTCATAACAAATATATTAATCCAAGATTTTTATTATTTGGTGATCCACAGATTAAAGGTGCTTGGAGAAACACACCATTATTAACAAGACTAGATATATTTGGAAATGATCATTATTTAGGACACATATTCAAGACTATGTTCAAAAGATTGACTCCTGATTTTGGTATTGTTATGGGTGATCTGTTTTCTTCTCAATGGATCCCTGATGATGAATTTTATAACAGAACTGAAAGATATATTAATAGAGTTTTCTCTGGTGCCATTCCATCAAGTTTGGATAGAATCAGAGATCTTAAAAAAAAATTTGTAAACCCTGATGATGGAATTAATTATAAGACAGATTGGATAACCTTTTCAGATGGTAAAATTCGAACTTTAAGAAAAGAAGAAGGATTCCCACCTTTCAAATTCGATTATGGAAGTGATGTGTATAGATGGAATGAAAATGATCCTTTCTTATTTATCAACATGACAGGTAATCATGATATTGGATACTCTGGCGATATGACTTTCCAACATCTTTCAAGATTCACAGATATGTTTGGTGCTGATAATTTTGTTTTGCATTACAATGAAGGTAGGGGAAACAGTTACAGAATTGTAAACTTGAACACCATGCTTTTAGAAGGGCCTGGATTAGAAAATGTATTGATGGATATTACTTGGGAGTTTTTGTATCAACTGTTTGAAGAACAATTTGATGGAACTACAATTTTATTACAACATATACCAATGTTTAAAGAAAAAGGTTTTTGTAAAGATGGTCCCCATTTTTCTTTTTACCCAGAAGTTTATGAGAAGGAACCATATAAATCAAATTTATTAAAATCTCAAAACCATTTATCCTTAGAGACTAGTAATAAGTTATTAAATTTATTATTCCATAATGGGAAACCTGGAATTATATTAACAGGTCATGATCACTATGGTTGTGATGTAGTTTATAACAGATATATGACCAAGATGAAAGATCATCCAAATGGTCTTGCTGAATCATATTGGACTGCTTCAAAGACTCCAGATAGCAAAAATGAAAATAGTGAATTCACAGGTGACATTGTAAAAGAAATAACTGTCAGATCAATGATGGGTGATTTTGCAGGAGCTGTTGGTTTATTAGAGATGAATTATAATAAGGACTATGAAACATTTGATTTCAATTATAAAGAATGTGTCTTTGCTGTTCAACATATATGGTGGGCTGCCAATATTGTAACAATAATTACAGTATTATTGTTAAGCATTAGAATATTGTTTATTTAAAAAAAAAAAAAGAAAGAAAGAAAAAAAAGAAAAGAAAATGAAATATTTTATTATTATTATTATTGTATATATGTATTTAATTAAAGTAGTTTAAATTCTTTTATATCCGATACGCTACCATATTATAAAATATATATTTGATGAAGTTTTGTAAACATCATTTTTATATAATACACATATATATATATATGTGTTTTTTTTGTTTGCTGCTCCTCTCTCTTTTGTCTCCAAACATAAAATTTTTTTTTATATGTTTCAAAGAAAAAAACAAAAAATGGGAAAAAGTTTCAGATTTAAGTTTAAAAAAAAAAAACAAAAAAACATATTTTTTTTTCTCTCTCTTCGCCCTTCATTCTTTTAGAAATAATGAAACTCCCCTTTTTAAATGATCTATTTTTTTGTTTTTAAAGAAAAAAAAAATAACAAAGGCAAAAAAAAAAAACACTCTTATATATATATATATAAAGGTTTACAATATATATATATATATATTATTACTATAAATAACTATATTCTTTTAACTATAATCATTCAATAAAGAAGAAGTATTAAAATACATCCAAGGAATATATATTTATTTTATTTTCCTTTTTACATTTAATATTTATAGTCAATAATACATTTTTGTTTTAAAAGACAACAAATACAATAATGTCAAATCGAAACAATAACCACTCATCAGGATTTTTGAAAAATTTTTTCAATAAAAATACCCATCATAATAACACAACTTCTAGTCAAAAGAGAACTAGTGTTGATAGTGATAATTCTAAAAAGAAACAACCATTAGTAACATTGGTTCAATTGTATGATACTTATAGTAACAACTACTCTTATTTTAAGTCTTTATGTTTAGATTCTAATGAAAGCAGTACTCCAAACTCTGTTCTCAATGGGGTACAGGGATTGAAGAATCTTATAACTGAACTTAGATATGAATTGCAAATGCTTAATAAAAAATACCCTTATCTTGTTGTTGTAAATGATCCTGATACTGTTCAAAAGGATGATGTTAAAGTGTTTAACTCTCTGTATACAATTATTAAAAAAAGTGAAGGTGTATTGGAGCATGTTAAGGAAACAGGATTACAACAATATGGATCCCCTGATTTTATAAATAATACTACCAAAATTTATAGTACCGCTAATCAAAGCTCTTCTCAATCATTACAGCAAAATAAAATGTTTAACAAGAGACTTATGAGGTCAATGAGAGATCACAATGATACAAGATCCTCTTCTAACAGTAATAATAATAATAGTGCCGGTAGCTACCAACAACAAACTGGAACATCTAAAAGTAATGAAAAAGTAATTCCCACATATCAAGAACAAAAAAGAATGGAAAAGGCAAGAGAAGAAAAAAGATTACAAAGACTTCAACAACAAAAACAAAAAAAATCTTATAGTAACACAAGTAGTGGATCTGGAAGTAAAAAAGTGTCTGTGGAGATGGAAAGAAACCTTATAGATTTAGATGATGGTGTAGGTTTAGCAGACCCATTTTCTGATTTTACAAATGAGACCTTTGATAAACCTGAGCCAAAGGGTTTGACAAGGAAAAAAAGTAGCAATATCCTTCAAGCAACTTTAAGTAACAGTAACAATAATACTAACAGTAAAAAAAATGGTAATAATAGTAATAACAAAACTATCAATGTATCATTACAAGCTGCTGCACTAGCAGCCCAATCAAGAGCTTCAAGCAATAACAACAATAATACTAGTAATAACAATAATAATTATGTAAGTAATTATACCAATGCTCATATGAAAGTACCACAGCCACCATCAATAGCTAAAAAAACACAAACTTCATCAGGTTTGAAAGCTTCAACTCCATCACCAAAGAGATTAGTTGTTACTGAAGAAAGTGGTGGAAATACTCAAACGGAAAACAATGAACTTGATGCTAAATCTCAAAAGGATATTTTAGAAGATGAAATTTTGAAAGCAACACCACAAATAGATTACAAGATGGGGAAACAAATTTTCCAGGAGATTCTTGTCGCAAGATCCTCTCAAAGACCTATCACATGGGATGATATAATTGGATTAAACAACTGTAAACAACAATTACAGGAGACTATTGTATTTCCATTTTTACGTCCTGACTTGTTCTCTGGTTTAAGAGAACCTATCAATGGTCTTCTACTTTACGGCCCACCTGGAACAGGTAAGACAATGCTTGCTAAATGTGTCGCATACCAGACAGAATCAACTTTCTTTAATGTCTCTGTTAGTAGTATTACTTCTAAATTTTTGGGTGAATCTGAAAAATTAGTTAAAGGTGTCTTTACACTAGCTGCCAAATTATCTCCAAGTATCATTTTTATTGATGAGATTGATTCTATTTTAGGATCTAGAGGATCTTCTGGCGGAGGAAGTGGTGGTGGTAGTGGAGGAGATGATTCAGGAGCTGCAGGAGAGTCATCAAGAAGATTCAAAAATGAGTTTTTGACTCAATGGTCCAATTTGTCATACAGTTTAGCAGAGGATGGATCATTTAACAGAGTATTAGTGTTAGGATGTACCAATTTGCCATGGGTTATAGATGATGCAGCAAGAAGAAGATTCCAAAAGAGAATTTATTGTCCATTGCCAAACTTCCAGGATAGAATTAATTTGATTGAGATGTTATTATCAAAGAATAAAGATAACATTGCAGAGTTTAATAACGATCAATTACAAGAATTGGCTCAATTGACAGATGGCTTTTCAAACTCTGATTTATTGACTCTTTGTAAAGATGCTTCTATGGAGCCTATAAGAGAGTTGATTAAAAAAGGAGATAATAGTATTTTAAATGTTGATAAAAATAATATTAGACCAATCAACTTGAAGGATTTCAAGACATCAATTAATAGTAACAAAATTAAAGGATCTGTAAATTTAAACACAATCGAGTCATATGATCAATGGACTGATCAATTTGGTTCTTAAGAAATAAAGAAAAAAAAAAAAAAAACTTTATACAGATTTGGATGTGATTTTTTATTTATTATTTTTTGTTCAATATAATATTCAATTCAATATATAGTTGTTATACATAATTTTTTTTTTTTGAAAACGCTAATTACCGATCCTGTTTTATTTCTTCTATTATATAAGTAGTAAAATGAGTTCAAATTTTGAGATTTATATATTTCTGTTTAATTAATTTCAGGATTATTTATTTAAAATTAAATATAAGCATTGTTAAAGTTTATTTGATTATATTTAGAATTTAAGGTTCGGATATATCCGAGTGTAATATGTTTTTTTTTTTTTTTGATGATGAATCATTATCAATTATTATATCCGATTAGGTATTATTTTTTGTGCTGGAAAAAAAAACAAAAAACCAAAATGGAAATAGGAATATCCGTTACTACCTCAAAGATGTATATTTACAACGGATCTTCCGTGTTTTGTGTAGGTTTAATTTTTGAAAAATTGTATATATGTATTTACGTGTGGGTACTTGAAAAAAAAAAAAGAAAAAAATTAAAAGAATACCCGTTTTTCTTCTTCTTCTGATAAGATCATTTATTTATTTAATTTTTTTTTTTTGATAAGCGATAAATGAGTGAAGTATTTCTCTCTCTTTTTTTTATACTCCTTTCCCCCCACTCAATCTTTGATATATCATATTTCCTTATCTAGAAATATCATAACTTTCAAGTTAATATTTTTTTACTATAAGCTTCCAATAATGTGAATTATATTTAAAGAGAATGAAAAGAAATGAATAATTAATTTATAAAAGAGTTGAAGATTAGATATTTATTCTATAGATTATATAATAATAATAATAGTTAATATAGCCAAAGAAAAAGAAAACAAATATATATATACATACTTATTTAAATATTAATACTCAACATGACTCAAATTGATACTGCTCCTATTGTTGAAGATAAATTGACTGTCACTCCTTTAGTAGGCAAACCATTAGGATGTAAAGTTACTCTTCCATCTTATTGTGAAAATGATCCTTCTAAATTAAATGAACAAGATCATAAAAAACTATTTGAAGCTGTTTTGACTTACTTGGTAGTTGTAATTCCTAAAATGGACAACTTTTCCCCAAACTCTCAATATAATTTGACAAGATCATTTGACTATAGTATATCTCAGAAGGATCTTTCAAAAGTGTCTTATGGTCATGAAGATAAGATTTTAGCAAATGATAAAAGTATTTTAAAAAGAGACTTGATCACAATTAAACAACAACCAGAAGTACATGTTTTAGGAAATGGTCAATGGCAAGATAAAAAATATGGGGATGATCCAATTGATTTGAAACATCCAACCCATTTCACTTTCCATAAGGATACTTTACCTAAAGAAAAATGCTTCAATGTTCCTGAAGGAGAAATCCCATGGACAAGATTCTACAGATGGCACATCGATTCTGCCCTTTACAAGTTGTATCCACCAATGATCACCACTTTGTTAGGATTAAAAGTTCCTCCAAAGGAAAAGAAACAATTAGTCAAATATGATGATGATGAAGGAAACGAATTATTGGTTCAGCAAGCAGCAACTTGTTTTGTTAGTGGTGCTAATGCTTTTGATTTATTATCTGAAGAAGATAAAGAGCTAGCTTTAAACACTAAAGTCATGTATGCTCCCCATCCATACATCTACATATCCAACTGTAAAGCTACAAATGATGGTTTGACAATGGTTAATGAAAAGAAGGAATTGGCCTTGGATGAGTTACCACCATGGGAAGAAGAACATATCATGAAATTACCTTTAATCTGGACTAATCCTGTAACTAAGAAACATCATTTGCAAGTACATGGATGCTGTGTTTACAAAATGTTTTTACCAGATGGTACTGTCTTGGAGTTGGAGGATGCTAGAAAATTGATTTACAAATGGATGAAACCTGCTATTGCCCCTCAAAACGTATATGCTCATGAATGGTCTGATGGTGAATTATGTGTCTTTTTCAATAGAGGAGTCTGGCACTCTGTCTCTGGTCAATTTGATGATGGAGAAAAAAGATTATGTCACCAATGTAACATTGCAAGCAATGACATTCCAAAGACCTTATAATTAAGAAAAGAAAATATTTTCCCCCCTACATATATATATATATATTAATATTTACATTAAAATAAATTTAAACATTACATTAGTTATATTAATCTTTTATATTAAAATTCTATTATTTTTTTTTTACTTTATAAAGTTTTAATTTAATTTAATTTAATTCAATTTTTTTTTTTTTTTGGTTGTTGTTGATAAAACGATTATATAAATATTTACTAACATTGTTCAATAAAGAATCTGACAAATGACTCTCTTGGTGGAGAAAAGATATTAAGTTGGGCTTCCCTTTGTGTTTGCACTCCCTTTTCAGAGTCATTCCCATCTTCTTTGTCTTGTCTTCTACCTGTGATAACAATACCTTGATCACCTCCATTTGAACCAGCATTATTATTACTGCTACTACTATTATTACTATTGGTACCATTTGTATATTCACCATTCTTATCACTATTCAAAAATTCATAACTTTTGAAATCAAACCATGTTCCATTATTTTGAGACAGATTACTGTTGTTGTTTTCTTTACTGGTATTATTATTACTTTGAAAGAAAAGAGTTCTCGAAGTCAAATAATCTTTCATTATAGAAGCAAGACCACCAGAAAATCCAAGATCATCAACACTATCATTACTATTCACTAATCCATAATTACTCTTATTATCAAAATTTACAATTAGTTTTTGACCTTCAATTAAATATTCACAACCTTCCCCACTATCATAACCGGAAACATTATTTTCATCATTTGTTTCAATAGTTTCTTCCAAAAATTCTCTATTGTTAAGTTGAGGCAATTGTCTGGTCAAAAGAACACTAGGATTAGCTAAATTGTTTTGTTGTTGTCTTGCTTGTTCTTCTAAAGAGGCAGCTTGAGCAGCAGCAAGTTGAGCAGCTTCTTGTTCTTGTAACTCTCTTTCTTTTTCTTGAAGTTCTTTTTGTTTTCTTTGAGTTGCTAATTGACCCCATTCAACTTGTTGTGAATGAGCAGAGCTAGTATTATTATTATTATTATTAATATTATTATTACCAATGGCAGCAGAAGAAGAAGATAAAGAGGAGGCAGTAGAGGAATGCTGATTTCTCGATTTGTTTAATAATTCTTCAGTCAATTTGTCTGCTGTTTTCGCACGTGTTAAAGGTGTACCTGGAGATAGAGAGACTGTATTTAATTGAGTAGTGAAAGGGGAAGAAGAAGGAGTTGTAGCAGATTTCGAAGGTTGTTGCAGTTGTTTCTTCTTCTTTTTATCTTCAGATTTTTTAGATTTAGGAACATGTTCTACTCTTACATTATCATTATCATTTTTTTTGGTATCATTGTTATCTTTTTTATTTCCTTCAGAATTGTCATTTTCCCCAGTTGTCGGTTCAGGTATATCTATGACAATATCTTTAGCAGATCGTTCAGTGATCATGATTTGTTTGTTGTTAAAAGCTTCTTGTTGAGCTAATTTAGCTTGTAACTTCATTTGATTTTTCCTCTCTTTCATTAATTTTCTTTGTTCTTTTTTGCTAATTTTAGTAGAATCTGGAGCAGATGCAGAAGTTGCAGCACCATTAGCAACATTACCATTAGAATTGCTAGTAGTGTTATTATTATTACTGACATTATTACTACTACTATCATTAACATTATCAGAGTCATTACTATTATTTACAATACTTGGATCCATAATACTTTCACCATTTTCCAATAACACTTGTTCATATTCTTTTATACTATTAGCAACAGATAAAGAAATTTGTTTTATAAACTGTTTAGTTTCTTTATCATCTTCATTACTATCATCTAAATCATTTAAATCTTTTCTTAATTTAGTCAACTTTTTGTAATCTTTTTTCAATTCATTGCTACTGGAGTTAAACTTATTAGGTTTATTACTAGTTTTGTATTTAAGAATAGTGATAGCATATCCATCAACAGTATCTTTTAATTTTTTTTTATTATCCAATATACTCATTACTAATAATTAATTAAATAAATGATAAATAACTATAATTTAAAACTACAAAGTATACAATTTATATATCTATATGTTCATTGGTTGATAATAATAATACTTCTATTAATCAAATCATCTAAAATGTATATATTAATTAAATATCTTAAACGTACAATATTGTATATATAAAAAAATTTTTTTTTTTTTTAAAATTTTCTCTGTTCATAAGTTTTATAGAGAGAAGGAAAAGAAAAAAAAAAACTCAGAAAAAAAAAGGAATATTATTGATTAGAGGCAAAAAAAAAAGAGTGATATATCCGATAAAGTCACATGATATTATACAAAAATATATAAAACATATATCCGACAAAATATCACATGATTTCTTTAAAATATATGTGATAAGAAATTTATCCCTTACCTTTTTTTGTTCTTAAATCCTAAAAAAAAAATAAACTTCAACCAAAAAAAAAAAAATATAAAAAGAGGGGAGTTGTAGAAAAAAAAAATATAATAACGAATAAAAAAATATAAAAAAAAATAATAACTAAAATTTTTTTGAAAACTTTTATACGTTATAAGGATATAAGACAAAAGATATTATTCGATTTTATCTTAAAAGCAGTTCTTTTTTCTTCTTTATTGATATATATTATAATATTTATAATTATATATTTAATTAATTATAATCTATTTTATAAATATATCCAAGAAAAGAAGAGCAAAATACCTTTATTATCTGTGATAATATCTGTACATCTAATCTCTATACAATCATTTCTACAGATTTTATTTATTTTATTTTTCAATTCAAAGAACTACACTTATTTGTTTTCTTCAAAAACAGTTACTACTTAACATTTAATAAAAAAAAAAACAGATTCAAAAATATATATAAAAGAGATGGATACTAATAGTCAACAACAACCTCAAAAGACTAGGGTGAACAGTAACAATGGAATCAATTCTTTTAGTGTTCCTATGTCTCAAGTCGATAGTAATGGTTTACCACAACAACAATCATATTTGCAACACCATTTAACTAATCCCTTACAATTTAAACAGCATAGCAATAATAGTAGAAACACTAGTAATCTAGATTTTATCACAAATGGTAACTCTACAGACCTTTTTTTCCAACAGAGACAAAGTTCTAATTTACTTGTTCCTAATTATAGACTTGCTAACAGTCAACCTTTACAACAAAGTAACAGCAATGGCAGTAATCATACTCCCACCGGCAATAACAATACAAATAACAATAACAATAGTAATAATAATAATAATAATAATAATAATAATAACGGACTGCCACAAAGATTTGCAAATAAACATTATGCTAATATAATAGGCGACGATAACGATATATCTATGAATTTGAAACCTTTATACAAAAATTATAACATCGATATTACTCAATGGCCGTTAACAAACCCTCCTATATTTGAAAGTATGTTATCCACATATGAAGAAGTTGATTCTTCCCTTATAAACAATAACAATGGAAACAGTTATGCAGGTTTACAAGGTGAGGGACAAGATGCTTTTCTACATTCAAGCCATATGATTTCAGAGAAGGATAGACGAAGAAGAAGAGTATCTATTTCTAATGGTCAAATCGATCAGCTGAATAATGATTTGCTTCAAATGGATCAACTATATTGTTCTCAACCACCAATATACCCAAAATTAATAGGCAACAACAATAATAATATGAATAACAACAATATGCAATTTAAAGGTATGGTAAGACAAATAACAGATGAGAATACAGTTAAATTAATGGACGATGATGGCCACATTGGTGATGACCATTTTACAAATATTACTACTTTGAAAACTGAAGTTAATGAAGAAGATTCTTTTGCCAATGAAAAGTCTAAAAATAATATTAGAAACTCATCATCTGGAAAGAAAGGTGGTGCAAAGAGAATTCTCCCCCCTTCAAACACTTTAATTCCTGGAACACCTGAATATAAGAAAGCAAGATTATTGGAAAGAAATAGAATTGCTGCTATGAAGTGTAGACAAAGAAAGAAACTTGAAAAAGATTTAATGGAGCGTGATTATAGCCAGGTTATAGATGAAAATAAACAATTGAAACAAAAAATTCATGAATTAGAAGCTCTTTTGTTATCAAAAAATATACAAAAGAGTTAAAGAAGAGATAAATAAATAAATATGAATGAATTATTATTTGTTTTTTTTTTGTTTTTTTTTTTCTAATGTCTACTATATAATATGACTATTTACATAAAAAAAAAATTCTTTTAATTTATAAATAAGAAAAAAACGCAATACAAGATATTCTTTATCTTAATATCTATAATTATAAACAACATATATTATTAATATTTTCAAATAAAAAAAAAAGAAAAATTAAAAACTATATAAACTGGGGTTCAAAAAAAAAGAAAGAAAGAAAGTTTGTTTTTTTAAAAAACGGAAAAAAAAAAAACAAAAAAAAACATAAGGAATGATATTTGTTATATTAATTTATTATCATTATTATTTTTTTTTTAAAACTCACTCTCTTACTTCATCTAACCATGACATCATCATTGCCTCTCTTGCTGTAAATCTCAATTGATGATCATAACACAACAATCCATCTATAAACTCAACAAAATGTAAATCATACAAATCCTTGTTACACTTTTCCATAGCAATCTTTCTCCAAGGTTTTTTGACACAATATTCAAAATTATTAACCATTTTCTTCAATTCTCCTGTCAGTCTGATATCATATTTCTTCATATAAGTTATAAGATCATCAGTACCCAAGACTTTAATAATCTTCAATAATTGATCATTGTTGTCTTTTCCATGGAAGAATGGATCCTTTTGGAATACTATTGGTGCTAGAATACATCCTAGTGACCATAAATCTAATGAATAATCATATTTCTTATAATTCACCAATAATTCTGGTGACTTGTAAACTCTTGAAGCTACTCTCACATTATATTCAACTAATGGATGGTAAAACTCAGCTAAACCAAAATCAATAATTTTGATTGTATCTGTCTCTATGTTGTAACATATATTATGTGGTTTGATATCTCTGTGCATTATACCCATAGAATGAATGTAATCAATCCCCTTCAATAGTTCCCAAGTGTATTTTTTCAACTTGGTCTTTGTGAATTTTATACTCTTGAAATCAGTATTCTCAGCACTCTCAAAGATTAACTTGTATTGGAACTTATTATTACAGTTGAAATGATTCAATTTGATGACATTCTCAAAACCATTATGGTCCAGTTTATAATAAGGTCTTTTCAAAGTTGTGTCCTTATAGTAGTAGTTGTCATGAACATTGATTGCTTGTTTTATAGAGACAAATTGGTTCTTCAAATTTAAATTATTTAAAATCAATATTTCTCTAAAAACTCTTTTTCTCTTAACTGGTATCAAAAACTTGATAACATAGTTTTTATCACTGTTTATATCCAATACCCTATATACATCAGAGTATCTACCTCTACCAACTTTATTCAAAATCTCAAGTTTCATTTTAGGTTTATTAGTGTTGACATCAATATCATTTTGTTCCAATTTTTTAAAAGTGTTAGTATCAATAATATCATTGTCATTAACTTTAGGCTGTATTTTCAAGTTTCTATATTCTTCAGAACATTGATCATCATTGCAAATTATACCTTCATACATTTCATAATTACAATATAATTCTTTTATTCCAGAATCATTTGTTTGAAGAATATCATTAATTGCAAAAGTGTAGCATCTTGATTGGTGTACTACTTCATGTGCTTGTTGCTGTTGATCAATATTTCCTTTCATTTGCAATGTGCTATCCATTATTAATTAAATACTAGGTAGTAATGTTGTATTTAAAAGTACAAAAAAAAACAATAACAGTTATATTTGGTTTTTATTATATTAGAATTTTTTTTTGAATATGATTTTAAACTTAAAATTTTTTTTATTTATTGTTCCTTTTTTTTATTTTTTTTTGGAAAACGAACACTTATGACAATTATTTAAAAAAAAAAAAAAAAAATTTTTTTTTGTTTAAAAAGGAATATTTTGATCTGAATTTTACAGTCATGTGATCTAGTGTCAATAGAATTATAGTTAAAACAAAATAACTATTATTGATTTTATTTGAAACTGTCTAGGATTTCTTCATTTGAAAAACCCATTTTTTTCATTAAAGATATACTGTTATCTGTTTCACTATAAAGAAGTAACTCTTCTTTATTTTCTGTAATTTTGATATTTTCTATATATTTTAAATCAATAGTACCTTTAGAGTTTAATATAGAGTCATCATCTCCATCATTATTATCTGTTTTATTTGATAGTGTAAAAGTAGTCACTGGTATTATCTTGTTATCTGTATTGTTATTTTCATTTTGTTTATCATTATTTGCAAATAAAGTTGAATTAGATTTTTTTGAATCAAAGTTATTTTTTTTGAGTTTTTTATTGTTAATTGATATAGTATTGGTAGATGCTTTCTTTTTTAATGATTTACTTTTATCATTTGTTTTCATGTTTATTTTAATTCCTGCCATTAAATAGATATGTAAAGAGTTAGTAAACCCTTAAATTTGTATGTCTGGTCAGTTCAAGTATATTTTATTAAGATAAGTATATAGATTTATCACAATATACATTCTTTCAATTTTAAAAAAAAAAAAAAGTTTAAATATTGTGCAAAAAATGTAAATTTTGATATATATATATATTTTTTTTTGGGAGTGTATTGTTTTTCCGGAAAAATAATATTATATGATTATAAGTTAAAAAAAGATTCATAATATAATCACAAAAAACTGTAGAAAACCTGCCGATAACAAAGCATATTTTTAATTAAATTTAATTTTTATTGTTATATACATATATTTTCCTTCTTTTTGATAATGTTTAGAAGTAATGCTTTACTGAAAAACAGGAAGTTATTGTATTTGCAAACACCAGTTGTTTACAGCATTGGTTATAAAAGGGTGTTATTTTCAACAGATTATAAACTATATAATGAAAATAACAGTAATAAAAACATCAATATTAATAAAGGATTTCTTCATAATATTAAAATAGAAATTTCAAAAAGTAAAACATATTGTGCCAATCAGTACTTTAAACTATTTAATAATATATCAAAACAAAGAGAAAAAATAAATGAGCTTTCGAAGATGATTCAAGATGCAAGCACATCCATAAACAAAATTACTGGCTATGATAGTATTCAATCTTTAAAGTCAGGAATTAAATCTTTAGAAATAAAACTATACCAAGACAGAATCACATTAGATAAGGAAACACATAAATTAAAAAAACTTACAAAAAGTCAAAATCACTCACAATCAGTTATAAATGATTTGTTATCAAGAAAATCAACTTGGTCACCAAATGATTTGAAAGTTTTTACTGATTCATATAATGAAAATCAACAAAATATACAGGATTTGAATGAGCAACATATCAAAACTTCCAAACTAGAAAATTTAGTCAAAACAATGGAACAGGATTTACATAACTTGATATTAAAAAGATATCATGAAGAACAAATATGGTCTGATAAAATCAGAAAGTTGTCTACTTATGGTACTTTATTATTGTTGGTTATAAATTTACTATCATTTTTCATTTTACATTTATTGTTTGAACCAAGAAAAAGAAGACGTTTGGTGGAAGCTTTTGAGAAAGAGACAAAGGAATATATAGAGGAAGTTAAAAATCAACAAGTTGAACAAATGGTAAGGTTGGAAAATTTAATCAATGGTAAAATGGAAATGTTATTTCATGATAGAAATAATGAGATTTTAGAAAAAGAAAAAGAAAAAAAGAAAACTTTCAAATATGTGGCCAAAAGTTGGTTACTTTCAATTGAATCCCTTGTAAATAATTTTTTCAGCTCTTTAAAAAAAACTGTTTCAAAACTTTTTGTCTTTAGTAGAAAGAATAAATATATTAAAGATATTGAAACTTTGTAAATAATATTTATATATATATATATAAAAGTTGTAATTTTTTAGAAAATAAAGTAAATAAAATGAAATCAATTAATAAAACTATGAATTAATTACATCGGATATTAGAAAAAATACAAACGGAGTTTACATTTTTAAAAGAGAAAAAAAAAAAAAAAACTCTAACAAAGCATAAATCTATGGTGGCAAATTTTTTTTTTGTTTTTTTTTTTTTAAGAATAAATATTACACACACACTAGATAATTATATATTTAATAATTATACTAACAGGATATATATTTGTTATAAAAAAAAAGTTATAAACATACCCTAAAACATAAAACACCATATCATAAATTTTTTTATATATTATGAACAGTGTTATCCAATCTATGTCAGAGATATCTGCTGCTAATGCTGATATCAATAACACTAATAAATCATTACTTGAAAAATTACAATCCAAATACCAACAACAATTAAA
This sequence comes from Hanseniaspora valbyensis NRRL Y-1626, assembly GCA_001664025.1. Lineage (NCBI taxonomy): Eukaryota > Fungi > Ascomycota > Saccharomycetes > Saccharomycodales > Saccharomycodaceae > Hanseniaspora > Hanseniaspora valbyensis. Next base: position 71,952 of record LXPE01000019.1, read on the forward strand.
AGATAACAACAACAACAATAATAATGGATCTGGAAATGATAACAGTGATGATTATTTGAAATACAAAAAACTAGAAAAAGAATTAGAACTTTTAACCATTCAAGAACAATATATCAAAAAAGAATTCAATCATTTAAACAATGAGTTGATTAAATCAAAGGAAGAAATTTTAAAAATTCAATCTGTTCCATTAGTCATAGGTCAATTCTTAGAAATCATAGACAATGACACTGCTATTGTTACCTCCACTACTGGTATGAACTACGTTGTAAAAATTCTATCAACTTTAGATAAAGAATTACTAAAGCCTTCAACAACAGTAGCCCTTCACAGACACTCCAATGCAATTGTCAAGATATTGCCACCAGACTCAGACTCATCTATAAGTATTATGTCAGCTGATGATAAACCTGATGTCACTTTCAATGATGTTGGTGGTTTGGATGTTCAAAAACAAGAAATTAGAGAGGCTATTGAATTGCCACTTTTACAAAAGGATCTTTATGAACAAATTGGTATTGATCCACCAAGAGGTGTATTGCTATATGGTCCTCCGGGAACAGGTAAGACAATGCTTGTAAAAGCTGTAGCCAATGCTACAAAAGCAAGCTTTATTAAAGTTAATGGTTCAGAGTTTGTACATAAGTATTTAGGTGAAGGTCCAAGAATGGTCAGAGATGTCTTTAGATTAGCTAGAGAAAATGCTCCAAGTATCATCTTTATTGATGAAGTTGATTCTATTGCTACAAAAAGATTTGATGCTCAAACAGGTTCTGATAGAGAAGTGCAAAGAATTTTGATTGAATTATTAACACAAATGGATGGTTTTGATCAACAAACAAATGTTAAGGTTATCATGGCCACTAATAGACAAGACACATTAGATCCAGCTCTTTTGAGACCAGGAAGATTGGACAGAAAGATTGAGTTCCCATCATTAAAGGATAGAAGAGAGAGAAGATTAATCTTTAATACTGTTTCTGAAAAAATGAATTTATCTCCTGAATGTGATTTAGATTCTTTGATTTCAAGAAATGATCCTTTAAGTGGTGCTATTATAACAGCTATTATGCAAGAAGCAGGTTTGAGAGCTATAAGAAAAAACAGATATGTCATATTACAAACAGATTTAGAAGAAGCTTATGCAGCACAAGTTAAAAGTACTGATGATAGTAATAAGTTTGACTTTTATAAATAGATGAATTAATGGAAAGGTTTTTTTTTATTTATTTTTTTTTTATTTATAAATTTAAATTTTTATTTTTTAATTATTTAAATTGATAACATTATATATATATATATATATACTTTGTTAATACGTTATTTTAATTAAATATAGACCAAATGGCCATGTATCTATTCCATCGTTTAAGTTTAGATGATATAGATTATGTTCTATTATTTCATAGGATTGAATGAAAGAAGAAAGATTTTGAATGAAAGAATAAGGTAGAATTAAATACATTTGATTGATTGTATTTTCCGTTTTTAATTGTGTTAATAAATGATCTAAATTATCTGAACCAATACCCATAAAGTCATAAATATTATATTTTTGATTTTCTAAATCAATTTTCTTTAAAGAAGTATCAAATTCTCTAAAACCAGTAATTTGATCAGTTTCATCACTTACAAAATTTATGTATAATTTACTTCTTTCTGTTTCATTCAAAGTGATATAATAAGGCCAATGCAACGGCATTAACGTATGCCAGTATCCAATATCATATTTTTCAATTAAACTTAAACTTTCTTTATTTTTCATTAAAGTTAATAAACCAGATTGATGTAATGAACCCATCAATATAAGCATAATTATATTAAATATTATATTTGCAAAAAAAATCAAATTTGTAATTAATTTAGTTTTCTTCAAATTCATTGAAGAATAATTACATGAGACTATTAGTAATGGTATTGCAGGAATTAAAAATCTTGCTTCTTGATGAGGAATTAAAGAATGGAAAAATATACCAGAAATAGCTGATAATATTGGTAGACTTTGTTTACTTTTAATAAGATTGTGTTTGTATTTGATCATAATTAGTAATAAAGGTCCAATGAGGACTGGAATATTAATCAATAAATGAGTAAATACTGAGTGAGATCCATGTTTGGATAAATTTTCAGAGTTCTTGTTATAAAGTATATTTTCCAATGGAGTGTAAAATGTTTTATTTTCAATAGAATATATTGAAGAATCTGATTTAAAAATTAAATATGATGTTAGCATCATTGATATTGGTATTTTCACTAATATGTTTTTATAATTTTTTTTGACAACCACTTCTTTGTAAACCAATTTTAAAGCAGGTATTAGTAACCACATAACAAATGTTATTCTATTGTGTATACCAAATGCAATCAATACACTCATAAACAAATAGTTTTCAGTTTGCATAAATATTAAAGTCAACATCAAGAGTAAAGTTTCAATAGAATTTGAGAAAAACCTCACTTGATATGTTAAAAGGGTATAAGAGGTAAACATAAACAATATACTTTTATTTATATTGAAAGAATTATTTTTGTTAAACAAATTATTAAATTTGACAAATATTGTAGTAAAAATTGTTAAATTATACAGTTTCAATAAATAGATAATATTCAAAATGTTTATTTTATCTAAATTGCTGTATAAATATAATAAAAATTTTAAAATCATTCCATAGTACATATAAAGTATACTTATACTTCTTATAGGTTTATTAAAACCATCTTCACTAAGAACATATTCCCATGTTATAGAACCATTAGGATTATCTATAAAATCATTATTTAAATATTTTATTAATGGTTCCAATGATTGATACTGTTCATCTGGATGTATATATGAATTAGTGATTAAAAGAAGAGCACTATTAACAATAAATAAAATTGCCAATAGCTTATATGATCCTTTAAGATATATCATAGCAATCACTAAATATGTTAGTAAAATGATACTTTGGTTTTGATAAAGTAAAATGCTATTTTTTTGTTATTAATTTGTTGTTTCTTAAATTTTTTTGATATATATCACGTGTATGATTCTTTTCTTTTTTTTTAAATAAGTGTATTTTTACCTTTTTTTTGTTTTTTTTTGTTTTTGTTTTCTTCACGTTTTTTGTTATTTAATTTAATATATATAGAAATTCTATGTTTTCCTCTATTAGGAAAGTTGAACCTAAGAAAAAAAAAAAAAAATTTTTTTTTTTAAATTATTTTTTATAATATATATATTTTTTTCATTTTCTTAATTTTATTTAATCATATTTATATAAATAAATAACCAAACTCTACTATAAACAACAATAAAGAAGTATAATCCTTACTCAATTACCTACTCTTCAACATGTCATTTTTATTAGATTCTAATGATAATGATATCAATGTTATTGGTACTTGTTTCCATAACATTAGTATTAACAATGACATCAAAAGTAATGAACAATTACTAGACAAATACAAGGAAACCAATTTCAACAAATTGATTAGTATTTTGTATCAATTAGTTAACAATAGTGGTAACAATTTGACTATTTCTTTATTATCATCTATTTATTTGAAAAACACTATTCAATTAAATTATAAAAGATTGATCAGTACCAATCAAGAATTATCTAGTTTTATAAACCAACAAACTATTGCTAGTATTGTTTTAAATGTAAATAATAATACTATAAGAAACCAATTATTGGAAATTATTTATACCACTTTGACTTACAAAACATTTAGCAAATACAATGATGATAATCAATTTGAAACACAATTGGTCCATAAGATTATTGAGTTATTAAAATCTAGTAATGTTGATGAAAATTTGTCTTCTATTTATTTAACTTATAAATTGACTTCTTATGAAAGATATTCTTTGAGAAGAGGTAATTCTGTCAATGATTTCACAACTGCTTATTCAAGTTTTACAAATGAATTGGTTCCAATGATTTATTCTTTATTGGAAAACAATTTACAAAAGCTAAAAACGGGTGAAGATGCTATGACTGTTGATGTCACTCATCATTTATTGAAAATTTTTCATTACATTTCCAATTTCAATGAACCTGCTGCAAATATGTTTAATGAAAATCAATATATGGTGAAATTCATTAATATTTTTTATGAGTTTGCTAATTTGAAAAACATTAATAAATCTTTAGAAAAATGGTCTATCTCCAATTATGCAAAGATTGTAAATAGATTTTCAAAGACAAGTTCATTGATTAATGAAGGAATTGTTGATTATGTTATCAAAAATATTTTCCCATTGATCCTTGAAAAGACTTTTGCCACTATAACTAATGTTTTAAATGGTAACAAAGATTCATTATCCATTAAATCGAATTATTATTTGATCACAATTATTAGTAGATCTATTAAAATTGAACAAATTTGGAGCAAATATGTCAAAGAAAATATTTTACAAATTTCTGATGTATATTTGATTCCACTATTAAAACTGAATGAAGAATTATTAGACGATTTCACTAGTGATCCACAAGTTTTCATTAATAATATTTATCACAATGATGCATATGATCATGAAATAATTACAGGAATGGTTAATTTCTTGATGAATTTGAAAATAAATGATCCTGAAATATTAACAAAAATTTGTGAATTATGTCTAAACAAAACACAAATGTTTATTTCACAACCTTTGGAAACCAAGAGTGATGAAGAATTTTTGGTTCATGAATCCTATGTTGCTGTGATTGCAATCATGGTTCCTTACTTGTCCAAATTAGGAATTTTCAAAACAGGTTCTGATATAGAAAATGGGTTCATTCAACAAATGATTTTACCTATTTTAAACAATGATATGATATTATCTTCAAAACCCTGGTTTATCGCTAGATTCTTGAATTGTTTATCCTTTGTTGAACATGAATTTGAAGATTTGACTGTTTTGTCTCAATTATTTGAAAGATGCTATAGTTTATTTATTATTGATACTGATGATCTTGATGAGACTTTGGTTATCAAAGTTGAATCTTTATCTTGTTTAAGAACTTTGATTGTTTACAACAGAAAGATCCATGAACATATCAAATCATACATTCCAATCCTTGTTGAAAAAATTCTAATAATTTCTAATACTTTGGAACTAGAAATTTTATCTTCCATTTTGGAAAGAATCATTGAAGATTTCAGTACAGAGATAAAACCATTTGCTAAACAATTGGCTGAGAATTTACAACAAAAGTTTGTAAAGACTTTAGAAAATGCAAATGAAAATAGCAATGATAATGATCTTGAAAACTCTGAAATGTATACTTTGTCCTTGTTGAATGCAATGTCCACTTTGATCATGTCTATGCCAACTGTTGATTTATCTGAATACTTCTTACCATGTGTTTCATATATTGTTAACAATAGTAAGATTGATTTCATGACTGAAACATTAGAATTATATCAAGTAATGATTTTAACCAAAATGAATTTGACTCATGAGTTTGGTGAAGATATGTGGAATGTTTTAGCAGAAATTTTAAACACTTTTGATTTATATGCTATGGAATACTTCCAAGAATATGAATCTACTTTTGAAACTTTGTGTTATTATGGGTTTATGAAGATTTGTGGGAATGATATTAACAAGTTTCAACTTTTGAATGGTAAATATTTAGCATTAATGAACAGTTATTTGACTGAACAAGCAGATGATGAATTTTTGATTGGTTCCGTTTTAAACAATTTGGTCTACTATACTCTAGGTAATAGAAACACTTTTTCATTAACACATTTCTTGAATTATTTGGCCAAGTATATAAAAGATACACAACCAAAAGGTTCTAATAGTCAAAACATTTCTAACTTTAATGATGATGATGATGGTTTTGATGATGATTACTTTGAATATGATATTGAGTTATTGACAAAAGGTGTTTTCTCCAATATTGCCATCTCTGCAGAGGATTCAATAATGGGGCTAATTAAATATCAACAAGAAAATCCAACAGTCAATTTATTAGCTGCTACAAACAAAGCTAAATTTTATTCTGCTTTTGCTTTGAAGTTACAAATACTAGCATTTATCAATATTTTCAAAATGAAGCATTTGTTTGATTCTCAATTGTTACAAACTTTCTTACCACAAATGATTCAAATCAGTATAGAAAACATCTTCAAATTGCCACAAGCTTTGAAAAAGAAGGAATATTTATTGAAAGCTGATTATAATGATGAAACTTATGAAGAAGAAGATTATGAAGATGAGGAAGAAATGGGAACTGATTTGGTAGTCCATGAAGAAGATACTACTAGATCTGTTATTGATACTATAAATATTTTTGTTGAGATAACTGAGTTTTTCCAATCTCTTTCTTCAGATGATATGAACTTGTTCCAATCTGTTGTATCATCAGAAAACTTGACCAAATTACAAGCATTTTTACAAGCTCTACAATAAATATAACAAATAAAATAAATTTGATACCTTTAGATAAAATTTTTTTTTTTTTCTTTCTTCTTCTTTTAGTTATAGATAGTAACCTATTTTTTTTTTTGTTAATAAAAAAAAAAAGAATATATATATATATATGAATAAACGTTTAAGTTACAAATATAAATGTTTTTTTAAAAATAATAATAACAAAAAAAAAATAAAAATAAAATGTCTCTCTTTATATAATAACATTATTTAATATTTAATAACATTATTTAATATTTAATAATATCTATTTATTATTGTTTAACCTATTTCTACTTTGTTGGAATAAAAGTTCTTGTTGTTTTAATAATTCTTCTTCGCTTACTAATGAGTTTTTCTTTTTAAAATTTAAATTTTTTTCTTGCTTCTTTTGTAATAGTTGTTGTTTATCCACCACAACTTTCTCTAGTAGAGGGATATAATCATTAAATTCTAAATTATTTAATATTTTAATAACATGTTCATGAGTTATAGTCTTTTTGTTTTCTTTTAAAATCAGTTCAATACATTCCCCTACAATCAATTGTAAGAAAATGATACCATATTCTGTAATTTTAGCTTTATAATCCTTTGATACTGCAATTTTAAGATTTTTGAATCTAGGAAGATTAATTATTTCAGATATCAATTTGTTTATAGTAGCTTTAGGTAAAAGGTTTGCAAGATCTTCAATAGATACTTCTGGTTGATTATGATTGTTAGAAGCTGTTGATGATGAGTAGTCATCGTTATTGTCTTCTTCTTGATAGTCCATATTTGATAATAACAAAATGGATTTAATTAATATATTTCAAGTTTGTTTTGGAGATAAAAATTAAATATATATATATATATATGTATATATTATTAAGATATATATATATATATATGTATTAATTAAATGATAATAAATATATTAATGAAATTTATAAATATAAATATATAGAGTTAATTTTAGTGTAAAGGCTGTGATTAAAATTATAAATAAAATAAAACATAAAAAAAAAAAAAAATATATTAAAAACCATTAAAATTTTTTTTGTAAAATATTTTTTTTTTTTAACAAACGCGCTTCCCTTTTTATACAAATGTATTTTTTTTTTTTTTTTTTTTTTTTTTT
>LXPE01000019.1:80196-126368 GCA_001664025.1 Hanseniaspora valbyensis NRRL Y-1626
AATTTTTTTTTTTTTTTTTTTGTTTCTCTCTTTACTAACGTTTCTTTTTTTTGTTTTTTGTTTTTTTTTTATTTTTTTTTTACCCAAAAGAGGAAGTCATAGAAGAGAAAGAAAGAAAAAAAAAAACTAACCAACATATATTTTATATATTATATGGAGCAATTATACAAAAAAAATATATATATTATCATTAAATAAAATCATTCATACATATAACCAAAACAAATATATATATATATATATATACATATATAAATAAAAATGTCATTGAATAGTACTATTACATCAAATGATACCTATATGGAAACTTTCAATGATTCTTTATTAATTTATACAACCATTGAATTGAATAAAACTAAAATAATTTTCAAAAATATTGCTAAAAATGAAATAATTGGTAATTTACTTTTAGATTCTGATATAAAATTAACATGTTTGGAATACAACAACAATAATAATGAACTAGCTTTGATTGGTTTAAATAATGGTAATCTTATAGTTTATTCTATTTTAGACTCAAAAGTTATAAACAATTTTAATATTTCTAAACAAGAAATCTCTTGTTTGACTAAAAACAAAGATAATTATGTTTATTGTTTGGATAATGAAAATATTTTATATGCTGTTGATTATTTCACTTCTGAGATTAATAGAGTAAAAGATTTGACTATGTTTGTTAACAATTCTAATGGAAATAATGAAAAAATTACAAATCTTTTATCATTGGAAAATACTAATGGTAATGAGTTTTTATTGACTACCCAATCTATCAAACATATTAATATTGAAGACGAAAATATTATCAATACTTTCCCTGGTCATTTAACTTATATTAAAGATATCAAATTATTAGTACAAAATGAATTGACTATTTTCTACACTTTTTCTGCTGAAGATAAGTTTATAAATTTTTATAATTTGAAAGAAGGTGGTAGATTAATGCTTGTTCTTTCTTGTAATGAAAATATTAGAGAAGTTAAATATAAATATGATGATTCTGAAAAATATATAAAAGTTATCACTGCATTGACTCAAGAAGGAAAATTAGAAATTTTTGAAAAACCTTTCAATAATTCAGATGAAACAGATGGTAGTTCAAGTAATAAAAAAAGAAAGAAAATGAATAAAATATCTAAAAAATCAGATTTACAAATAAAATTCCAACAATTAGATTCTGATTTAAAAATTTTACAATTATTAATAAATAATGCTAACAGTAATAGATTGACTCTTTTCTATAAAGATGGAAGAAAAACATCAGACAATATTATATCTGAACCGTTTGAATATTCATATGATTTGAAAGACCATTATAGATTAGAAAAAATCGATATAAAAGCTATAGATTTAAGAACATTAGGTGAATTCATCAATCAATCAGATGTAGCTTCCAAAAAAAGTTATAAAGAAAGAAACAATTATGTGACTCAAGGTGACAATTTCACAACTTTAGAAGCTCAAATATCTGAAATATTAAACAATGAATCAACAACAGGAGACTCTGGAAACACTTTTGGTGATATAGCTGTGAATAGTAATCATTTCAATAATTATACAAACATGGGGGCAAGTAAAAACAATAAAAATAGTGTTAATAGCAAGAAAAAATTGTCAAACAAGAAAACACATATCGTAGGAACACTAACAAATATTTTAAGACAATCTCTTAAATCTAATGATCACACTTTGTTAGACCAAGTATTGAACACTAAAGATCCACAGGTGATCAAAATGACACTTTGGAAACTTCCACCAACACAAGCTCCAGATTTCTTGGCAAGATTGACAGAAAAAGTTATTGCAAACACAAACAATAGTAATAATAACAGCAACAACAGCATAGATTTGTGGTTGTACTATACATTAACCATTCATGGAAGTTATTTGATGCAATTTTCCAAGCATATGCAATTGAAGTCTCAATTGTCTAATTTATATTTCATTATTTCTAAAAAAGCTGGTTTTTATAACAAATTGGATAAGTTGAGATCTATTGTGGAAAATCAATTAACAAGAACATATGTATTTGAAGAGAAGGAAATGAGTAATGAAAATAGTAACACTGTGGATTATTTGATTGTTGATGGGGAGGAATATTTGGATAGTGATTATGAATATGATGAGAATTTAGATATTCCAGAAGAACAAGATGAGGAAGATGATGACTTTTATAGTGCCGATGAAGAAGAAGAAGAAGAAGAAGGAATGGAATTGGATGGTGAAGAAGAAGATGATTTTGCTATTGATAAAGATATGATTCCATTAGAAACTAATCAAATGAGTGATTTAGAAATGGAAGAATAATAATAGTATTAAAGTTGTATTTTAATCAATACATATGTACATATATAAGTTATAAAGTTTCAAATGTACTTTCTAATTATTATTATTATTTTAACTCTTGTTATTATTTAATATATTTTAATTTTTTATAATTATGGTAAGTTCATTTTGTATCTTATATATATATATATATATTTTTTTTTTTTATTACTCTTTTAGGAAATATTCTTATATAAATTTTATACTATTCTGTAGTGTTTTATATATATATATATTAAAAAAAATGTATCGGAATATCCGTTGGAAATTTAAATTGAAAAAATAAAATTAATTATTTAATTAGCCCATATTAAATTTCTTTTTTTTTTTTTAATCAAAAAATAAAAATATATCTTTGATTGTAAGAAAAAAAAAAAAATCTTTGACTTCTTTTTTTTTTTTTTGTCTTAGAAAGTATATAAAGATTACATTACTATTTCAATAAATTAACAATGTGAATAACATATATATATATATATATAGAATACAATCATTAATACTAATATGAATTTTATATTAAAAAATATTATAATTTAGATTTTTTTCTTTTCTTTTTCTTTTTTGGAAAGATACTTATTATAATTAAATAATAACCACTTAAAACCTTTTTTAAGCCGTTGTTTATTTAATTTAATAACATCTACCCACATACATATAAATATATATACACTATAATAAAAATAATGTCTTCTGAAAAACAATATATCTCATATAATCATGTTCATTTGCTTTGTTTAGAAGCTTCTAAAAGAGTCAAAGAATTTAACCCAGACTATATCATCTGTATTGGTGGTGGTGGTTTCATTCCAGCAAGAATGATGAGATCATGCATCAAAGAACAAGGTAAACCAACCACTAGAATCTTTGCTATCATTTTATCTTTATATGAAGATTTAAACACTGATGGTGCTAAGGAGGAAGAACTGGGTACTAAAGTCAACAGAATCCAATGGATCGATTATGAACAATGTAAATTGGAATTGCTAGGTAAAAAAGTCTTGATTATTGATGAAGTTGATGATTCTAGAACTACTTTACATTATGCTTTGGAAGAATTGAAAAAAGATTGTGAAGATGAAGCTAAAGCTAAGAATATTGATTTGAATGCTCATCCTGAATTGAGAACTGATTTCGGTATCTTTGTATTGCATAATAAGATTAAAGAAAAGAAGGCTGATTTACCAGAGTCAATGTTGAATGATCCTATTAGATATATTGCTGCTAGAACTATTCCTGATGCCTGGATTGTTTATCCATGGGAAAACAATGATATTCATTTCCATCAAAAACAAGCTGAATTACAAGGTAATGATTTATATGATCCTTCCAAAGAAAACAGTACCACTTTTTAATTAAATAATCATAATAATAATAATATAACATTATATACACATACAAATTTTTTTTTTATTAAAAAAATAGAAATAGAAATAGAAATAACATTTTTGTTATTATTTATAACAGTAATAGTAAAAAGTACTATAATAATGTTTATAATGTATATAAATTATATCACGTGTGTATTATTCTATTCCATATATAATACTATATTATTTATTATCATTATTCTATCGGTATTTATTATATATATTGAGTATTAATTATGGAATATCATTAGTTATTCTTATATATAGATATATCGTTTATATATACTATTATTTAATTATTTATATATATATTTATATATTATAACAGGTACTTTTATTTTTTAAAAAGATTATCTAAACGTTCCATATTATACCTTACAAAAAAAAAAAAAAAAATGAGTGTAAATATATATATATATGATTCGGAGTATTTCACATATTTTTTCTTCTCTATATATAATTCACTTACATTTACTATATTTAAAAAAACAATGAAAAAATTGTTTATATAAAGAAACAGTAACCTTTAACTAAAGATATAATCACTAATGGGAGCTAATAATACTACTACTACTAATACAAATAATAACAACTACCCTTCATCATCATCTTCTTCTTCTACTCTCAATTCAGATGATTCTAAAAAATTACATATATTTTTAGATTGCGATCCAGGTAATGATGATTGTATTCTTTTAGTTATACTTTTACAATTGTTCAAAAACTATCCCAATAGATTAAATATTATTGGAATTTCAGCCAGTTATGGTAATTCTTCAGTTCAAAATACTTTAAAAAATTTAACATCAATGATCAATGTTCTAAGTATGGGCAAATATGATATAAATATTTTTAGTGGTGCTGAAGAACCAATGGTTTCTAATGAACAAAGTTTTTTCCCTACTAATATACATGGTGCAAATGGAATGAGTGATTTGAAAGAATTGGACAAACCTAATCTGGCTTTTTGCAAAGGGAAAATTACAAGTAAAGAATTGTTACGGTTATTTAATGAAGTTAAATCTAATGAATTGACTCAAAATGATAAAATAATCTTCATTTCAACTGGCCCTTTCACTTTGATTTCTCGTTTCATTATAGAAAAACCTAATTTGAAAAAACTTATAGATAAATTTATTGTTATGGGTGGTGTCTTTGAAGATGAAAGGGGAAATTGCAATTCCAAAATGACTGGGGAATTCAATATTTTTAATGATCCAGATGCTGCAAATACTTTGTTCATGGATCCTATTATGAAACAGAAATCCATAATTTTTCCTCTAAATATTACTCACAAAGCTATATTCGATCAAAAACAAATGAAAATTTTTAGTGAATCTAGTAGAAAAGATAAAGAGATTTCAGAACTTAAAAAATCTTTTTTGAAACTTATTCAAAAATTTTCACTTTTATACACTTCTTCAAAAGATAATGAAAAACATCAATTTGATAAAGGTCCTCCTATGCATGATGTTTTGACTGCCATGCCTATTATTGAATATTTAATTGGAAATGGTAATGATTTTGAAAATAAAACTAATTGGGAATTTAAAGAGATTGATTTTATGGTTGAGGTGGAAGGTAATGAGATAAGTAAAACACATATTTTTACCAAAAATTCAATTTTGAAAACCTTAGAAACAGAAAACGAAAAGGACAATACAAAAAATATCAACAGTACAAAAAATTTAATAGATTACAAGCAAGAGTCTTGTGTGGTGCTTTATAATATGAATTTCAACTTATTTTGGAAACATTTCCAACTTACTTTTGATCAATTAGACCAAGAAAATTATGAGAGTAAGAGAATAATGCAACTTTCTATCTACCTAATTGCTAGTTTATCTGTATTAGTCTTAGGAGGGATTCTAGAAAAAGTTCTATAAAATTGGAACAAAAAAAAAATACAACAAAAGAATTATAACAAAATATAAACATATAAAAGACATTTTTTTTTTAAAAAAAAAAGGACACTACAAAACATTCAAATTCATTCATTCATACATTTCAATATATATACATATTTATATATTTCTCACAAATACTAATTAATGCTTTTATTAATTTCCGAAAAAGGAAATATTTTTATTATTAAATATATATTTTTTTTGTGTACAACATTTTCAACAAAAAAATAACTATATAATTAAATGTTATATATAAATAAGTATTGACAATTAGGTAATGTTTAAATATAAATAATACCATTTTTGTTTTTTTATTTGATTAATCAATTTACACTTATATATACATTAAAAAAAAAAAAGAAAGAAAGATATAATGATATGTAAACCAGGTCTACTTAGTCCGAATATAACAAATAATAAAAACAGTTTTTAATAAAAGTTAAATCTTCTTTTATTCTAATATAACAAAAAAACAAAATACATATATAACAAAAAAAAAAAATTACTTATTAATTTATTTACTTTAAAAAAAATGAAATCCCAAAGTGATGGTGATTTAAGTGATGATGAATATGATCTATGTTCATCTTCATCCTCTTTACCAGTATTAAGAAAAAACGACAAAGATTATAGTACCAAAATCAGTAATGACTACAACATTGACCACTCAGTTGACAACAAGTTATCTTGTTTTGAAAAAATATTGTGTTTATACACTGTTCCTTTAAACAAAGATGATGTTGATATTGAAAGTCCTTTATCTATTATAGATAAACAAAAATCAATAATAGGTAAAAATTTCACTGATTTCTACATAAATTATTTCCAAAAATATGCCACTCCTTTATCCTTTGAATTCTCTGATTTTAATCCAAATTTGAAAGTTTACAAGATTTCTGGAAAACATGTTAGCCAATTTACTAATGTATCTCCAGATATTGATATCAAAATTATTGAATTAGTTAAAGAAGGTGAATCTCATGTTAGAGGTTTAATTGCCACTATTGAAGATGACAAAATTGGCGTACCACAATTTTCTGATTGGTTCATGTATCATTTATTAGAAGTTTCTAAATTGGATTATTTCAAACCAAGTGCCAACTTTACTTCAAACAATTACCACAAAATTGTTGCTGATTATTTCAATACCCATTTGAAAAATCATATTAAAAATGATTTGTGGGAAGCTGAAGGTCAGTATTCTTTTATTGAAAAATTAAAGTATTTCACTGAAAGAATGTTGCCAATTCAAGCCATTTTACCTGCCTTCCCTTGTAAATCTACAAATTTACAAAAAGTTTCTGGTACTGAGCCTGATTTGGGTGAAGCATTTGCTTTGGAAACTTTAATGGAATTTTGTAGAGATGTTAAAAAAAAATTTTATCCACCAGGGTTTAAGATTTGGATAGTCTCTGATGGTCATGTTTTCTCTGATTGTATTGGTGCTGATGATTGTGTTATTGACAATTTTACTTCTCAATTACATGACCTGTATTTGAAATTAAAAAAACAATATAGTGATGAAGATAATGAATTGATGAATGATTGTATTGGATTTTTTGGATTGAAAGATGTTTTTTATTCCGAAGAATCTGGTAAATTGTTTAATGAAGATTGGTTATCCGGTATTCATTTGAAACATTACACTGGAAGTAAAATTGAACATGAGAGTGAAATTTGTAGAGAAATTATGATGGCTGCTTGTAATACTGATAATGGTAGATTAAGCAAACAAGTCAAAATTGAAAATCATCCAAGACTGTTACTTTACAGAGGTTTTACAAAATTTATGGAAGAAGATATTGGTCAGTTAGAGTTTATTAGCAAAATGTCTAGAAAACAACAAAAAAAACTTGCTGCCAAAATTGCTTTTGAGATGATCAAGAGAAATGATGCTTACTCCAATTTGGTTGATTTATGTTTCCCACATTATATGAGATTGTCTATTCATGCTCATCAAAATTCTGGTCCTAAATATGGTATCAAAGTGGTTTCTCCAACAAAATGTAGAGTTATCAAGTCTTTCAGTGATTTGGCTTATCCAAACTATGATGATTTTTTACATATTCCAACACCATGGCATAATGTTGTCATAAAGAATATGAACAATGGGAAATACTATTTTGGAAGATCTAATATTGTTGCTCAAGCAATCCAATCTAAAAGTTTTATAGGAGAATTAAAGGATAATAGTAACAGTTGTACTTACTATGAATTAAAATCTAGGGATGAATTTGAAGATTGTGAGTTTGATGATGTTTTTGATGCTGATGAAATTTTGAGTAGACTGAAAATGAATTACTTACAAGCTAAAGTTGATGAGGAGAATGATAACAAAGCAGTGTTAAATTTCTTAAATCATACTAACTCTAACAAGATTAATGCTTTCATGAATACTAATAACATTGATGCTACTATTAGAAAATCTGTAGATAGTTCAAACACTGTTGTCTTTGATGAAGGTTCTGCCAGTAGTTCCAAAACAGATTTTAATAATTTGACACCATACATGACTAAATTAAATGATCAAGAGTTGGAAAGAAAACTAGAAAATGATTTAGAAGAGTTAAATTTAGATTCCGCAAATGTTTAACAACAATAAAAACAAAAATATATTAGTAAAAAAAAAAATAAAAAAATAAAATAAAATAACCATAAAATAAAACAAGTGTACAATAGATGTAAACATTGAAAATACAAAACAGAATTAACACAAAATTAATCATAAAGACAAATTGGCTAAACAAAAATAATAAATAAAATACATTGTTTTATGTACATAGCTTTTGATCTACAAAATCTATGGATTCTTTTTCAATAAAAAAAAAAATTGATATTAGATGATATAAGATTTTGGTTATGACTTGTGTTTAATTCTTTCTACAATAATTTTCATATATAATAACATATATATATATAAATATATATATATTTTTTTAAATTAATAATCTATTTTTTTTTCTATAAAAGAAATGTATATTATTTATTAAATACAAAACCAGATTTATCACAATTCTTTATATCATTTTATTTTTTAAAAAACAAAGTAAAATCAAAAAAAAAAAAAGTGCTTTCTAAAAAAAAAAAGTTCATTAAATTACACCTAAATAATCTTCCTTGATAGAACCAATAGCATGAATAGAATTTACACCACTCTTTGTACCAACAATTTTTAATCTTATTCTTGAACCTTTGCTAATAATTTGTTCTGATGATTGATAAGAAGGAGGGTTTGAAGCACTGTTGAAGAAAAGATCTTCTGGCATCAAGTATTTAGATATGAAAACGGTAAGTGGTCCAACATTGACTTCAAAACCTAGTTCTGTACATGAAGTAACAATTCCATCAACGACTTCACCTTTGAAAGGTTTCCAGACAATAGCCCTGTATCTCATAGTGAATTCTGCGTTACCAGAGTTTGGCAATATAGTACCCCTGTCAATCTCAATATTATTACAATCAACTACACAAAGAATATAACCAAACTTACCTGTACATGTACCTTCAACATCTTGTAATAGCTTTGTTTTCAAGTATTGTTTCATGTTTGGTCCAAAGTAGGATGGATGTAGAGTTATTTTTAGTGAAAGATCTTTAAAGAAAAACATTGTTTATTTACTATGTTTATAGAATATTAGAACAACAAAAAAATATAAAGTTATGTTGTGTTTGTTTTTTTTTTTTTAATGAAAACAAATGATTAATTAATATATAAGTAATGTTTATTAGAAATTAATATTAAATGTGGTTTTAACTTTAATTTCTTTTTTCTTTATATATTTAAAAGAATTTCTATGTAATGTTTATTCACTTTCTTGAGAGTGTTTTTAATATATATATATATTTTTTTTCTGAAAATTTTTTTTTTCTTTTTTCAATCATTTGGTTTGTCGGAAAAGTTATTGTTTTTCATAATAATTTTTTTCTTAATGTGTTGATCATGTGATCCGTTTATATATATATATATATATATTATTTTTTTTTTTTTGGTACAATAAAAATTTTCTTCATCAATATATTTTTTTTTTCTATGAATAAAAAATTTAAAAAAAAATTTTTTTTCTTTTTTAAACAAAATTATATAATTCTACATAAACTATTACAACCAAAACAGCTTAATACATCTTTATATAACAATATGTCTCAAAAGATTGGTAATACTGTTATGAGCACTGCCAGAGTATGGCATCTAATAGATTGTAAAAAAGATTTAAGAACAATGGGTAGAATCTCACAAGATGTTGTAAACAAACTAATGGGAAAACATAAACCAATCTATCATCCATCAGCAGATGTTGGTGATTATGTGGTTCTAATCAACTGTAATAGCTTAGAATTTTTACCATCTCAACTTAGAGGTAAATTTTATTACAGACCATCTTTGTATCCTGGTAGATTGAAAGTTAAAAGTCTAAAAGAAAAACTATTTGAAAAAGGTCCTAAATGGGCTATATACAGATCAATTTACAGAATGCTGCCAAAGAATAGAAGCAAAAAAGAAAGAGCTGGAAGACTATTTGTATTTGATGGTGATGAATATCCATATTCCGGTAACATTTTGGCTCATGCCAGAGAACAAGCTCAAGTCATTGAGGAGAAAGCTAAATGTGAAGAAATTAATACAAAGATTATTGATGCTAGAAAGAAATTTGGTAAACTTCCTGAATTAATGAAGAATTTGAAATTATAAAATCAAACAAAAAATATATGAAGTATAATAAATCTTTCCAAAAAACCATATGTAGTATAAACAAATAAATAATAACTATTCATGTATATATAAATCTATAAAACAACTAATTTTTAAGTTAATTTTGTCACTTTTTTTTAAAATATTATTACTATTATTCTTTCTTTATATAAAATTGTTTATATTCTCTTCAAAAATTACCTAAATATATATTTATATATATATATCCCCAAACAATTTAGTCTTTTTTCTCTTATTATTTTTTTTTTTTTAATTGTTTTTTTGTTTTTATTTATTTCTTTATATATATTTTTTTTAAATTATCTTGTTGATCTATCTATTTATTACAAGTTTTTTCTTTTTTTTGTTCTTATGTTTTTAAAAATCCTTTGCACGCTCAGTATACATTCTTGGAGCAATGTTCATAGCCATTAACTCTTGGAATAATAATTTAGCAGCATATGGAATATAAACTTGATAAATATCAATCTTATTCTTACAACCTCTACATTCATATTGGTTATGTTTTAATTTAGCTATAACAGACATCAAACCACAAATACCACAGATATGTACTCTGAAAGAATCCGAAGCTTCCATTAATCTTTCCTTCAAGAAAGCAGCAGCACCATGAGCAATCATACAATCTCTCTCCATTTCACCGAATCTTAAACCACCATCTCTAGATCTACCTTCAACAGGTTGTCTAGTTAATACTTGGACTGGACCTCTGGCTCTTGCATGAATCTTATCATCTACCATATGTCTTAATCTTTGGTAATAAGTAGGACCAAAGAAAATTTGTGCCATTAATTTCTTACCAGTATGACCATTATACATTACTTCAAATCCTCTTGATTGATAACCTGCTTGTCTCAATAAATCAGAAATACTATCAACAGTAACATCAACGAATGGAGAAGCATCACCTTCTTGACCATTGATAGCAGCAACTTTAGAAAGCAAACATTCAATCAAATGCGCAACAGTCATTCTGGATGGAATAGCATGAGGGTTGATAATCAAATCAGGAACAATACCTTCAGCAGTGAATGGCATATCTTCCCTTCTATAAGTGATACCAATTGTACCTTTTTGACCATGTCTGGAAGCAAATTTATCACCAATTTGAGGAACTTTAGTAGTTCTGACTCTGACTTTAACAAATCTCAAACCTTCTTCATTAGTTGTAATCAATACTTGATCTATAATACCAGATTCGGTAGATCTTAAAGGTGTGGAGGCATCTCTCTTGGTATGGAAAGCTGTTCTTAAACCTAATTCTTCATTATCTGGTTTGATTGGAGTGGTCTTACCAATGATAACATCATCACCAGATACTCTAACACCTGGGGAGATCAAACCATCATCATCTAGCTTATCATAAGTACCATGCTTCATTCTCAAAGTATCAGATCTTGTAGGCTTCTCAAATGTTTCAGAGACAGTCATACCGACTTTCTTCTCTTGATCCATGTATGCTCTAAAGAATAGAGATCTGAATAAACCTCTATCGATAGAGGATTGATTCATAATCATAGAATCTTCTTGGTTATAACCGGAATAACAGGCAATAGCGACAATAGCATTTTGACCAGCTGGTAAATCTCTAAACTTCAAATGCTCCATAGCTCTTGTAGTACCTAGAGGCTTTTGTGGATAGTATAAAATATTGGCCATAGTATCCATTCTGAAATTATAATTAGTCAAGAATACACCCATAGCTTGTTTACCCATCGCAGATTGATATGTGTTTCTAGGAGATTGATTATGATCAGGGAATGGAATAATAGAAGCGGCAACACCAAGAATCATAGATGGATGTATTTCGCAATGAGTGAAAGTATTAGAATGGTATTGTTTTTTCAATTTACTGTCAATAGCAACTTTGGCTGTAGCTTCACCGACTTCTTCAATAGAATGATCTTTAGACATATCAACATCGACATCAACTTCATCAATAAGTTCATCATCTTCATCAACTTTCAAATCATCCTGTTGCATCGCAATTAAGATAGTTTCTTCTTCTTCAGCATCCAAGTATTCAACCATACCTTTAGAAACCAAAGTGGACCAGGTCCATGGTTGACCATCATTGTCATTTTCACCATCAGATAAACCATCTTCATCATCATCTGACATTTCATCAACAGTATATTCAGAGGATTGGGCTTGAACTAATTTCAAAATATGTCTCTTTCTGATAACAAGCTCCTTGTTACCTGTCTCTGGATTAGTATCAACAACATATAAAGGTCTATAAACTCTACCTGCATCAGTTAAGAATCTAATTTCTTTTTCTCTAATATCTCTAACAATAGCAATTTCAGATGATAAGACACCTGATCTTCTTAAGTTAATAAAATCAGTAATCAATCTTTCAGGATTTCTGTGAATACCATGCCATACACCATTTACAAAGACTCTTGAAACATCTGGCAATTTATATGGAACATAATCTTCCAAAGGTTCCAAACCAAATTCTTTCAAGTAAGCAATAATAGGTTCAGGATCAGAACCAACGGATATACCAGACATCAAAGACAAATTCTTGACTAAACCACAAGCTTGACCTTCAGGAGTTTCAGCAGGACAAACCAAACCCCAATGGGTATTGTGCAATTGTCTAGGTTTAGCCAATTTACCATCTCTACCAATAGGAGTATTGGTTCTTCTCAAATGGGATAATGTAGAAGAGTATGTATATCTATTTAAAACTTGGGAAACACCTGCTCTTGAAGACATGGCTTTTTTTTGTTCACCCCAATTACCTGTAGCTAAAGCATATTTCAAACCGGCAGTGATTGTTTGATGTTTGATAGCTGTTTTCAAAATGAAATCTTTACCTTCTTCAACAGATCTTTGCATGACTCTGAAAATATCTCTTGTTACTTTTTTGAATAAAGTTCTGAATAATTGAGCCAATAGAGGACCACCTAAATCTAATCTTTTTTTACCAAAATGATCTCTATCATCTTGATCCTTTCTGTCTAAAGCACATAGCAATAGTCTATTAACCATATAACCCAAAAAGAAAGCTTTTCTATTTTCAAAACCTTCTTTTCTTGTAATATGAGGAATAAATTCTTTTTGTAAAATATCTTTAACATATTGGATTCTTTTTTCTTTTTTGATACCCAAAGCGGCACCTCTTCTACCAATGAAATCTAAAGCAGTTTCTCTATCTTGAATAACGAAACCTTCTTCAACACATGGCTTCAACATTTCTAACATTTGCCAATCATTTGTATCATAACAGATGTGTTGTAAAATTTCACCATCAGGGACGATACCTAAAGCTCTGAAAATAATAACAATTGGAATATCTTGTTTGATATATGGAATGACAGCTTTGATAGTTCTGTTTGAAGATTCTTCTCTACCATATAACTTAACTTGAACATTAGAAATAAATCTAGAACCTCTTTCAATAACAGATTTAATTTCAGCAATGTGGGAGATAGGAGATGGGGCAGATTTTCTAAAGACTTGTACAATATTACCAGCACTTCTTTCTTGAGCGATCAAAACTTTTTCAGAACCATTAATGATAAAGTAACCACCCATATCAAATGGACATTCCTTCATTCTGTACATGTCAGATTCAGATTGGTCAGCCAAGATACAAAATTTGGATCTCAACATTATTGGAATTCTACCTAAAAGAGTCTTTCTGACATCACCACCATCATCCATAACTTCTTCAGATTCAACCAAATTGTATTCCAATTCTTTTCCTGGAAGATCTTCAGCTTCATAAGTGTTCATCTTCAAGGCAACCAAAAGGGAAGCACTGTATGTCAAGTTTCTTAATCTGGCTTCTTGAGGAGTCAATGCATGAGTGACACCATCAGATTCTGTCATAGAAGGTTTACCCAAGAAAGTTTTACCAAACAAGATTTCGTATTTTCTAGAGATATTATCTTCAGCAGAAGTATGTTGGGCAGGTTGTTCCAAGATCAAAGAAGTATCTTCAGTGATTAAATCTTCTAAAGTTGTTTGAATGAATTGGTTGAAGGAGTCTAATTGTTGGGAAACCAACCCTCTTTCTTTAAAGAAAGCAGAAATGACGACCCAGGAATCTTCAGAAGAAATATCATCTTCTTCAAAACCATATTCATCATCTTCATCTTCAAATTCATCTTCTTCCAAATTACTGTTGTATTGGTGTTGTTGTTGGTGTGGAGGGTAATCACTGTTTTTATTATTACTATAAACGGCTGCAGACTATTTTTTTTTTTTTTAGTTTAAAAAATTAATGTAATTGTATCTTTTGTTTTATTTAATAATAGTTTTTTTTTTATTTTTTAATATTATTATATCTTTTATTTTATGTTTTTATGTATCTATTCAGTCTTTAAATATATTATAAAGTTTATTGTTTTAAATATATATATATTGAAATTTAAAGAATAGTAAATGATACAATGAATGGTTGTTTTAGATTTTTGAAGAAAAAAAAAAGGGAAAAAAAGAAGTTGTTGTTGTTGTAAAGTATATACACAAAAAATATGAAAGAAGTTAATATCCACCTTGGTTTAAATATATAATATAACTTTTTTCTTGTTATATTTAATGTTTATATATATATGTGTGTGTGTTAATATTTTATACAAAAACTTTCATATGTTTTTTTTTTCATAAGAGTTTACTTTGTCGACGAAAAAAAAAAAAGAATAACATGAAAAAAAAAAAAATATTTGAGAAATTTTTTTATGTAGGATATAAGATTTTAACATATTCGGGTAAAAACAAAAATATATATATGGAGAAAAAACAAAAAAAAAGAAAATTTTTTTTAAACTTAGTTTTTTTTTTTTTTCATTGTAAAAAATTTTCATAAAAATATATATATATTTTTTGATTTTTTTCCAAAGTTAAAATATAAAATATTACTACTTCAATATTAAATAATAATAATAGTAACCAACGTGAATTTCTATACTTTTCTTCTTCTTCTTTTTTTTAGACTAAAATGTTTTCTATAACTTCTGTTAGAACTTTCACTTCTTCTTCTATCTTGAGCAAGAGAGCTTCATTGGCTTTATTGCCAAGATTTGCAGCTGATATAACTGGTGATAAAATTCCAGGATCTTTAGCCAATAAATTGGGAAAAAACTATGAAATTACTTTAAACTCAACTCTTGAACAAATTGAAGAGATCAAAAAGACTAGACCTTTGACTAGAAGAGAAGCTATCATTCAAAGAAAACTTTTATACAAAGGTTTCATAAAACCACAAGACTACAATGCTTATTTAGAAGCACATGGAAAAATCAATCAACCATCTGAAAATACTTTAAGACATAATGACAAAATAAGATTAGCAATTGAAAATGATGAACCTCATTTCACTGTTGGTGGTAAGAGTGTTTATTTACCAGATGCCGCAATCACTTTATTGCCACCAATACCAAAGTTGTCACCATATTTTGCAAGATTCAGAGTTCCAAAATATTTCAACAAATTAGACTTGAGAGATTACTTATATTCCATTTATGGTTTAAGAGTGTTCAATATATCTACTTCTTTGACTAGAAAGACTTTTTTGAATCAGCCAGATAACTTAGGCAGATGGCTTACAAGACAACACAAGATTATGATTGTAGAGATGGAAAAACCTTTCATTTGGCCATCAAAGATAAATGATGAAGTAAAAGACGATATTTTACAAAAAGATATTGCTATTGAATTGGACAAGCATAACAATACTATATATGAGCAGATTGCTTCTGACTCTTTCAAGCCATTGTCTGATAAAATTTTTGATGGTTGTTCAGGTCCTTTAGATCCATTGCCACAACCATTTATCAGTAAAAATGTTTACAAGAAATTCTCAGCTCAAAATGCTAAGGAATTGAAGAACAAAAAAGAAAAAGAATTAATTGAAAATGTTGATAAACTTATAGAACAATTATAAATTTGAGGAAATGAATTCATTTTTTTTTTAACTTTAGATATTAGTTTACACACAATTTGTTTTAATATAGTCCATGTATATAAATATTTTTTTTTTTAAAAAAAATAATAAGAATTATTCAAAAAAAGAAGAAAAAAAAAAGATCAAAAAAAAAAATATTGTACGTAATCTGTGATTTTTTTTTTAAAAAAAGGCAAATATATTTGAAAATATAAACTAGATTTTAGACCAAACACATAGAGTAATACATATATATATATATATATATATATTAATGAGTCTTTATAAACTTCCAAAACTTTATAATAATGATATATCATCATCCTCTTATGCATTTCTGATGCTTCCAAAGGAAGAACATTTAATAACATATAATCAAATAACAGTTGCAATCAATAATCACAAACTGTCAAATCCTAATAAAAATAACAGTAATGCTGGAAATAATAGTTCAAAATTGTATGGACAATTATATTTAACAAACACAAGACTCTTGTTTCTTTTTGAAGATATAAATGATGGTTTTTATATTGAACTTAAAGACATTTCAACATGTATAAATGTTTCAAAGAAAGAAAGTTTTTTATGGAAGAATGATGTTAATATAAGAAAGATTTTACTGAGGTTGTTATCACCACAAGCTACTAATTCAAATAATATAAATAAAGCGCAAGACAATGGTATTTTCATTATTCATTCTTGGGACTGTCCTGTCTGTTTTGAACACAATACCAAAAAAAATGAAGAAATCGATGGTAATGATGATGATGATGAAAGAGAGTTAAACTTCTTTATATGTAAATTATGTGGAACAAATATATCAGATAAAGAAGAGTTAATAAACTATAGTAATCGAAAAGAAAATATTCTTGCTTTGCCAAACACTGGAGAAACACAAGAGGGGAGAAGTCAAGTAGCATGTGAAAAATGTACTTTTTTCAATGATTCAAATGAATTAAACTGTAAGATATGTTTAAATCCATTATTTGAAAACAAAGTGAAATTAGACACTTTTGCAGACATATCTGTTGTAAGAAAGGATAAAACAACGCCAAATGAAATAAAGATTTACTATACAAATAATAGTAATACTGATGATGAAGATGTGGATGATGATAATTTGTGCAAAGATATTAATGATTTAATGGGGAGACAATTACTTCTATCATCAAAAGAAAGTAATACGAATATAAATGGATTGAACGATAATGTGGCTAAAAAATTGATAAATAATATAAGACAGGAAAGAAGGAATGATATTGGAAATAAGCAGCAAGGAATAAGAACTTTGATATCAGATAAGGAATCCAAAATGACGGAATTGGATATTTTAATAGACACCTCTTTACAAGATATAAATACATTTTTGGATCTATCAGAAGAAGTAGAAACATTTTTCAAAGATATTGGAGAGTATAATAATAATAATTATTATTATGGAGAAAAAACGCATACTTCTTCTTCTTCTTTTTCTTCTTCATTTTTAGTGAAAAGAAGTAGCAATGATATGAATACTTGTTTAAAAGATAAATGGTTTATGAAAGATCTGTTTAAGGAATTTAATGATTATTTGAATGAAACAGATTATAAAATATCAACTTTGAATGATTTGTTTGTTGAATATAATTTGAGTAAAAGAAAAACAGTAGGTTTCATTTCACCAGAAGAGTTTGCTAGTGTTATAAATGAGTATAAACTTGTTAATAAGTTTAATAAGCATATGATCAGTAGTATTGATGGTGTAGATTATTTGATAAACAAAGAAGAAGTTAATGAGTATATTAATTTGTTGTTAGAGTTTTTAGTTAAGAATATAGACAATGAGATTGATATGACAATAGTTTTAAATAATATTGAAAAAAAAGAACAAGAGAATATTAATAATAACTGTTTACCATTGATAAAGTGTAGTATGGAGAAGTGTGTTAAAAGAGGTAATGTTTTATTAGATATTGATACAGTTACCAATAAAACATATTATTACTACAATTATTTAATATAAGAGAAGTGATTATTGTTATATATATATAAGTTTCATTATTAATTTATTTATTTTTGTGTATGTGTATATATTATTCTCATCTCTCCCCTTAGAAAAAAAAATAATAATAAACAATGATTCAATTCTTTAAATAAAAAAATTTTTTAACTCCTCTTTTTTTTTTTTTTCTCTTTTCCTTTTTTTTTTTTTTTTTAATTTGAATCATAGCGAATAGTGATAATATATTTGATGATGTTAATATATATACATATCCGCCCCCCTTTGTGTTTCAAAATTCAATAAATAATATGTTTTTTTTTTTTACCTTGAAATATATACGTTTTATTTAATTATTTATTTAATTAATTAATATATATAAATGCATGGATGTGTTTATTGCTTTAAAAATATTTTTTTATTCTTTTTTCAAACAAATACTTCTATTCAAATCAACAATAATCGTAACCAATATTAATTCTTGTTTTTTTCTTCCCATATAATAATAGTATATAGCTTCGATTATTATTGCTGTGATGTCTGAAGATACTAAAGAGCAAATTAACAATAATAATAATAACAACAACAATGATTACCAGTTTAGACAAGATGAACAATATGACTTAAAACATGAAGGTGAAGGTGCCCCTATTGGTGGTTCAACTGTTGATGAATTATTTCCTCAAGAAAAACCTCACTGGAATGATTGGCCTTTCATTATTCTTTTTTTAATAGTTCTTGGTGGTTTTATTGTCATTAGTGGTATCGTTTTCAATTATTGGAATTCAAATTCATCAGATTATGGTAGCAGTACTATTTATGGTAATACAAGTAGTACTTTGAATAGTAATGCTGCTGTCGGTTTGATCTTTTCTGTTGCCATTTCTGTCGTTTTGACTTGTGTAGGTTTTATAATCTGCAGAATTCATCCAAGATCTTTTATAATATGTGGTATTATCTTCAATATTGCTTGTGGTTTAGGTACAGCTATCATGTACTTAGCATTGAAATACTGGTCTGCTGGTATTGTCTTTTTGGTTTTCACTCTTTTCTCTGCTTGGTGTTATTGGGGTATGAGATCAAGAATTCCTTTGTCTGTTGAAATTTTAACAGTTGTTATGGATGTTATTAAATGGTATCCTTTGATTTTACTTGTTGCTTTCATTGGAGCATGTGTAGCTGCAGGTTTCTCTTTCTGGTTCGCTTTAGTAATTACTGCAACATATATGAG
Source organism: Hanseniaspora valbyensis NRRL Y-1626 (assembly GCA_001664025.1). Taxonomy (NCBI): domain Eukaryota; kingdom Fungi; phylum Ascomycota; class Saccharomycetes; order Saccharomycodales; family Saccharomycodaceae; genus Hanseniaspora; species Hanseniaspora valbyensis. The sequence continues at coordinate 99,612 of LXPE01000019.1, forward strand.
ATTTGATCCTAAAGGAAATAATGGTCAAACTTGTGATTCCTCCTCAACAGGTTCCTGCTCATATTCAAAATTGATTGGTGTAATGGTTGTGGTTTTCTTTTGTGGTTATTATATCACTGAAGTTATCAAAAATATTATCCATGTATCTGTCTCAGGTGTTTATGGTTGCTGGTACTATATGGCAAAGAGTGACCAAGGTCCTCCAAAGAGACCTATTTGGGGATCCTTCAGAAGGGCTGTCACATACTGTCTTGGTAGTATTTGTTTTGGATCTTTGATTGTTTCCATTTTAGAAACAATTAAAGCAACATTGAATTTAGTCAAAAACACTGTCTTACAAAACAGTCAATGGGGTCAAATTGGTATGATTGTAATTAATATAATTTTCTCTATTATTAACTGGATGGCTCAATATTTCAACCATTATGCTTATTCCTTTATTGCTATTTATGGTAAACCATACTTGAGAGCTGCTAAAGAGACTTACCATATGTTTAGAGAAAAGGGTATTGATGCTTTGATCAATGACAACTTGATCAATGTTGCCATTGGATTTTACGCCACATTCACTGCCTACATTGCTACATTATTCACATATCTTTTCTTAAGATTTACTAAGCCAGATTACAACTCAAATGGTGATTACACTGCTCCATTAATGGCTTTCTCCTTCTTAATTAGTATTCAAATTGTTAACATTGTTAATGAAACTATAAGATCTGGTACAGCCACTTTCTTTATTTGTCTAGGTAATGATCCAGAAGTTTTCATGCATTCTTACAGAGACAGATTTGATAGAATCTTTAATGCTTACCCACAAGTCTTGCAAAAATTAACCCACCAAAATGTTTAATCAATATAAATAAATCTTTGATCAATAATATATAATAAATAATTTCTAAAAAAAAAAAAAAAAAGCTCAGAATTATAATAATAGTAATATATAATACATAATCAAATATAATATATAAATAATAAATAAAAATTATCACCCTCTTTGATTGTATTTTCTTTTGTACCAATCAGAAAAAGAATTTACCATTCTTGCCAATTTTCTATAATCTTTATACTTTCCAGCAATATAGCAACCATGAATGAATTTCTTTGTTTCTGTCTCCTTCATAATATTTTCTCCCATCAATTGTAAAATCTTACTAACCCCATCTTCAATAATATAATCAATCTTTTCATAAGATTGAATAACTTCCACAAACTTACAAAAGCATTCAACACAATCATATTTAACCTCATTGTTATCATCTTCAATAGAATCTGTATCATCAACTAATAATAACACAGAGAATAAACTCTTAAAAGTGTCAACATATAATTCTTGAATTAAATTCATAACAGCATTTTTAATTGATGTTGGTGTGGAAACAAATTTTTCACATGATATTGGTGGACTTGATAAACCCCAGGAGAATAAATCCTCCAAAGTTCTCAAAGATAAACAACTAATATCATAATCTGAAATTTTATTAACAGTCAGTAGGAATCTTACTATCAATTGGGAAAGTTGTATTTCTTGAAAAAATTCTAGTGGGAAATAAATCAAAGTATCATTTATGAACAAAGTGTAATCATTGATCAAATCACCAAATTTCATCAGTTCTATATTACTACTTTCTCCTAACTTGTTATTAATGAAAAATCCTTGAAATGATTCATGTTGTTTGGCTATAAATTGCCAAACTAATGGAACATATTCATTAATCAAAGAAGCAGGATAAATTGCTTTGTCATCTATTGAGTAAATATCCATTATTTTAGCAGATAATACCAAAAGCACACTATATTTATGGCTTTTGAAACTGGTATAAGTCAAATCTAAAATATCCTTTAAAATTGGCTCTAAAAAGAAATGCAAATGCAAAATCCATTCAACAAGGATATGACATATATCCTCTATGATAACTTGATTATTCAAATTCTTCAAATATACAGGTTTCAAAACATTGATATAAATGTTTTCAATTATTTTTGAATTTGGATCTAATAAATGATTTTTATGAATCAACCCTTCATCTCTTGGATTTATTTGTGTGAAGATAGATTCTAAAATGTTTAGTGATTCAGATAAATTTTTTGTATCATTATTAGAGTCATAAGTCAATATACTATTGATTTTGCTTTCCAAAAATTGTTGCAAAACAACTACGTACTGCTCATCATTTTTAATAGAACAAATGACAGATGCAATACCTAATGACAAATCTTTTTTAGATTGTAAATCATTTTCATCACTCTCTGTATTCTCAACAAGTAATTTTTCAATATTGACATAAAAGGAGATCAATTGCTCTATAAATGGTGCTAATTTATCACCACAATCAATACAAATATTCATAAAAGCATTTGATGATGATATTAAAACATTGCTATCATTTAATAATAAAATATCCTTCATCTCTAATTGTTTAAATAAGAACAACAATTGAGTTTCCAAACTTTTTTCAAAGTTTTTGTTGGTCCATTCAGATAGATAAGCTAACAATAAATTGATTGAATTCAAGTATGACATATTGATTTGTTCAATGCTAGTCAAATCACATATATTGATTATAATTTCTGGTAAAATTTTACATTCATAAGAAGGAATTTCAATAGCAGTTTTTTTTAAAATAAAAACTATAGCTTCATAATGTTGCCATGGTTGATTTTGTTCATTTAATTTTGTTAAACAAATATTTAAAAACTTATTGCAAGTCAACATTTTGAAAACAGACTTCAAAAAATCTGATATATTATACCTGTAATCCAAAAAAATGTCTTTATCTGACAATTCTTCAAAAGAATCTAAAGGAAATTCAACCATTGCAAAGCATCTACTAAACAATTGATCATAAATTGGTGCTAATATAGGTTTTGATGATTCAAATCTTTTCATACCACAAGAAGTTTGTAAATCACACCAAAATTTGAAAAAATATCCTCTAAAATCTAATTCCTGGTAATTCACAATTCTAGTCTCTGGAAAAGTCAAATCTATAGCAATTTGTAATAATTTTTCAAAAAAGACAGGTTGTTTAACAATCAAAATTTCCCAAGACTCACAACAATCAACAATAAATTTGATTATTATTTCTAATAAATCCAAGTCCTCTGTCTCTGAGTAAGATATTAATAATGGTTTCAACACTTTATCATTAATGGAGTATATGGAATCTATCAATTGGAGAATGATATCTTCTTTACCTAATTGAATCAATTCTTTAGACTCAATGATGATTATGGATAAAACTTCTAAAGCAGCTTCAAAGCGAGATAGATCATCCACTGGATTTGAATTATAAACTTGGGCTAAAATATAGTTTACAATAGTATTGTTTTCCAAATGGATCAATTCTTCTAAAGTAAATTCTAAAGCCCAGTTTTTCAAAACTTGCAATATGGATATGTTATTGTTAGCATTTTGATTTGGAGAATTTATTAAAGATACAATATAATTCATTACTGGAATTCTTATATTTTCCAATAAAAATGAGTCAGAATTTTTATCAGCTTCATCATCCTGATCAATGGAAATGGTAGTGATTTCTTCTGGTAAAATTTTCAAAAATGTTAACAACAAATTATTGTCAAAGTTGCTAAAACCAGTAGTAGTAGTATTATTATTACTATTGTCAATTTGTTGCAAACTTTCAATAGTGGAAATCAACACATTTTCTTTTTTCACATATTTCAAAGAATAAATTAAAGAAATAATCAGTTGTATTTTTATGCTATCTAACAATTTAGCACTTTGGGAATAGTTTGATATAATAGTTAGAATATTATTGTATAATTTATCATCAACATCATCACCAAGCATATCTTTGAATTGAACTATATCATATTTGACTTTATATCTCAAAGTTTGGGCAAAAAATAATATAACATTAATTTTGTTTTCATCATATTTCTCGGTTAATAAGAAGTTTAAAGTTAATTCCCATGCTGCAGAAGATCTTTGAAAAGAATGTAGGTATGCATTTAATTCTTCAACACTTCTTTGTCTCCCATTATCATATAATTGTTGAATATTAAAAATAACTTCTTCCAGAGTAGCCATATTATATAATGTTTTTAAAAAAAAGAAATGAAAATAATGATTTTCTGATGGTTGTGTTGGGTAATGGTGTACTTTCTTTGTTTAAGGTTAAAAAAGAAAAAATTTTATATATTTGTTACTACTAATAAAATTTCAATAGCAAAAAAAAAAAAAAAAATTAAATAAAGAAATTTTGCGCGTGATTTATTTATCGAAAATTAAAAAGAATATTCAATCTTTTAAAAAAATTTATTCAAAATAGTTTGTCAATTATAGTAATAAAGTCTAGTAACCATCACCTCTTATTAATAATAGTATATATATATATATATATCAATTTAGCATGTCAAGTACAAATACATCAGAGTTTAAGTCTAACCTTCCGTTAACAAAAATCACACAATATATTAACAACAAACAACTTGTTAAAATTGAATTATCTGATAGCTATAAATTCAGCAATTTTTACCTTAAAGGTATTCTTATAGGAATAGACGAATATATGAACTTGATAATAGAGGAAGCATACAAAGTGAGTAAAAAAGATTCTGCTAAGCAAGAGGATTTAGGAAAAGTTTTACTAAAAGGTGACAATATCCTTTTAATCCAAGAAATTTAACCAATAATAATGATAATAAAGTTTATATTATAAATGTATATATACAAGTTTGTTTGTATTTTTTTGTAAAAACCACAAAAAAATCTAAATATTATAAAAGATTGTTTTGATAAATAAAAACATTTTTCTTCTCTTTCTTTTTTACTTCAAAAGATTATTCCTTTTGTTGTTGTTGTTGTTGCTTTTGTTTTTCTTCTTCTAAATATTCTAAGATTTTACCAAATTTAATTTTGTCATCAGCACCTGAGAAATCAAATACTTCATGATCAATTTTGTTCATTAATTTATTATTTTCGTATTTACTGAAGTTGGCAGATAAATTAGTGGTTACAGCATCACCAAAACTATCAATGTTTGGATTTGGTACAGTTGGGTTTTCAAACACTTCTTCTAATCTTTCAGCTAATTGTTTTTCATTAGTAATGAATTTGGAACTACTAGATACAAGGTCAAATAAGATATTAAAGTTTTTAATCTTTTTGGCAATGACTCTTTGGTTATCATTATACTCTCTTTTTAAAGCTAGTAATTCTTCTTCTTCAGGAGTCCTTTTATTTATCATTGGTACTTGTTCAACGTCATATTGAATCTTACTAGAAGAGTCTTTTTTAATTAATGGAGCATATTTTGGACCTAAATTCTGGAAGAAATTCTTAATAGTAGGTACAGCAATAGTGTTATCAACAGAAATTGTTTCTAGTAATTTCTTTTTTTGTTCAGTATCTTTCAATTGTATGCTTTCTTCAATCTTTTTCAATCTCAAATGTTTATTAATTAAAGATTGTTCTTCTTTCAAAACACTTTCTTTCAAATATTGTCTTTTTAATTCTAAAGATTTCAATCTTAATTCATCAGCAAAAGTCTTTGCTTGTTTTTTATGTTTTGGTTCAGGTACAGTCTTTTGAATATAATCATCTACATTGATGAAAACTGGATCTTTAGATATATCTTCAAAACTTTTAACATTCTTTGGTAACCCTAGAGAAGGATCAAAACCTTTTGGAAAGTTTGAGGTTTCTTGAATCTTGGCTTCAACTCTAGCTTGTTCTTCAGTATAAAAAGGTTTTTGTTTGTCTGTTAAATGTTTTAAAATCTTTCTGGTTCTTGGAAATCTACCAGAGAAACCACCTCTTTTTAAAGTTGCTTTATAAACCATTTAAAAAAAAAAGACCAAAATAAAATAATAGTTATTGGTTATTAATATTTATTTTATTTACTCTGTTTGTATATTTGTAATTAATATTATAATTTAAAATTTAAAAAAATATTACAAGTGAAAAAATTTTTGTTGGAAATATATAATTTTTTTTTTCTAAAAAAAATTTTCAACTATATCAAAAAGAATCTCCGAAAAGATACATTTTTTTTTTTTTAGTTTTAATCAATTTAAATAAATTACACTTTTATATTCAAATATTTCACATAATGTTTTATTATTCTAGTATTATTTTATTTATTGAACTACTCTTACGTTAAAAGCTCTGGTACTGAAAAACTTTACAACTCTTGAAGGGTCATCTCCAATTTCACATAAACAATTAATTTCATAGTTTCCAGGTATCAAAAAAATACAATCAATTGTTACTGCTTCTTGATTGCCATCAATATTAAACGTTCTCATCCCATTCAGCAGAACAGTGTTTTTATCATCTTGAAGAACATCTTCTCCTGTAATTGTGTCAATAACCATTAATGAAACAAGAACATTTTGAATTTTATTTTTAAAGATATTTGTTCCAGGCTTCAACACAATGGTTGCTGTTTGGCCCATAGACAAAATGTTTTCATTTTTAGAAAGATAAATTGATATATCATTTCTGTTTACAAGTTTCTGAGAGTTGTAACAGTCTTCCAGTTTAATGTTGGACAACAAGTTCATTTTATATTCAAAAAAATTTTTCATATCACCATAAAATAAATGAATCAAGTTGTTAAAATTCATTAAAATATTGTAAGCTGTGTTTTTCCCATTTTTAGTGTTATTGTCAAATAAAGAAGACTCTATAGGAATAATGACTCTTCTATTTCTATCAGCATCAATTAAAAATTCTTCTGATTTGAATATATCATCATAAGAATATTTTAAAACAATTTCTTCTTTTGAAATATTTCTTATATTTAATAATAGAAGCCACTTGAAATCATGATTCTTTTCTATAAATTGCATCCAACTTTCTTTAGATTGTACATTAGCATCTTCATTTGATATCTCCCCTAATGAAATCTGTTCAGATGGGATAGTGTTAAATGGAATAATTTCCAAATTTGTAACTATTAATTTTTCATTAAATTGTAAATTCCAAGGAACAGTTAATGAAGAAATGTATTTTATGTTCTCTTTGATTAATCCATATTTTATTATAATATCAATTTTGTGTGCATGAGCAATTTGAAACTTCATAAAGTCTAATGAAATATCTAGCTTGACATCTTTATTCTCAACAAAATTATAATTAACTTTGATACTTTGTTTTAATTGATCAATCATATGATCATACAATTGAGTCTCAGCAATATTAACTTTTTTTTTGTTAAAAAATATTAATGGATTCATTTCTTTGTTATTAACATTAATTGCTATATTAAATATTTCCAATTCTGTAGTATTTAAATTTTTTATCAAATGATCACATTTATTAAACGTATCAAAATTGATAATAGATTTAATAGTGGAGGGATTCTTCAATAAAGGTTGTTCTGGTAAAATTTTAAATGAATGAATGCATGGTTTTTTCAGTATTTTCATTAAAATAGTATCATTTTTAAATTCAGCAATCTTTACAACAAATTTATCAATTTCTTTAGTATCAACAGAGTAATCCATTAGACATTTGATTTTAATTTCAATTTTTGTTATTTTTCTTGCGGCTAAAATTGTACTTTCAAAATCAATAATTTCAAAAAATTCTTTTAATGGGAAATCCACATTAATATCATTTATTAATAAATCAATGTTGTAATAATTTCTAAAATGCAAATTTAATGATATTATTTCATTTTTAATATAAGCATGTTCGATAATGGGAAGCTTTTCTGTTCTTGAATAATCCTTGTTTCTGAAGGGATTGAAAACTTCATCCTTCACAAATTCTTTTTCATCATCCGTATTTTTTAATAATTCTACAACAGGTAAATCAGCTTCATTAATATTTCTTTCTAAGACCTCACTAGAAACTAATAATGATTCATTATAAGAAGGCCATGTCTCAATTCCTTTGATTAATGTTGATTGTTCTTCAGAATTATAATTTTCATAATTTCTAAGGCCTATCTCACATATTTTATTTATCAAATTACTATCAGAAGAAATTGTTAAAACAAGCATAATCAATTTTCTTGATATTGTTTGATTTTCTAAATTGTTTAAAATCAATTGATAAACAAAGCTTTCAATAGGTTCATCTAAAATTCTAGCTTTACTAAAATCACAACTGTCTATATTATCAGATATCCATTGATAAACTAAAAATATCAAATTTCTTTTATTAGATAATGTATCAGAGAATGAAGTTTGTAAATTAATCCATCTCAATGAATGATAAATTGGTAAGTTATTGATTAAATTGATTTTAGAAAATTTTTGTAATTGAAATTGCAAATCTGTTTGCATTGGTTGTAAATAGTTTGGTTCAAAATTAGTTATTTCTATATCAGTCATTTTATTCAACCATTTATTAAAATCCTCAATTTTTATAGATAAATGTAAAAAATTCAAATAATTTATGACAGTGTTGTTAAATATTATTGGTGTTAGGAAATTGGCTTCTTCATTTGAAGTATACTCACAGTAATGAATCAATTTGTCATAGATATTTGAAATCAATAATGGGAGTGCTTGTGGAAATATTACATGTTTTTTAGATGGATCAAATTGAATATTAGTATCAAATGATTCACTATTTCTTGATGGTAAACTATGAGCATCACTAGAGTTTCTAGGTGTTTGTACTCCATTTGCTGATAATGAATTTTTGTCAATAGCATGTGTTGTAGTATGAATTTTTTTTACAATTTTATCTTTGCAAATGCAATGTTTATCATAATCTATAAGATAGTTTACACAAGTTGGAACAATCACATCTTTTTCTCCTTCCTTCATAGTATTGGAAAGTGCAATTAAATTTAATATTACAAATATGATCATTTCCAAGGAATTAGCTAACCATAAAAAGTCTCCATTTTTATAAAACTGAATGATACAATCGTTCAAAAACTTTAAAGCTGTTTTATATTGACCCGCCAAAATTAGTAGGTTTGCTTTGAATTTAATAATACGAGATTGAATTTGTATATTCAAATCAATATTATTCATTTTATATTTGGCTTTTGTCCATTGATAATATGTATTGCTATTTTCAGAAATGTTATTATTTTGAAAATTGACTCTTTTTATTGGTTCTTCAGAATTGACTAAAATGTCACTTGGAGATCTTAATTTTAAATATTTCAATGATTTATAATAATTTTTCAAAATTTCAAAAGTATTTGAAGCTATATCGTGATATGTTTTTATATCATTCAATTGGTCTATAGTCACAGCCTTGCAATAAATATTTTCTTCAATAGAACCATTGGCAAAAACAGTCTTTTCATCTATATTTTTCTCAACTATCAATTTTACAAAAGTGTTTCTCCAAGGTTCTAAATCATGATACAATAGAAGATCATTATCATCATTCTCATTTATTTCATCTTCAAGATAATAATCAAATTTAATGAAACTTTGAGGGAAATGTGAAGGGTTAAACAAATGGGTCTCATCTTCTTCTTCTTCAATTGAATTACTTTTAAAAAAAGGTATTAAATCTTGTAATTGAAGTTTATGTTTTAAAATCTTTGTTAGTTCCAGACTATTTAAAGAATAATCAATATTAAGTTTTACACATACTTTAATAGATGTTATATCATTAACAAGATCATGATTCAACATTTCAAGTTGAATATTTAAATAATTAAAATAAAAAAATAAGTAATCAGCTTGTGATAGATGTAATTATATATAACGCTCTTATTTCGAGTAACTGATTGGTTTAGGAAAATGTTTTACTGATGAGTTTAGTTTTTTTTTTTTTATGAATTTTTATGATTTGTGTTTTTTTTTAAAAAAAAAAAAGAATAATTTGTTTATTTTTGAACTTTTCAATTTAACGTTGTAGTACTTTTTAAATTAAAAATATCCAGGGTCCTAAAAAAAAAAAAATGTTTTTTTTTCATATAAAATTATCTCCGCAAAGCACAGTATATTTTTTGTTTTTAACATTTTTGGGTGGCAAAAAAAAAAAAAAAAATATTAAACAGTTATACACTAATCAACTTTTTTTTTTTTGGTTTTTAATAAAAGATTAATAGAAGGATAATACCAAACCAAAGTAAATAATATATTTAATTACTGTTATACTGTTTTATTAAAATAAATATATATATATATATTATGACTGGTCTATCGTTTGATAATCACCAAAGAAATCAACATCTTCAATCTCAACATAATGTTTCTTTCAAGACTACATCTACAGGTACAACAATTGTAGGTATTAAATTTGATAATGGTGTTGTGATAGCAGCTGATACAAGATCTACTCAAGGACCTATTGTAGCAGACAAGAATTGTGAAAAATTACATAGAATGGCACCAAAAATTTGGTGTGCTGGTGCAGGTACTGCTGCAGATACAGAAGCTGTCACGCAATTAATTGGTTCTAAATTGGAATTACAACAATTATATACCAAAAGAGAACCTAGAGTTGTTTCATCTTTACAAATGCTAAAACAACACTTATTTAAACATCAAGGTCATTTAGGTGCATATTTGATTGTTGCTGGTGTTGACCCAACAGGTGCTCATTTGTTCTCTGTACAAGCACATGGTTCTACTGATGTAGGTTACTATCAAAGTTTAGGATCTGGTTCTTTAGCTGCAATGGCTGTTTTAGAATCTGAATATAAAATGAATATGACTAAAGATGAAGCTATCAAGCTTGCTTCTGATGCTATTGAAGCTGGTATCTGGAATGATTTAGGTTCTGGTTCTAATGTTGATGTTTGTGTTATGGAAATTGGTAAAGATGCACAATTATTAAGAAACTACAGAACTCCAAATGTCAGAGAAGTTAAAGAAAAATCATACAAGTTTGCAAGAGGTACAACTGGTATTCTAAGAACAGAAGTTATAGCTGAATATGAAATTGACACATCAGTATAAGTGTTAAAATACTTAATATATATGTATATACAAACTTTAAAAAATAAAATATACCTTTAAAGTGTAGAAATTGGATTGTTTAAAAATGTTAATACACATCTTATTTTTTTTTTTATTGAATATTGCCCAAAACTTTGTTGGCGGCTTCAACAATGGCTATATGTTCAGTTTTGTGAAGTCTTGTTTCATATTCACTCAATGTTTCTTCATCTGGATTGATTACTAATTCTTTAACAACAATTGGTTCACCTTTATCAACATCTTCAATAACATAATGACACATGCATCCAGCTGTGAAATTTTCACCAGTCTTTTGTTTTAATTCTTGAGCATGTTCATAAGCCATATCAATAGCATGAACAGTACCATCAAAAGCACCAGGTAAGGCAGGATGTAAATTTATAATAGGAACTTGATTCTTTAAGTTAGACAAGCAATCTTTACCCAAAATCAACAACCATCCAGCACAAACAACAATATCTGGTTTTGTCTCATTGATAATTTCAGCCAATTTCAATTCAAATTCAACTCGCTTTTCAGCTCTTTTAGCAATATCTTCTTTTGGAACACCTTTATAATATGGGAATAATGAATGGACAGTAGTAGGAATATTATTGTCTGCGGCTCTAGTTAAACCATATGCTTTTTTAGATGATGAGATAACGGAAACAATTTCAGCATTAGGAATGGTGTTATCTTTGATTTTGTCTATGATAGCTTGTAAATTAGATCCAGATCCAGAAATTAAAACTGTAATTCTCTTTTTAGATTGTTTTTTCTTTTCACAACATGAAAAAGTTTTGTGTATCTTTTGTTTAATACTGTCCTTATTATTGTAGATAAAATAGGATGCTAATAAAGCGGAACCAACTAATAATGTGATAGCCTTTCTGTTAATATTACTTATGTTTGCCATTTAAAAAACAAAAAAATCTTTATCAAGGTATATGTTTATATATAATACTTTAAAGTAAAATCAAAATTAATATATATTTTTGGTTCAATATAATTTTTTTATTTATATCTGATTCTTTTATTTTTTCCATGTTTAAGATAGAATATAATAAACTAAAAAAATTTGCTTCCTTTTAAAACTTTTTTTTTTAACTTCTTTCTTTTTTTATGTATAGTTTTTTCGGTTGATGTGTCACGTGAATTTGTAACAATATATAATAAAATATTTTATATATATATTTTTTTTTTTAAATATAATCAATGTTTACAATCACTTGTGTGTATATGATGGATTTCTTCAACTTTGTCTTTCAGTAAACTTTCCAATTCATTCACCATTAATTGTTTATTTAATTCTTTACCAATAAGTACTAATTTCCCATTCTTCATATTATCTAAAGGTTTAGAAGAAGTATTCATTATATCAAATGTGTCTCTCACACCTTGTATCACTCTGTATGTAAGTCCAGTAACCTCAATGTTTTCCTTAATTGGATCAAAATCAGAACATATAATCAATCCTTTAGTTCTAAAAATATCTCCATATTTATCTTTTTTGTCAATATTCTCTTCATTATCACCATAATTGTAGCCAAAGTTTTGCCAATGGATTTTTTGCAGATATTGTTTCAATGCAGTGAATTGATTTATAGTTGTCAATATAGGTAAATCAATTTTAATTGTTTCTATGCTTTCTTCATTATGTGTTTTGATATTTTCTGTATCAATCTTTTCATTATAATCTGAAAAATTTGAATAACTATTCAAAAATAATATTTTGTTCAAATCTGTTAAGTGACCAAACTTTGTTGTTACCATTTCACTAGAGTTATTAATATTTTTAAGTCTATTTTCAATTAAAGGCAATTTGTTTTTATCTATCATATCAATCTTGTTTAATATAATTTTATCAGCGATACCAATTTGGCTAATTGCAATATTATTTTCAATTTTATTGTTTAATATATTTTCAATATTTGATCCATCCAAAACTGTTACAATTCCATCCAATTTTATATTAGTCATTAAACCATCATCCTGCCAAAACATTTTAGCAATGTTACTTGGCTCAGCTAAACCAGATGTCTCTAAAATAATATAATCTATAGCACCTTTTTGTCTTTTAACTAAATCTTCTATAGCTTTAACACCAACATCTTTTACAGAACAACAAATACAACCATTTCCTAAATCTAGCCATTCAACAGTACTGGTTGCTTCTTTGTTATCAGATTGCTCTTTATTATAGATTGTAATTGATTTTTCAATGTCTAAAGTATCACCAAATTCATTCATAATAACTGCAATTTTTAAATTAGAAGTATTTACATTATTGGTAATATAGTTTAGCATAGTACTCTTGCCTGATCCTAAATAACCTGTAATGATTGTTAATGGTATTTTTTCTGTCCCTCCAATAGATGTTTCATCAATATTTTTCAATTGTTTATTACATGATTCAATTTTTTCCTTTGTAATCATTTGAACAGTATCTTTTAATTTAGATTCATCAATCTCATCTGTACATGTTACTAAAGAAGGAATGATATCATTTCTGCCAATACTAAAATCTTTTAATTTACTTTTTTTAGTTGTATTCTTATTACCAAAACTCATATATACATATATATTGTTTGGTTATAGTTCGAATGATTATATGTTGATGTTAATATTAACATTTTTGGGTGTTTTAAAAAAAAAAAAAAAAAAAAACAATTTATTTGAATTACTCATGTGACGTATTTTTTTTTCTCCTTCTAATTTATAAGTTATTTTTTTTAAAAAAAAAAAAAATTTTATTGTAAATATTTTTTCTTCTTTGATTTGTCTTCAATAATGATATAATATCTTATTGTCCTTATTCTTATTTATTAATAACATAAACACCTAGAATAATACAAAAATCTTTTAAAAACAAAAGCAAAAAAAAACATATAATTTCCTATTCTTTTTAATTTTTAATAAAGATTTTTTTAAAACTTTTTCAATTAGTTTTGAAAAGCTCAATAGCTTCTTTGTATAAAAAAAAAATAATAAAACAATAGTAATAATAAAACATGGCTAGAAGTTCTTTAACTCGCCCTTACTTTTTATATCCACCTCTTAATTCTCAAATTAAATTTGAAAATGATGAAAACATTAGAATACTTCTGAACAAGTGTAAAGTTACACAACTAAAGGTTATACTTCGAATGTATAAGATGCCTGTAGCAGGACTAAAAGTAAATCTTATAAAATCACTGATGGAGAAATGGGAGCGATTATCATCTACTTCTATAAATGAAAATGCCATTAAAGATCTTAAAAATCAAAACACATCAGGTGCTGTATTTTTTTATTTTACTTTATTTGTGGTTTGTAAACATCCTACAGCATACAATAACTTTATTCCTAATGGGATGGTATTTTATCAATACTGTGTTGAATACCCAAATACCCCTATATACATTTTATTTGCGAGAGCATTAATAAAGTGTTACAAGTGTACAAGTGATGATTTTGATAAAGAAATATTTCCAAATGTAACTAAACATGATTTGATTGAGCCTTTTAAAGAAAGGCCACATGGTCAGAATGATAATCCATATGATCAACGTCCAAATGTTCCAATGTATAATAATAATATTCCTATTAATAGGGCTAGGAATTTATATTCAAATATGACATGCGTGGGTGTCTATGATGATGAAATTTTGATGTTGTTAAACAATTTTGATTATATCAAATCCCCTTTTTTTTCGAAAATTAGATCTATTAAACGGCAAATTTTACCCAAATCAGGAATGAAGCAAGTAGAAATAATTAAATTTCAGCTTTCTGACTCTGATGTTGACAGATTAAATAGATCATTAAACCAAGAATCACCATACTCATTTGAAATACTGTTATATTGTGCTCCAATCAAAAGTATGATGAGCAAAAATGAAAATATTAGTTTTCCATCTCCAATTGAAATTAAGATAAATAGCCACCAAGTATCTGATTATATAAGAGGGATCAAAGATAAACCAGATACTGCTCAACCAGCAAGATTGACAGAACATATTATAAAAGAGACACTTAAAGAAAACATAGTTCAAATAACATTTCTCCGGACACAATTTCAATATGTTTGTAATGTTTATTTAGTAAGATCATACAATGGTCTTCAATTATACAATAGATCTATAAAAATCAACGAGCATATAGATAAAGCTACCACTATTGCAAAAGCTCAACAAATACTGAAAGAAGATGATGAGGAATTGCAGATGGAAACAATGAGAATGTCTCTGCAATGTCCTATTTCATATAGTAGAATGAAATTTCCTGTAAGATCCAAATATTGTAACCATATTCAATGTTTTGATGCGCAATGGTATTTAGAGGCACAAAGACAAGTTCCCTTATGGGAATGTCCGGTTTGTCAAGATAAAATAAAGTTGTCAGATATAAGATTATGTGATTATACAGCTGAAATTTTGGCAAACTGTAAAAATGATGATGATGAGCAAGTGGAAATAACAAAAGATGGAACATACAAATATTTGGAAAATGATATGGGTGATGACGATTATTCAGATGATGAAATGGATGGTTTTCAAAAGAATGAAAAAACTTATTTTGGAAATGCAACACCAAAAAAGAAAAGTGAATTAGAACCAGAAGTTATTAACCTGATATCAGATGATGATGATGAAGAGGAACAAGCAAGTCTACCTGTTTTGTCCAATAATACTAATTCTTCTTATACTAATGGTTTTCATCCTATACAGTTGCCTATTTTGACTACAGCAGAATCTGAAGAAAGGGTAGGTAATATTGCTCCAGAACCACAATATGATCAGTTAAATGCATCTGAGGCAAATGGTAATGAAGAAGAAGAAGAAGAAATGCCATCTTTAAGAAACGATGGTAGAGATTTGACAGCTTCTTTAGCTCAACATTTCAATTTAAACTCTGGACTTAGTAATGATAATCATGACAGTAATGGTCAAAACAACATTACACCACCAACTCAAGTAACAAGCTCTACACAATCCATAAATCGTCCAAATGAAAACAATATTTCAATAACTCCTGTTGATTCAAATTCTAATAAAGCACTTGGGAATTTCAATAAGAGAAGAGCTTCTACTGAATTGACTAGAGAAGCTTTTATCGATTTGACAGGAGATGATTGAAATAGATAATATTTAATAAGAAAACACAATTGTAAATTTATAAATGAATGATCGGTAAAAAAAAAAAAATATATATATATATATATATATATGAAGGTAAATTTCTTTTTCTTTTTTTTGTTTTTTCTTTTAATGTATGAATGGAATACCTACACCAACTCTTTGCTTAAAGTCACTGTAGTTTTTACCAAAAAATTTAAGTAAATGTTTTTCTTCTGTTTGAATTCTATAATAGAAAAATCTCCATAAAACAATGGTGAAAATAAAAGCACTAACATAATTTAAACATAAGATTTGGGATCCAATAGACCAATAAAAAAACCCAAAATAGGAAGGATGTCTTGATATTTTATAAACACCATTAGTAACTAAACTATGGTCATCTTTCTTTGTTTGTTGAACAATATGATTGAATGATCTTCCACATGTGATCATAGCCAAACTTCTAAATGTTTGACCAATTATAACCATTATAAGACCAAATACCATTACAATTTGTAATTTTCCTGTAATTATTCTGTTTCTATTTATTAAATATGTATTTAGTGTACATTCAGCTAATGAAAATAATGTGGCTGCAGTGTATTCATTACCGTTTCTTAAAATATAAGAATTTGTTGTAACTTGTGTTGGATTGTATTTTGCAGTTATGTAAAATTCTAAAAAGTGGAAAATACATAAAAACATTAAATTTAAAGGTAGTCCTATAAATTTGAAATTGTACATGTTTGTTACTAATAAGCCTATCACTATTCCTAGAATTAAAGCTGTAAGAGATATTTCAGGTAGATCATTTTGGGTAATATCTGGATGTAACTTATTCATTGATCCAGTTGTGTTGTTATCAATGGACATTGATGTATATGATGATGTTTTTATTATTTTTTGGTTGTTTATAATTAAAGTTTATAAATTTATATTCAGTATTTTAAATGTTGATATATTAAATATTTCAAACGTATTTATCAATGGTGATTTTTTTTTTTTAAGTTTTTTTTTGTAGAAACAAAAAATACGTTCGCACATTAAATCTGTTCTTTTTTTTGTTTTGATATAAATATTTCCTTATTAAGCAATATCAGTTTTGTTAGCACTACGTCTATGTTTGACAGGCCTTAGTCTATCAATATTCTTTTTGTGAATCCATTGATAACTATTTTCATCTAAATTTTCAATATATGGTATAACATTTCTTTTACTTGACATGATTTTTTTAATACTATTTAATCTAACTTTTCTATAATTCTCACTTTTGTTATTCCAGATTTTCTTGTTTGGTAATAATTTCTCAGGTGGTTTTGTGCATTTGTATAGAAGCTTTAAATTACTAGGAAGATCAAATTTGCCACTAGAACTTTGCTGTTGTTTGCTATTGCCATTAGTGTCATCACTAGCTGCTGTTGCTATCTCTTTATTGACTTTCATGGAGCTATTGATGTAATTTGATATATATCTTAAATTACCATTATTTTCATCACATAAATTCAAGAATCTTTTATTGTATTTCACAGTGGCTATTTCTTTTATAAGTTCTTTATCAACTTTGGAGTTACTTGTTTCTGCATAGTAGTTATTTATAGTTCTTTTGAAACGTTTGTTATTTCCTTCATTTAAAGTAGATGTGTAATATGAATCCTTATTGAAAGTTTTTGGATTAATTTCCTGAATATCAAACATTTAAGAAAAAAGAAATAAAATAAAGTAATCAATAGTTTTAAAAAATTTTGTTATTGGTATGTTTTATCTGATATTTGAAAAAAAAGATATTGATTTTTAACAAAAATATGAAAACTTTTAAAAAAAGATTTGGTTTTATTTTTTTTTTTTGGTCTTTTCAAAATCAAGAAAAAGAAAATTTGGTATCGCTACCGATAAGAAACCAAAACAACAATTTGACAGCAATTATTAACAAACACTAAACATTAGTTTAAATATATCAGGAAAAAAATTTGAAATTAATATATATAAAATTATTCATCTTTTCTTTTATATTTATTAGCCCAGAAATTTGCAATTTGTATACTAGCTTCTGATTTTTCATCCTTTTTATTGACTTTATTTCTTTCTGAATTGTTTTTTTCCATTTTTTCTTTTTCGTTTGAATCTGTTGTTTCAGTTTTGATTTTTTCTTCAGTTTTGACTTTTTCTTCTGTTCTTCCAAGCTTTCTTCCAGTATCTACAGTGTTATGTGCAACAGTAGTCTTAATCTTATGTTCACTTTTTCTTTTTTTATTTAACAATTTATCAACCCAGTTTGGATATAATGGAATACCACCAGTAAATCCATATTCCTTTATTCTTTTTTGAATTATAAAGACACTAATTGAGTTCTCAACTTTAAATTTATAAGTCTTTCCTTGTAAATCAACACCAGTTTCCCATCTATATTGAGGGTCTTCTATTTTTAAGAGTCTATGTTTGAAAAAACCAAATACAGGTCCAAATGATCTTGTTGCTAGACATGTGTAAATATATGCACTTACTAATCCTAAAAGACCAGAGTGCATTATAAAAGCACCTTTAGGAGCAAAAACAAAACTGAAAAATAAGTCAACTAAACAACTATATTTACATTTCATTGGAAGTATACCATAGTATTTAATGTCATTGTCCCAGAATACCATTGAATAGGTAAAACTTAACATTAAATGCATGCATGGTTCTAAATACCAAAAGACTTGGTTCTTAAAATAAAAAGTCAATAAAATAACCATAGTCATATTAAAAAATAAGAAATAACAATATTGAGATTTCTTGGTGAAATATGAAATTTCCAAATTTTGAGAATGTAAATATAAAGAATAAAATCTCATTAACAGAGTGAAAGTATTATCAACAAATGGCATTACAAAGAAAGACGGTATTAATCTGAAAGGCTCTTTAAAAAGTAGCTTAGGTATATTGAAATACATTAAAGGGTTATATGATATTACTCCTAATAAAGGAGCAAATGTACACACTACTGAAGACAAAAGTAAAACTTTAGTAACAGGTAGTATATTTTCAAGCATCTGATATTATTACTATAGAAAAATAAAGTAATCTTAAGGTATATGTTACTGTGGTTTTTGATTAATGTGTTGCTATTTAAAAAAAAAATGTAGATGAATAAGTTTAACGTGTTATTCTCATGATTTTTTTTATTTTATTTAGGGGGAGTTTCTTCAAAAGAGTGGAATGAAAAAATTCAACTTTTGTCTTTTTTTTTTAATAACCGAAACCATGTCACACGGTTTGCTCAATAATTTCCATTTTAGTATTGTTTTAATAGATGGTTTCTAAATAATATATGATATTTTAAAAAATATTAATAATAATTAAATATATTATAAATGACGATAATTGTAACTGAAGTATATTTTTAATTACAAAAAAAAACATTTAAAAAAACTCCCAAGAATAAGTTAATAATATATTTTACCATTGCTATTTAAATTTATAATTTTTAAAAATTACAAAATGGCTAAAAACTTTACTAATAAAGATGTCCTTACAAGAGGGATGAAATACAAAAATGATAAGAGTAAGAATAGAAAAAATACAAAAGCTGTAGAGGAAGTTTCATTTGATAAAAGTTCTAGATTAGAATATTTGACTGGTTTTCATAAAAGAAAAGTAGAAAGAAAGAAAAATGCACAATCTTTCATAAAAGAGCAAGCTAGATTGATGAAAATTGAAGAGAGACGTAAACTGAAACATGAAAGAGAAGAAACAGTTCAAAAACAACTTCAGGAAATGAAGGAAAAGATGAAAGAGATTGGTGATTTCAAATCAGATGAAGACGAAGATGAAGAATGGGATGGTTTTCAAGAAACCCCTGTCGTTGAAGAAGTTAGTGTACAGGTATCAAACAGTAGTGATAGTGAAGATGAAAGTGAAAGTGAAAAATCTTGTAAGCCAATTTTAAAAAAGAAGACCGTATATGAAGATAATACACAAGTTAAAATTGAATCTTTGGAATCTAATGATAATTTTGAATTTTTAGCTAAAGCTAATAGAGTTGACATAAATTCTAGTGAAGATATTTTAAATAGTTCCATCAAGAGGGCTGCGGATTATGCCAATTTTATGGGTATGGGCTCCAAAGATGATGTTAAATTGATTGCAAGAGAAGGTTATAAAGAACAGGCTAGTAAGACTAGTCAAAAGAAGAAAAAATTCAGATATTTAACTAAAGGTGAAAGAAGAGATAATCAATATAAAGCTTATAAAAATAAGCACAGAAGATAAGTTGTCACATGTTATTTATATATATATATATATAATTGATCCCTGTAATAAATTGATATATAGTTTTTTTAACCTAATTGATTAAAAAAAAAACATTTATAATGCCAGATATTCATAATCTAATCTTAGAAGAACCCAAATCAATCTTCTATTGATTTCTAATGTTAATGGAATAAATTCAATACCATTTAAATAAATTTTATACAAGAAAGTAAATTTCAATACTATCCCAACCACAACTAATATACAAATTACTTTTTTATTCAAGACTCTATTACTAATCCCAGTATGTAACTTCCAATCCATAAATAAGTCCCAAAATGTACTGTACAACGCTTGAACAACTTTAAACCAATATAAAATATGGTTATCAACATTGTGATATTGGCAATATAATATTGGATAATTTAATCCATATTTCAAAACATTAAGCCAATTTCTCTCTCTTATACATTGTAAAAATCTGATGCTAACAATATAACTATTGACAAATACTAATACTCCAATTTGATCACTTGAAATATATTGTTTCAAGTGAAACAAAATCAATTGATTGAAGGATAATAAGATATCGGATTGAATAACAATTTTTAATCTATCTTTAGTATTAATAGAACATCTAAGAATTGTTGAAAGTTTTTCTCTCGAAACACATTTTACTGCAATATAAGAAGTCGCTATCAAAGATAATAAACAAGTAACTAAAGTCTCTAAAACATCATTTTTTGATGAAATTAATGTTAATATTAAACCTCTTGTCAGAAGAAGAACTGTTAAAGCTTTAGTCAATTTTATAATTGTGTTTATATGTACTGAATTTCCATGGATTATTGTTTCATTTTTCTGATTTTCATTACTCTGAAGCCTTGTTTTGTTTGAAAAAACTTTTTTGAAAAATGGATATTTGATGAATATCTTTTGATATAAGAAATCAAAATATAATATAAGTATAGGTAAATAAAACTGTTTAGGAACTAGTACATCAAATAAATAGTTTTCCTCAAGCATATTTGTGGAGTAAATATGTTGGTATTATGGATTTTAAATGTTGTTTCCTTTTTTGTTTACAATGAAATTTATGTAATGCCTGAAATATATTTTTTTTTATTTTTTTTTTTTTTAATTTTAAAAATAAACACGAAGATCAAAAAAAAAACCATAAAAAAAATTTGTTGGTTTTTTTTTTTTTTGCTTGTTAAATGGTACTTGTAATAAAGTTTAAAAGTATGAACAAATAAAAATGTATGTATTTTTAAATGACAGTGATTGAAATATACTTTCACAGTAAAATTAATATTTAAATGTATATATTTGTTTGTTACTATTACAATAGAAAAAAAGTACAAATACAAATTTTGAAAGAATTTAAAAAAGATACAAAAGAAACAAGAATAAACATAAAACTATCATTTTTTAAAGTTGAAAAAAAAAAAATTAATTTTTATTTTTGTTATGAAATTCAGAAATTTTTTTGAATAATTGTTATAATCCTCGTCTTCCTTTGAAAAAAGACTTCATGATTAGCATGAAAATTATTTATAACATCATTATTGCATAACAATAAAAAATTAATAAAAAAAGAATGTCCAACTAAGGTATATATACATAAATATCCCATCTGTTTAATATAGATGCTATAATATACATTAAATCATATATCAAAATACATCAACTACTAATTACATTTTTTATTGTTGTTGAGTAATAAGTTTTTTTTTTTTAATAATAAATAAAAATCAGAATTTTCAGTGTTTGGCTAAGTCAATAGTTCGTTCATCTGGCGAATCCGCTTGGGGCGACAACATGTCATCATATTTATTTTGTTTTGGAAAAAAAAATTTTTTTAACATTGAATGCATTGATATTTTTGATTATAATGTATTTTATACTTTATCTAATTAAAAATAGATAATTCTATTTAATGAATGAATATAAACTTATATCAAACAAAAAACAATAATTTAAAATTAAAGTGTCATTAATTTTGCTTGGGATTTGGGTTTTCTTTTTATTTATTTTTTTTTAAATTCCAGTAATGATAAAAAAAAAATTTGAAGAGAGAGAAAAAAGTTTACTATTGAATTTCTCTTGCTTTTATAGTGTGAAAAAAAAAAACACAAATAAAATTTTTAGAGAATTACAAAAAAAAAAAAAAAAATTTAACACGTCCCAAAAAGGAAATCCAATAAAATTATCTTTACTTTAGGGTATGTGAAAAAAAAAAGAAATTCCAGTTTTTATGTTTTTCAAAAATATAAAAAATTGGGGATATCTTTTAAAGAAAAAATATATATACAAAATTATATGTACACTAAGAAATTAAAAATATCTTAAACCAGACTTCTCATTTTCTATATTTATCTAAAAAAAAAAATGGCACCAAAAAGAGGTGCATCTAGAAAGAGAACTTTACAAACTGCAAATAAAAGAAGAAAAATAGCAAAAGATGTCAAAATACAAGAAGAAAATAAAAAAAGATATGAATTGATAGCTGGTTTACCAATTGTGAATGAGGATTTTAGCATTGAGAAAGATAATAATGAAGACGAAATAAAATCACAAAATAAATTGTCAATTGCAGAATCTGGAGTCTTGCAAGCATCATTAATACATTCTATAAAAACAATACTTTTTGAACCTGTAATTTTTAAAAAATATTATCACAAAATAAGAGACTCTCATAATATAAACAACAATATCTCAATAAAGATTTTTTTCTTAAAATTAAGTCATTTGACTAAAGACTATGAACAACCTTATTATTACTTCATGTCCTACTTGAACTACTATATTGATTTGTTGAAAGCACCTTATGCAAAACATAGTATAAAAAATCCACCTGCTGAAGTTCCGCATCAATCAATGAATGGATCAATGCATAGATTGTTTGATACAGTAATGAAAATAGACAATTTTCATCAATTCATTGTTAGATTATTCATTTTGAAAAATGATGAGATTGAAGATGCTTATGATATAGAACAAAATAAAATAAAAGAAGTCATTCTTGAAGAAAGAGAAAAAAATAAAGAATTAAAACTTAAAGCTAAACAAGAAAAAATTGAAAAACAACAAAGGGTTAAGAAACATAAATTTAAAGAAAAAGAAAAACAGAAACAGTTGAAAGAATTAGAAGCAATAGAGAAGCAAAAACAGAAAGAATTGAAACAAATACAAAAAGAGAATCAGAAATTGAAAAGGGAGCAAGAAAAAATAGAGAGAAAGAAAGAAAAGCTACAAAGAGAAAAACAAAAAAAGGAGAAACTGGCTAAGTTAGAAGAGTTTAAAAAAAAAATAGCACAAATTGATTTAAAAAGACATGAATTGAAAGAACAAGAGAAAAAGAAACGTGAGGAACATTCAGCTAAATGGTCAGTGAAAGATGCAAATAAAAAAGAAGGGGAAGGAGAAGACCCAGTGATGCTAGAAAAGGAGCTAAGATCTGTGGAAGATAAAAAAATGATTTATAACTTGAAACAAATGGGGAAAAAAGATGAACATTTATCTAAATTGATGAAAAATTTGGCTTCAGGGATTGGAGACAAAGAAGAAATTGCAGAGTTTAAAGTGTTTATGGATATTGCTAGAAAGACTAAAGTTCCAGCAAAATGGAATGCTAAAGAGAAAGAAACTATCAGGTTGGAAAAAAAGAAAGCATTGGAGATGGCAAAGAAAGCAAAACAGGATGCTGATGAACTCTTGAACAATGAACTGAAAGATATTCAAGAGCAAAGAAAGAAACTTCAAGAATCTAAAGAAATTGTACAAAAAGAAAAGGAATTGTTTTTAAAAGAACAAGAAATTATTGAACAAAAAAACAAGAGTGAGTATCAAACTGAAAAAAAGAAAGGAGAAGAAAGTAATGATGAAGAAAAGGAAGGAGACAAAGAAAAGAAAGATTCAACTATAGAAGAAGAGAGAAAGGAAAATGAAAAGAAAGATTTAAATATAGAAGAAGAGAGAAAGGAAAATGAAAAACAAGATTCAGTCTTGGAAGAAGTGGAAAAGAAAGATACTGTGTTAGAAGAGAAAGAAAAACAACAAGAACCAGAGATTATAAAAAACACAAAAGTAGAGAATGAACCCCCTGATGATGATAAAGAGACACTGCCTTCTGTTGATAAAAAAATTAAAAAAGAAATCGAATCAGATAGTGAATCCTTTGTCAAACTCGAAGAGAAGGAAACCAATATCCCAAAGATAAGCAAAAAAAAAAAAAATTAGCTTATGAGGAACAATTGACAAATTTTCAAATGAAATACAGTACCAATTGTGATTTAGTGTTTGAATTTTTAGATAACAATTCTGATAGATATGTGGTTCCAAAGGACTCTATAATGGAGTATGACGCAAAAAACAGTATTTTGAAACTGTCATGGATAAGTATATTGAATCATGAAGAGATAAGTCAAGAGATCTCTAAAAAGAAAAACATCAAATTTGATTATTCCACAAGTATGAGACAAGCATTTCCTGTTGATATACTGGAAAAAATTGGTATTGTTCCAAATTTCATGACAAATACGGTTCAATTTGAAATGCATTGGAAATATTTACCAATTTTAAAAGCAAATTTGATAGATCAAAGGGAGGTTTTTGAAACAATGGAATGGATAATTGCAAATGGTCAAAGAGTGAAAAAACACGATATGGTTTATACTTTATCATCTGAAGATAAGGATGAGTTAGCTCTTGCGGAGCATTTAAGAAAGGAAACTTATAAATATGAAATATCAAGATCAAGATATAAAAATTGAAAATAATAATAAAAAAATAAATTATAAAAAAAAAAAGGGAAAAAGGAAAAAGAAAAATAATTAAAATCTGTTTTTTTTTTTCTTTTTATTCTTATTGTTAACCTATATATTTCAGTTCTAAACCATAATTTAACATGTTATCTAGTGGATTAATGTTATTCAATAAATCACTATCCAGCTGCATAACAGCTCCAAAACTTAATGTAAATTTATCACTTAATTGTAAACCATGTTTAAACCTTAGATATCTATCAGTAAAATTGACAGCCACTTTCAATTGTTTATATTGATAACCAATATTTAGTTTAGATTTTAGAGAGTAAACGTTAAGGAAGAAATGAGAGAACATACCTGATCTCTTTCTGTGTATAGAATCATAATGATGTAAATTCTCCCACATACCAAAAGTGACTATCAAATGGCCTAATAAAGGGTTAATGTCCATAGAGAAATTCAAAGGTTTTCCCTGTTGAGATGAAACAGTATCATATTGGAAAGAGATTGAAGAATGGGGAGTGAAATTTTTGAAACCATGCCAAACTTCAAAACCTAGTTTGAAACAAGATTTCTCTATAGGATTATTCCATAATTTTTTGAGCAATTTGAAACCTATAAGTGTCTCTGTGGTATTATATGTCAATTCCATAAATTTGTTGGCATTTTGAAATTGGAGACTTGATGTTGAGTGTAAACTTTGGGTTGTTGAATCAGATTGAAACTTCATCATTAGTCTAGTGTTTAATGACAATTGTTTTATATACATTCCTGATGTTATTGATCTTCCAGTATTGTCACCAGTGAATAACATTTTACCATATAAAAATCTACTGTTTTTATATGATTTTGTTCTCAAGTAATCATAACTGTTTGGAACTTCATTATTTTGATTGCCAATAAGTAAATCTTTATAATAATCACTAAAATTTTTAATATAATCATTGATATGTAAGCTCTTTTTAAAACTTTGGTTTATTTTTATTATAGGATTAATATCTGAATCTTGATTCATAATATTATTATTATTATTATTATGTCTGTTTTTCTGTTTTAAAACT
The DNA here is from genome assembly GCA_001664025.1 of Hanseniaspora valbyensis NRRL Y-1626. Taxonomy (NCBI): domain Eukaryota; kingdom Fungi; phylum Ascomycota; class Saccharomycetes; order Saccharomycodales; family Saccharomycodaceae; genus Hanseniaspora; species Hanseniaspora valbyensis. The sequence continues at coordinate 125,625 of LXPE01000019.1, forward strand.
TCAATACTTTCATTGACATTATATATGATATAAGAGATATGACCTTGTAATTGTTGGTTTTTGAATTGACTTTTGAAAATATCAAAATTACTAAAAGTATTACTATTTTCAGTAGTCTTTGCAGATAAAGATAATTTGAAAGGGGTTGATGGTATATTGAATCTTATCAAATCATTTGTAGTCTTGATTATATAACTATAAGTAAAAGTTTCATCCCAATGAGTGTCTCTATTATATAAAAACAAAATATCCTCCAAATAAGAATCCATTGGAGCTATAAAAAAAAAAAGATCAAATAAAATATTAAAAAATATTTAAAAAAAAAAAAAGATTAATAGTAATAATAAAAATGGTGTTCTTAATAGGTTTTAAGCTAAAGATATAGGATATATATAATTATTTTCTATAATGTGTGTATAAATTTGAATAGAAAAAAAAAAAAAAGATTGCAAAAAAAAATAATAATTAATGATTTTATAATTTAATCACATGACTGAATCTGAAACTGTTAATTATTTTTTTTTTTTATTTTTTTGTTATAAAAAAAATAATTCAGCCACATAGACAGTTATATAAATAATAATAATATTAACAATAATAATAATAATAAAAATTTTGGTTTAATCAATTAATATCCGACATACTAAATAATAAAAACAAAATATATATATATATATATTTAAATAATTATCTCCCCCCTTGAGAAAAAAAAAAAAAAAAAAAAAAAAAAAAAATTTCATTAAA
>LXPE01000019.1:130786-143423 GCA_001664025.1 Hanseniaspora valbyensis NRRL Y-1626
AGTTTATTTTTTTTTTTTTTTTTTTTTTTTTTTTAGCAACTGCCGGTATTTTTTTTTAAGTTATCTGGAAAAAATTTCTTACTCTCCCTTTTTTAATTTTAAAAACATATTACATAAATTCTTACACCAAAGTGTGTTTATATATAAAAATAACACACACTTAAATAAGAAAAAAACATAAATTAAAACCAAAAATTAAAAAGAATAATTTTATATATAATATAAATCATGTCTACTGAAAAAAAGACCGTTTTCTTATCTGGTGCTACTGGTTTCATAGCTCAGCATATTGTCAAGCAACTATTGGATTCTGGAAAATTCAAAGTTATTGGATCTGTTAGATCTGAAGATAAAGCTAACTCATTAGCCAAAAACTTTAACAACAATCCTGACCTATCATTTGTCTACGTGAAAGATATTTCTGATCCTGTTGCATTTGATGAAGCTTTCAAGGAACACGGTTCTAAACTTGATTATGTAATCCATTCTGCTTCTCCATTCACATTCGATATTACTGATATCCAAAAAGATTTGATTACTCCTGCTAAAATTGGATCAGCAGGTATTTTCAAAGCCTCTGTTAAATATGCTCCTAATTTGAAACATTTTGTAGTCACTTCATCTTTTGCTGCAATTGTTAATGCAAGTAAAGCGGCTGATCCAAACACAGTATTTGACGAATCATCATGGAATCCTTCTACTTTGGAAGAGGCTTTACAAAATGAATTCAATGGATACCGTTATTCTAAAAAAATTGCTGAAAAGACAATCTGGGATTTGTCCAAAGAATTAAAATCCAAATTCAATATCACTGCTGTCAATCCAGTATTTGTATTTGGACCTCAATGTTTTGATTCTTCTGCTACTGGTAATTTAAACACTTCCTGTGAATTCATTAATAAACTAGTTCATTCTAAAATTGGTGATGATGTTTCAAGCAGCATCAATGGTGCTGCTATTGATGTTAGAGATGTTGCTAGAGCTCACATTGAGCCATTACTAAATTCTGAAAAATTCAATGGCCAAAGATTGTTATTGAGTGATGTAAGATTTGGAAATCAAACATTAGTTGATATCTTGAATGAGTTACCTGAATTAGAAGGTAAAATTGCCAAAGGTGTTCCTCACAGTGATGAAAATATTGCAGCTACAAAAGCAAAGATTGTTAATGATAAGACTAAAGAATTATTAGGATTTAAATTTATTTCATTAGAAGATTCCGTACAAGACACTGCGAATCAAATCTTAAGAGTTCAAAATGTTTTTAAAAAAATATTAGTATAAGAATATTTTGATCTTTGAAAAATAAATATATAATATTACAGTAAAAACTAATAAAGAATGTTTTCCCCCAACTCAATTCATGAACATAAATATATTCATTTTAAAAAGATTATTGCAATTATTCATATTTATTTTTCAGATGATTGTTGGTTTTTTTTTTTACACAGATATATACAAACTATTATTATTATTAATATTTTTTTTTTTTTACTGATAACAGTTTTTTTCCTCTTTTTTTTTAAAATATTACGTAAATCATCAGAGTAATACTTTTTTTCAACTATATAAAAGGGGCAACACACCAACGCTGAAGTCAAATTTTAATTGTATATATAACAAAGACCAAAACCTTCTAAAAAAATGTCTACCAAAAAACAAACTGTCTTTTTATCCGGTGCTAGTGGTTTTATTGCACAACAAATTGTCAAACAATTATTAGATTCTAAAAAGTTTAAAGTAATTGGTTCTGTTAGATCTGAAGAAAAGGCTAACTCTTTAGCAGAAAACTTTAAGTCCCCAGATTTATCATTTGTATATGTCAAAGAACTTGCTGATCCAACTGCATTTGACGAAGCTTTTAAAGAACATGGTTTTGAAATTGATTATGTTATTCATTCTGCATCACCTGTTGTATTCACAGCAGATGATGTTGAAAAAGAAATTATCATTCCTGCAAAAAATGGGTCAAGTGGCATTTTCAAAGCAGCTATAAAGCATGCCCCTAATTTAAAACATTTTGTATTGACATCTTCTAATGCTGCTGTTGCAGACTTTAAAAAAAAAGTAATCCAGATGTTGTATTTTCTGAAAGTAGTTGGAATCCAGTAACTTTTGAAGAAGGTGTGAATGTTGATGGATGTGCATACTTTTATGCCAAAAAATCAGCTGAAGAATTAGTCTGGAAGTTGGCTAAAGAAAATAAAGTGAAGTTCGGTGTCACTTCTGTATGCCCATCATATGTGTTTGGTCCACAAGCATTTGATGTTACTGCAAAGAAGGATGTTAATTTCTCTGCAGGAATCGTTACCAATTACATTAAGACAACTGTCAATGATTCAGTAGGCACTGGTTATTATGGTTTTTGTATTGATGTCAGAGATGTTGCTAGAGCACATATTGAACCTTTGTTGAATTCTGAAAAATTCAATGATCAAAGATTATATATGGTCACTGGTACTTATGGAGAACAATATATTGTGGATACATTAAACACAATTCCTGAATTAAAAGGTAAGATAGCAGTTGGAACACCACACGGGGATGACGATATTCAAAATAGAATTGCTAAATGTGATAATTCCAAGACAAGAGAATTGTTAGGTTTTGAATTCATTTCTGTGAAACAAAGCATTATTGATACTGCTCAACAAGTTTTAAGAGCATCAAAATAAGGATTAATTTCTTATATTTAAAACCTTATTTTCAAGATTAAAAAATTATATATTTTTTTATTATTAATAATCTTCCCTCTTTCTTTTGTTTTTTAAATTTATTGTTGTAATAAAATTGTTATAATAACAATCATTTTGATTGCTGTTCTTTTTATTTTTGTAGACGAATTTTGGCCTATATTTATTTATTTTTCTCCTGTAGGAAAAATAACAACTTTATATTTTACAGAAGAATCACGCCCATAAATACTATTATCAATAGCTCTACACATTTCTTCGTAATCCGACATAATTTTTTTTTATTGAAATTTAAATTAAAAATATCTAGTAATAGTATTCTGAAATCATCTAGTGAAAAGTTATCAGATTTCAATAGCCTGTCAAAACTGAGAAATAACCAATACAGGCCCATTACACCATGGCTAATTTCATCATCTTCAAAACCTACTTCTTGACTAGTTTCTGCAGCCTCTTCTGTAGTTCTTAAACCCCATTCTATAAAAGTTTCAGGTGTTTTTTCATCATTTTGGCATAAAATTGATTTTTGGTACAAATTCATGATTCTCTCTCTAACCAATGAATAATTAATATTATTACGCAAAATTTCCAATTCATCAAAAACAGATTTTAAGGTTATACAATTACTTAACTCTTCTTCTATGTTTAAGTAATGTACTTTATAAAAACGTTTAAACCATCCTCCAAAGTATTCATCAAATTCTTTAGCTGCTTTTAATTGATCAGTTGGGTTTCTGAATTCTTTACTAAGGTTTTTCAAAAAAAAAAATCAATGTTTTTAATTTCTCATATTTTATTGATTTTTGATCTATATCATCTTCATCATCATTAATAAGAATTTTAAAGATTTTACATTGCTCTTTTGATATGGCTGCAGTAGGATTTTCAATCAAATTTTTTTTTGATGTCAGTGATCCATTTTCGAGGTGTGATTATTTCATTGTCTCTCTTTAATACACCATGTTATCTAAGCAAAATATACTCATTTGAAACAGCTTCAAATTCCTTTTAATATATTTTATGTAATTGGAAAACAAACCTAAAAGGACTTGTTGTTTGTTTTTCCATATAATTCATAAGTAGAACAATGATAACTTTTAGTTGTAATAAATAAACTTAATTAATATTAATTGTAAAACGCTGGTGTTCTAAAAAAAAAAAAAACAGATAATATTTAAGTTTCAAATTTTTTTTATGCTCATCAATTCATTTTAACACCCCCCCAAAAAAAAATTAATAACAATATATTATCCTTTTCTTTAAAAAAAAAAGAAAAAAATCGGGGCTTATGTAATTTGCTATTTGGGTGTGTGTGAGGGATGGCTTACGTAAGATTTTTCTAAGAGCTAATAATAAAAAAATAAATAAATTTCAAAAACATTCGGAAATATGTTTCAGTGTAAACATATTAATCCAATTTGCTTACGTAAACTATTTTACGTCAATTGTCCGCGGAGAAGAAATAATTAATAATAACTTCAGCAAACTAAAAAATAAGTTCAAAAAAATATATATATCATTGAAAGATTTTTAATTATTATTATTATTTTTAAGGGAGGATTTTATCAAACATATATAAATGGATGTTTACCTGAATAATTATTTTTTTTTTTATTTTACAATTTAAAAATTATATAAATATATATAAAAATATATAAAAGACGAATCCAAAAATATAAAATTATATATTTATAAACCAAACAAACAAAAAACACTAATCAATACTATCAATCATGTCTTCTGAAAAACAAACTGTCTTTTTATCCGGTGCCACTGGTTACATTGCCCAACACATCGTTAAACAACTGCTAGACTCCAAGAAGTTTAAAATTATTGGTTCTGTCAGATCTGAAGACAAAGCCAATGCTTTAGCCAAGAATTTTAACAACAACCCAGATCTATCCTTTGTATATGTTAAAGATGTTTCTGATCCTGTTGCATTTGATGAAGCTTTCAAGGAACACGGTTCCAAACTTGATTATGTTATCCATTCTGCTTCCCCATTCCATTTTGATGTTAGTGATGTCAATGAAGACTTAATTGTTCCAGCTAAAGTTGGATCAGCTGGAATTTTCAAAGCTTCTGTCAAGTATGCCCCTAACTTGAAACATTTTGTAGTAACATCTTCTTATGCTGCTATCATGGATATACTAAAAGAAACAGACAATACTTACCATTTGAATGAAAAATCTTGGAATCCAATGCCTTTTGAACAAGCTGTTACAAACCCATTATTCGGTTACTGTTACTCCAAAAAAGTTGCTGAACAAACAGTTTGGGATTTATCCAAAGAATTAAATGCTAAATTTAACATTACTGCTGTTAATCCAGTATATGTATTTGGTCCCCAATGTTTCGATTCCTCTGTTACCAAAGTCTTGAATACTTCATGTGAAATCGTTAACAAGTTTGTTCATAGTACTCCAGAAACTGAAGTTGATGAATCTATTAAAGGTTCCTACATTGATGTAAGAGATATTGCAAGAGCTCACATTGAACCATTGTTAGATTCTGACAAGTTTAATGGAAAAAGATTACTAATGGATGGTGGTAGATTTGGCAACCAAGCTATTGTCGATGTTTTGAACACAATTCCACAATTGAAAGGTAAGATCGCCGTTGGTACTCCTCACAGAGATGATAATATTACTAAAGACTTAGCTGTTATTGATAACACTGAAACAAAGAAGTTGTTAGACTTTGAATTTATAAATTTGGAAAAGACTATCAAAGATACTGCCTTACAAGTTTTAAAGGTTGAAGGTAGATTATAATCATTTTAAATTATATATGGATATATAGCTTTAAAAAATGTATTTTTTTAAATTAAATTATAGTACAATAGTATGACTAAATAAAAGCAAATTATTTAATGATCTACAAAAAGCATCATTTAACAATATTATCAGATCAAAATACTTTTGACAGGTACATATTGTTAGCTCCGATTGTTTAAAAATTTTAGAATATTTTTTTAACAACAGCGGTTCTGTTATTATTATTATTTGTTTTTTTGCCTCCCTGCTATCTGAATAATTTGATCTTCTTTCTTCAAATTTTAAAAATAATATATATAACTTATTATAAATTTATTTGCAATCCAAAAACCAAATATAAAAAGAATAATTTTATATATAATATCAATTATGACTACTGAAAAACAAACTGTTTTCTTGTCTGGTGCTAGTGGTTTCATCGCTCAACACACTATCAAACAATTATTGGATGCTGGAAAATTCAAAGTAATTGGATCTGTCAGATCTGAAGACAAAGCTAACTCTTTAGCCAAAAACTTTAACAACAACCCAGATTTGTCCTTTGTTTATGTCAAGGATATTGCTGAAGAAACAGCTTTTGATGAAGCTTTTAAAGAACACGGTTCTAAGCTCGACTTTGTCATCCATTCTGCTTCCCCATTCACATTCGATATTACTGATATAAACAAAGATTTAATCATCCCAGCCAAAGTTGGATCAGCAGGTATTTTTAAAGCTTCTGTTAACTATGCTCCTAATTTGAAACATTTTGTAGTCACATCTTCATACGCTGCCATTAATGATTTACTAAGAGAAACAGACAATACTTACCATTTGAATGAAAACACTTGGAATCCAATGCCTTTTGATGAAGCTTTAGCCAATCCAATATTTGGTTACTGTTACTCTAAAAAAGTTGCTGAACAAACTGTGTGGAAGTTGACTGAGGAACTAAATGCTAAGTTCAATGTTACTGCTGTTAACCCAGTCTTTGTTTTTGGTCCCCAATGTTTCGATTCCTCTGTTACCAAAGTCTTGAATACTTCATGTGAAATCGTTAACAAGTTTGTTCATAGTACTCCAGAAACTGAAGTTGATGAATCTATTAAAGGTTCCTACATTGATGTAAGAGATATTGCAAGAGCTCACATTGAACCATTGTTAGATTCTGATAAGTTTAATGGAAAGAGATTACTAATGGATGGTGGTAGATTTGGCAACCAAGCTATTGTCGATGTTTTGAACACAATTCCACAATTGAAAGGTAAGATCGCCGTTGGTACTCCACATAAAGATGATGACATTGAAAATCAAATGGCTGTCATTGATAACAGTGCAACAAAGAAATTATTAAATTTTGAATTCATGAACTTGGAACAAACAGTTAAAGACACTGCTTTACAAATACTAAAAGTTGAAGGCAAAGCATAAACTAAATATTACTAATTAACATTAGCTGTGTATAAAAAAAAAAAAATATAAAGTTAGTCTATTCTAATTATACGAGAAAAATAGATGAACAAGCAAAACATTGCTCTTTATAAAACAATAACATTTGAATTGTAATATATGAGTCCTTGAAAATAAAAGTTGCCTTAATAAAAGAAATATTGATTATACAAAAAATAAAATGAAAAATAATGCGTATAGAGATATTTATCCTAAAGGATTTTTAATGTATAATATATAATCTAGGGTAGCTGTATTTGAATATTGTTCCGAAAGATATTAAAATTTTTTTTTTTTTTTTCAACAGTGTTTAATTTATCCGAATATATATTTAAAATTTTTGAAACATTATAGTGTGTTTCATCAAGTATTACTGAAAAATTATTTTCTTTTAGTTGATATATAAATACTGTTTTAAAAGCAAATTTTATTAAAGTTCTTAAAAAAAAAAAAGAGAATCAAACAATTCCCTAGAATATAGATCATACCAATTATGTCTACTGAAAAAAAAACTGTCTTTTTGTCTGGTGCTTCAGGTTACATTGCTCAACACACTGTTAAACAATTGCTAGACTCTGGAAAATTTAAAGTTATTGGTTCTGTAAGATCAGAAGAAAAAGGTAATTCCTTAGCTAAAAACTTTAACAGTCCAGACTTATCATTTGTTTATGTTAAAGACATTTCTTCAGAAACTGCTTTTGATGAAGCTTTTAAACAATATGGTTCTGAAATCGATTATGTTGTCCACACTGCTTCACCAGTAGCTTTTGATGTCACTGATGTCAACAAAGATCTAATTATTCCAGCTAAAATTGGTTCTACTGGTATTTTTAAAGCTTCTGTCAAATATGCTCCTAACTTGAAGCATTTTGTCATCACTTCCTCTTCTTTTGCCATCTTGGATTTATTGAGAGAAAATGATCATTCTTTACATTTGAATGAACAATCATGGAATCCAATAACTTTTGAAGACAGTTTAAAAGATGCAGTTCAAGGTTATTGTTACTCCAAGAAAATTGCTGAACAAACTGTTTGGAAGTTGGGTAAAGAATTGAATGTTCAATTCGGAATCACTGCCATCAATCCAACCTATGCTCTTGGCCCACAATGCTTTGATTCCTCTGTCACTAGTGTATTAAATGTTTCTTGTGAATTTGTTAACAAACTTATTCACAGCAAATCTGACTCTGAAATTGACAAGTCCTTTGTAGGTCCAAACATTGATGTCAGAGATGTTGCTAGAGCCCATATAGAGCCATTATTGAACTCTGAAAAATTCAATGGTCAAAGATTGCTTTTGAGTAATGGTAGATTTGGTGCGCAATCTATTGTAGATATTTTAAATGAAATTCCACAATTGAAAGGTAAGATAGCTGTTGGTACTCCACATAGCGATGATGATATTCAAAACCGTATGTCTGTTATTAACAATGAAAAGACCAAAGAATTATTGGGATTTGAATTTATTAGCTTAGAAAAATCTATAAAAGACACTGCCTCTCAAATTTTAAAAGTAGAGGGTAAATTATGAAAGAGATTAATACAATAATGTTAAAGATAAGAATTATTTACTTAATGATATTTATTAAATAGCTTAACATATATATTTAAAAATAATCACTTATATACGGAAATAGTATTTCTATGTGTATATATATATATATATTTTTTTTTTTTGGAAACCCATATATATCTTCAAAAAAGTATTTTTCTTAGAAAACGTTTGTAAAAAAAAAAAAAATTAACTTCTTTGTTCCAAATTTAATAAACGAGTTTAAGCCTCGTTTATAGAAACATCCAATATATATATATATATATGCGTGAAATATTTTTATTATTATTTTTTCTTCTTTTGTTTTTCACGTTCAATAAAAAAAAAAAAAAATAACAGAAAAAAAAATTTTCGATTGTAATTTTTTTATTTTTTTTTCTATTATTTATAACTAGAGAGTTTATGATTTCTTAATTTAGATTCTTTTCTCCTCAAATTTTTTCTGTTTTTATTATTAATTAATACAGGATTATTAGTAGAAGATATATGAAAGGCTACTACCAAAGTTATATATTTTTAAAAAAAATATAATGGTCGCTCAAGTTAGAAGTAGAAAAACTTCTCCTTCAAAGAAGACCAACAAGCCATCATCTTCTAATAAATCTAATAAAAATGGTCGTTCAGAAATGAAAATGAAAAAATACTTGGACAAGGACGAAATTGAATATGAATTTGGTGGTCCAGTAGGTGTCATTGGTATGTGCATTGGTTTCCCAGCATTAATGTATTATATGTGGATAGGTGCTAGATTTTACAATGGACAACTTCCGTTGCCTCAAGATGGACAAAGTTGGGTGCAATTCATTGCTCAAATGTGGGGATATGTAAGACAATATGCTTTACCACCATCTGCCAAATCATGGACTATCTTTGGTTTATTCTGGTTTGCTCAAGTCATCTTCTACTACACTCTTCCAGGTGTCCACACAAAAGGTCAACCATTGATCCATAAACAAGGTGAACAATTACCATATTTCTGTAATGCAATGTGGACTTTTTATGTTACTACTGCTATTGTTTTAGTCCTACATTTTACAAACATTTTCAAATTATATACTGTCATTGATTTGTTTGGTGAAATTATGACTTGTGCTATCATGTCTGGTTATACTTTTTCTATTGGTTTATACCTTTGGACTTTATATGTTACTAAAGATTATTTCAGAATGACTGGTAACCATTTATATGATTTTTTCATGGGTGCTCCATTAAATCCAAGATGGGGGATCTTAGACTTAAAAATGTTTTTCGAAGTTAGAATCCCATGGTTCACTTTATTCTTTTTAAGTTTAGGTACTGCTTTAAAACAATATGAAACTTTGGGTTATGTTACCAACTCTTTGAAGATTGTTTTATTAGGTCATTATCTATATGCTAATGCATGTGCTAAAGGTGAGGAATTGATTGTTCCAACTTGGGATATGGCTTATGAAAAATTCGGTTTCATGTTAATCTTCTGGAATATTGCCGGTGTTCCATACACTTACTGTCAATGTACATTATTCTTGTTTTATAGAGATCCAGAAGAATATAATATAAGTAATAAATACTTTTATTTCTTGCTAGCTACATTATTAGTAGCATATTATTTTTTTGATACTGCTAATGGACAAAAAAATTCTTTCAGAAAACAAATGTCTGGTGATAAGACTGTCAGAAAGACTTTCCCATTCTTGCCTAAACAAGTCTTAGTCAATCCTAAATACATGGTAACAAAAACTGGATCTTATTTGTTAATAGATGGCTGGTACAAGTTAGGAAGAAAGATTCATTACACTGCTGACTGGACCCAATGTTTGACTTGGGCTTTAGCTTGTGGTATCAAGTCTCCATTTCCATGGTTTTTCCCAATCTTCTTCTTTATAGTTTTAGTTCATAGAGCTTTAAGAGATGATCTGAAATGTTCCAAGAAGTATGGTGATGATTGGGTTGAATATAAAAAACACTGTCCATACTTATTTATTCCATATATAATATAAGTTTTGAAATATTATTTGATTGGAATAATTATATATATAATCTTTATATATAAATAAAACTTAATAAAAAAAAAAAAGTTATCATTATTCGTTTGTACTTGGAAGATTTGAGAAATAATAAGTTTTGATTTCAGAAAAAGAAGGAAAAAAAAAAATTGATTTAGAGATATGCACGTGATACGTCTGCTTTAATTATATATATATATATATATATATATATTTGTTTCTTCAATGTAGAAACGGTGAGAGAGAAAAAAAAAACATAAACACTACAAATTTTCATTAAAAAATGTTTAAAATAAACACAATATATCTACACCAATAAACCAAATGTGTAGCTCTAATACCTCTAGTAAAACTAAAATCATTAATGATAATGATGTTATTCAATCCATATATGCAAACAGAAAAGAAAAATTTGATATTCTAGGACTAGAACCAAACATCAAGGATAGAGAAAAAGAGATAGCATATTTCAACAATCTAACTAAAAATGAAAAGGATAGTAATGATAAAAAAATAAATCATGAGCATTTATCTTACTATAACACCATTTCAACAATAACAAAACTTGGTATTTCACAAAGTGTAGTATTTGAAAAAAATGAATTGAAAGAAATGTGTGAATCCAAATTTGGTGGTGGTGTTATTCCAGCAGATAATGAAAAAAGCAATAATAATAACAATAATGCTTTTATAAGCAGACTTCCAACTGATTTTAATGATGAGAATGGGCGTGAGTTTATGTCTGAATATGATGTGAAAAAGTCCTTCCATTCATGGCTCCAAAACTCAAAGAATATGAAAGTGCCTGATCTTCTTTCACATTTGTTATACAAGGATACTAATGTGAATATTGAAACTTTGATGCTAATGAATGAAGAGGAATTGAAAGGTTGGTCTGACAATACAAACTTAGGAATGACAAAACAAGATACTGCAGAACTTGTGGATGCATTTTTGTTATATAAAAAATATGTAAATTTATTTAAATAAATAATAAAAAAAAAAAATAATAGAAAAATATTTTCAACTTCTTCTTCATATATATATATCAAAACATAATTGCAATTAATAAATCTTAAATTTCATTTATATACATATATATATATTAATCTTGTTCAGCGATGGAAGCAAGTCTTTCTTCAATTTGATCAACAGATAATTTGAAAAATCCTGTGGCTTTAGAGGAAACACCTATCTCTAGTTCTTGTTGCTTATAATCTTGGCCTAAAACTTCAGACATAATTCTTATACCCTTTTCTACCAGGAATTCCCATGAGTTCTTATCAATATTAGTTGTTTCATCATTTTCAATTCTTTCATCATCTTCATCATCATATTTTCTTTCCAAATCATCAGGTCTTGATTCCTTCAATTGTTTCTTTTTCAATAGTTTTTCTAGATGAGAATTTAGTTCTTGTTGTTTTGGACCTGTTGCAGTGGCGGAGTAACCACAATAGAAACCGGCAGGATCCATTTTATAAATCATAGCATCTTTTTCATCATCAAAGGAAATAAAAGTTACAATAATACCTAAAGGTCTCATGAAAGCCCTTTGAGTGTAAAGTTGTGCAAGGTTACTCATTCTTTTACATAAAACATCCATAGGAATTTCAAATCCATTCTTGTATTGAAACTCAGCAGCTTCAGATTTACATCTCAAAGTAAAATTTTTTGCATCTGGAATAGCACCATTTACAATAATACCAATGTTATCAGTGATTTTGAATAGATATGAAATAGTTTCTGGTTCCATCAATTTATCTGTTACTTTCTTTTCATTTATTATAACAGAAATATCTTTTTTATCATTCATTATTGCCAAAGAGTTTAAATTGGTTTGATTTATTGCAGCTTTAAAAGCATATTCCACTTGGAAAAGTTTACCTTCAGGAGAAAAGATAGTGATGTGTCTATCGTAACCAGACATGATAAAATAATAATTTAATAAAGTTCTTTGGTTTATATTAAGTTTATTTTGTTTATTTGTTTGAAATTTTATTAATTATATATAAGTGTTAGTGTGTGTTTTATGATTTTTATTTTTTTTTTTTTTGCCACCCTAAATAAAATTTTAAGTAACAAACAAAATATATATTTTCTTTATTTCAATGTTATATCACGTGCATACACTTCTTACTTTGGTTAAAAAAAAAATCAAAAAATTACGGGGGTAAAAACATGAAAGTATATATATATATATAA
>LXPE01000002.1:0-29661 GCA_001664025.1 Hanseniaspora valbyensis NRRL Y-1626
TGGAACAGTGAAGCCAAGATTGGTCATGAAATATTTCAATTCATTACTGTTACCACCAAAGACATCATCAAACACTTTGATAAAGATAGCAGCAAAATTGAAAGTGATACCAGCAACTCCCAATCCACACATGATGTGTTTGTGGCTTTGAACAGGAACATTAGCAGGGAATGAACAACCTTCCATAGCACCGGTAGCAGAGAAAAACATATTGACGAAATCCCAGGTCAAAGCGGCTCTGTCTAATTCAAATGTTTCAATGTTGTTGTAGTGTTGTTGCAACTGTTCATTGAAATAAGCGACAAACAAATCAGCATCATCTTCTAAGTCATTACTAGAATTAGTAAAAGAGGAAACATCAATTAAATCAAATTCAGGTTCAGATTCAGAATCAGTGGAAATCAATTCAGAAGATGATTCTAAATCAACCGGAGCAGAGTTGACAAAGAAAAAGTTTAATTTCAAAATTGAAGTTAAGATTAATAGAATTTTAATAGTTTGCATTTTTTATATAATATAAAAAATAAGTTTTTTTTTTTTGTTGGTTAGTTTATACTTATTTTTTAATTAAAAGAATTTAGAAAAAAAAAATATCAAACTTTCTTATTCATTTTTATGATAAAGAAATTATTCAATAAAAAAATATCATGTCTTTTGGTTCCTCTATTTATACAATTTTTTTTCTATAAAAAAGTTGGGTTCATACCCTTTATTTTCAATTAATAAAAAAAATTAATAAAAAAAAATTTTTTTCTATAAAAAAATCATTTAATACTATATTTTTTTTTCTATAAAAAAACACATTTATATGTAAGACATACATTTTTTTTTGTTTGCGATTTTCTAATTAATAAAAAAAATTTTATTTTTTATTAATTAATAATCAAATAGTGCGGCTGAAATCTGGTTTTTATAAACTCCGTCATATTCCAAAATCAATTTAATGTGCGGAATATTTATTCCAAACAAAAACAAAGGGAATTGAAAAATTACATATATTAACTATTGATATATATTTTTTAAACAATATTACCAATTATATAATTACCTTAATGCATAGAAGATTACTTACAACAAGAGTTATAATTCCTACCAGTGGAATTGTAGTGGCAACAGCCATATACAATACTGAAGAAGAAGAAATAGTCAAACCAGAAGGATGGGACAAAATCAAGACATTAAAAATCACTAAACAAACAAATTTTCATCCTCCTCAAAATCCTATAATACTATGCCATGGTTTATCTGGTTTCAGTAGTCTACAAATAATACCTTCATTCCAACAAATCAAATTACTCATAACAAATACAATTAATAAAAGTACTTCACTAACTGATAAAGAACCATTACATGCAATCTTGTCAGTTGATTATTGGCATGGAATTAAACAAAAACTTGAATCAAATGGGTGTAAAGTGTATATAGCAAAAGTGGCACCATATGGATCCATTGCGCAAAGAGCTAATCTTTTAAACAAATATATAAACCATATTTGTGAAGAGAATAATTTTGAAAAAGTTAATCTTGTGGCACATAGTATGGGTGGATTAGATTGTAGGTATCTTATTTCTGCGATTCCCAAAGAGAAAAAAAAATATACAGTTTGTTCTTTAACCACAATATCTACTCCACATCATGGTTCTGTTGTTGCAGATTATTTCTTATATAAGTTGAATTTAGATAGATTTGTTTCAGATGATGGAACAGTGAGAATAATCCCACCTGCATTTGGCCAATTGACCACAAACTATTTAACAAAGTTTAATGAAAAATACCAGAAGGATGATGATGTTAACTATTATTCATATGGTGCTTATTTCTGGCCGAATTGGTATAATTTTTTTTATTTAACATGGAAGATTATATTCAATTCTAGTAATAATTTGGAAGATAGAATGAATGATGGTTTAGTTTCAATTAGAAGTAGTAAATATGGTGAATATTTAGGGACTTTAAAAAATGCAGATCATTTAACATTAATTAATTGGTTAGATCTCAGTAAGAAAATGAAAATGGATAGCTGGTTTTCTAATGAAGATGTTTTACAGACAACTTCTAGTAATAAAATAGTTGATAAAGATAATGCAGATGATTTAGATATACTTGATTTTTATGTTAAAATATGTGATGATCTAGGTAAAAGAGGTTTATAATAAGACTGAAGTTAAAAAAAACAAGATCTAGACATTTTATTTTATTTTGCTGTTATTTCCTTTGTTTAGAGTTTTGTTTAAATAATAACATTCGGGTAAATTAATATTATTTGTTTTTTTTTTTAAAATAATTTTCCCCTTATATATATATATATATATTTTTTTTTTTTTCTTCTTTCAATTTGATATCACCGTTATACCCAATTATTTCATTAAATGCTATGTTTTTATTTTTTTTGCTTTCCGCGCTTGTGTATATATATATATATATATGGGGGGGGGGAGGAAAAAAAACGTAGCATTTAATGAAATGAATTAAGATTATAAAGATAATTTTCTTTTTTTTTATTTTAGTAATTATCTTTGTTGTTTTTATTTTAAAGAAAAAGATTATATTTAAACCAATAATTGTTGACTTATATACATCAATTTTAAAAGTGGTAAAAAAAAAAAAAATTCCTCTTTTTTGATACTATTTTTCTGATTATAACTTCTTTATATAAACTTTGTGAAATATACACATATACCATTCAATAATACAAAACACTTCCCATATATAACAATGATTGAAATGCATAATTCATTTGATAGTTCAACTTCTTTGCTGAAACTTATAACTATGGAGTTTAAAGAATGTCTTTTAGATTCACCATCGTTTAGAGCATCTATACTTTATAAAACAGCAATGGTTGAAAATAATTTCAGTAATTTGGATAAAGATACTTTTACATTTGAAGATCTAGACCATTGGATTTATTCTGATTTGGTGGATAATCAAATTATTAGACTATATCACAATTACATTAGACCTAAACTATTAGTTTTCAATAAAACAAAAGCTAGAGATTTTTTTTTACTTGATGATAAAAGTATCCATAATATTAACAAACTTTTGGTTTCATTTAAAAATTATATAGGTGATTTCCATCAATATCAAGAAAAATTGTATGGTATAGTTAAAACTTATTGTGTTACTGATTATAATAATAGACCGGAATTAATGAAACAAGAATCTTTCAATTTATACACTTTCAAGATAAAAAATTTAAATAACTCTTTAAATCTTGTCCATGAACTGAAAATTTTTAAAATTAATATTAATCTAGAGATTCTACATATTCTAATTAAAATAATTCAAAATATGAATAATCAAAAAATTTTTTATTCAACAGGTGAATGGGTTTATTCAGAAACTTGTGATAAATTACAAAATTTAGTTGCAAATGCAAATATTATACAAAAATCACAACAAAAATTGAACAAGGATATTAATGTTAATAAAAACTTGATTATGAAATCTTTTAAAAATGAATATGATCCTTTAACATCTTTCAATAATTATGAATTACATAATATTAAAGAAAAAATTCAAGAATATCA
This sequence comes from Hanseniaspora valbyensis NRRL Y-1626, assembly GCA_001664025.1. NCBI lineage: Eukaryota > Fungi > Ascomycota > Saccharomycetes > Saccharomycodales > Saccharomycodaceae > Hanseniaspora > Hanseniaspora valbyensis. The sequence goes on from LXPE01000002.1 coordinate 3,534, forward strand.
AATTAATAATAAAAATTTGGTAGAAATTAAAACTTGGTTTTTAATGGAAATAAAGGATAAAAATGGAGTTGAAAAATATGTTCCAAGATTTGTTTATGTTAAAAAATATTTATTTGGTTTATTCCAACTATCAAATGATTGTACATATGTCACAGAATCTGATAAATTTGGTTTAGAGTTGATTAATTTCAAACTTCTTGATTACAACAATGAACAACATAATTTCAGAAAATATTCTTTTTTACTAGAATTTAAAGATCTTTCTTCTTCCAACTCATCAAATGATGATAGTGACTATTTAGAATCTCAAAAACCAATTGTTTTTAGTATTAAATTCCAGTCAATAAGTTTTATTGAATTATGCAAATTATACACTGTATTCAAAAATTGTAAAGAACGTATTGCTCAAGGAAAAATAAGTAATGAAGAAAAACAATTGATTAATAAAAGATTTGCTCCCTTGTTCAAAGAATTTATGCTTGAAGATACAAATGTTTTGGTTAATCCAAATAATAAAGATTCTGTCTCTCTGATAAAAAGGTTGGAACAATACACTCATCCAAGTTTCTCAATAGAACAAGCTCTTTATTGTTTTGCTAACATATACCTTCCAATAATAACTTCTTTTACAAGACTTGCCATATTTGCAAATGTTTATGTTACATTAGGAGATGAATATATTCCAAATGCAATTATTGCAAACACATGGGGTTCAGAGTATTGGCCCACTCTTTATAACTATCATAGTAAAGAAGATGCACAAAGTAGTAAAACTCCACTACTATCTCAATTGTTTATCAAAACACAATCAGATGGTGATTTGACTTTTCAAAATGCTCCTTTTAAAGCATTATTTGGTCATATCTCTAATGAAAGGGCTGTTTTATCTCTAAATTGTTTTACTTATTTCAAAGGTGATAAAAACAGTCAAACTTCAGATATGATGTTCCAGTCCTCAATATTTGCAACTCATAAAAAATTGTACATCTATTTAAATTCATATGGTTTCATATCATTATTGAGTATTCCATTTGATGAAATTATTAATATGGAATTAGTACACTCTGGAATTGAAAATAACCTTGATGAACCATTGACAATGATAATTTATGACAAGAAAAAATTAAATATAACAATTAAAATCAGTTTTGTTCAATATTATGAAATGGCAGATAAATATACTCCTCCAGATAAACAAAATGTGAATTTCTCGGAAAATATCTCTTTAGTATCATTCAAAGAAAAAATCTTGTATTTAATAGAAGATTTACATAATAAAAATAAACATACAGTAGTATCAAGAGGACAGAGTGAAGATAGAAGACTTTCTAAATCCATATTCAATGTGAAAAGAACTTCAAAACAAGATGATGAATTGAAAGCTGCTTTGTATAAAATTGATTATAAATATTATAAAAACAATCAAAAATATAACAAACTAGTCCTTTTTGAAATCGGTCAATCAAGTCATAATAATATGCTTAATACAGATATGTCATTTAATAAAATTGAAAATTTATTAATATCTAATCAAAATACTGGAAGCAAGACTGATATAATAAATGATGCTAAATATGATAGAAACATTAACATAATTGAATTTAAAACAACATTATCAATTAAAAATAATTGGTCAAAGATCCATAAACTTGAAGTTCCAATTGAACTTGATGCGATGGCTTTATTGTTGTTGGGAAGAAAAAATGTATTTACTAAAAAATTATTCAAGTATATTCACAAGAATGAGGATGAACTTTTTACTGTTGATATAGATAAAGATGTTGTTGAAAAAGAAGTAAGAAAGAAGGAAAAAGATTCAAGAGATTATGATGAGATTGAAGTGGATGATAATAGTAATAATGAAGATAGTTCAGATAGAAATGATTTTCCTTGGTATAATGATAATAAATCAGTTTATAGATATTATAATGCCATTTTGAGAGAAAAGAAAGTTTTCAATTCATTTTGTTCTAATGATACGGATGAACATGGTAGTAACAGATTTGATACAAATGAGATTATTGTTGTAGAAAAAGTACTTCAATATATTCCTAATGAGAATTTGATTTTCAAAATGGAATTTGGTAAATTTGATATACCAATTTTAGGATCTATTAATGCTAATTTGTATTTAATTATTGAAAGAGCCCCCTTCTCATCCACCAAATCTATAATATCTTTTTATTTTGATTTATGGCCAGAAAAAGATATTGGAAGTGGATTATCACAAAGATTGATTTTTGAGATTTTGAAAAACTACCTTTACAAGAGACATTTAAAAGTTATGACTTTTTTTAAACATACAATTGCTAAATTTTATAGAGGTATGGGAAACAAGGGACAATATATTCAATGCTTAAATCTTTCGGGAAAAATTAGTATTTTAAAGACTAATGGTGAACATAAATTGACAGATCTTAAAACTTCTCCAGTAACTTTGAACAGAGTCACTTTAGCAAAATTGATTATTCAGCATTATTTGTTAAAAGGACTTATTTTATTTTTTGCATTTGTCAAAAAATTATATTTGATAACTGGTATTTTGATTACAAATATAACTTTAATTAACAAGACAATAGCTATGTTTTTGATTGGATCTGTTGTTTTGAATTTCTTATTAATTACTCGTGAGTTTGGTAAGAATTATATGATGTCTAATAAAATAAATAACTTTAATAAAATTTTGATGAACAAAAATGATAAACCTTTGCTAGAAAGATCTTTAACTTTAAAAGATATGAATGAGTTAATAGATAAGTTTGATATAAAGGAACATGAAAAATCTAACAAAATATGGTCTAGCTTTGAGCAATTTAAAGTTAAAGATAATGATTATAGATTCAGTAAAACAAAATTGGGCATTGATAGAAACAAATTGTTAGTAGAACTTTCAAGTTTGTATGAGATAGAAGTTTCTCAATTAAATTTTGAATTTGCAAAGTTTATAAATTCTGAGTTAGACAATTGCTTAGCATTAGAAAAAGTGCCTATGGAGAATTTAAATTTGAGTGAAACTAGTTCATCAGAGTTGCAAAACTATTGTCAAGACATAAAGAACTTGTATATTGATAAAAATTATAAGAATTCTGCTGCAAAGGATTTATTATAATTTTAGATGAAAAAAGAAATTTACTTGCACGGCTGAAAAAATTAATCTCCGAAAACGTAGTATTTATTAAATTACGGAAATTTTCAAAACCACATAAAAAAAAAAAAAAATTATATATAAATACATCTTGAAATAAAAAGGTGTATATTTTTTTTAAATAAAAGATATGATACAATTAACTTTTTATCTATGAAACCAAGGTGAAATCAAATTGAAAAACAAAACGAAAAAGTAATTACTCTCTCTCTCTCTATATATATATATTTCTTTTAATGTTGAAAAAAACTGTTAATATCAACCTTAACAAATGCTCATATCAAAATGTTGGTAAAGCTATACTTTTAAACATACCACTACGACACCAATATTTTAATACCAATAATAAAAGTAAAAAATTTCATTCAACTAATCCAAATAGAAACAAACATATAGATGATATACCATATGAAAAATATCTAAAAGCTAAAAACTTGAATTGTGATTCTTGTGGAATTAATTTACAATTTGAAGACTCATCAAAACCAGGATTTAGTAATTCTAAAAAAATATTTGAATTGAATCCTGATAATAAAAATTTATGTGTTAGATGTCATAACATGTATGAATACAATACTCTTGGAAACAAATTGGATAATTATGAACAAGATTTCAAACCTTTCAAATATGAAGATGTTAAAGGGTTAGTTTCTTTTCCAAAGATTAATAGTGTTTTACATGTTGTCGCTGCAGACCAGTTTCCTTTAGGATTTAATTTTCAATTATTAAAAGATTATGGGAAAGAAAGTAAATTTTTATTAATAATTACTAAAGCAGATACCATCTATTCCAATAGGGTTAAAAAAAAATATTATATAAAATATTTTAGAAGATTATTAAAAGAAAAATATCCAGGGTTTGATAAAGAATTTGATGGTTTAGAAATCGATATGGTTACAAGTTTCCCAACTTTTAACAATGAAGCTGAATTAGATCCATTGAAATTTATGGAAAGACATATGGGTTTTTTCAAGATTAATAAAAGTTTGGAGTTGAAAAAAGGAAATTATTTATTTGGAGAAACAAATTCTGGGAAGACTGTCTTTTTAAACAACTTGATGAAACTCGGCAATGGTTTTATATTAAAACATTTTAATGATTTGAAGAGTGAACAGAAATTGAAAAAATTGGCAGAGACAGACACTTTCAATCAATTACCAAAAAAAAAATTAATCACATTTGGTTGTTCTCCTATGAATAATACAACAAGAAAGGAAAGATTTTTCTATTTTGAAAAATGGAATATTAAATTAATTGATTTACCAGGATTTTCTTTTGATAAATTAGAAATATTAACATTGATAAATGAGAATTTGATTAAACTTTTTTTAAATAAAAAATTGAAAAAAAAATTTACTCCATTATCAAACACTGAAAAGATTCAAGTTATTTGTTCAAAACCATTTGATCCAAGGCCTAAAAATCAACAAAAAGTTTTATCTGAAGAAGAACTATTGGATTATAGAAAAAACAAAATTCCTTTAGTATCTTTAGATGGTTTAATTTTGATTCAACCACCATCCGCTGGAAATATTATAATCCATAATAAAGCAACATATACAAAACCTAAAAAATTTGAAAATATTGACCATTTCAAATTTACAAAACAAAAATATCATGAAAATCCAAAATTGCATCCTGATATACAAACATATTTAAAGACAAATGAAAAATTAATGGATCCAAATGTTGATTTCCAAAAATGGATTATTCCACCTTTCAAGAAAAATGTTGATTTGATAGTTGAATCCCTTGGAGTTGTCAAATTGGAATGGGATAGTTCTTCTACATTAGATGAAATAAGGCCCTTTTTTATAGTTTATTTACCTAAAGGGTTGAGATGTTTTGTTAGAAAGGATACTGAGTCTATGGCTTTAGCATTTAGAGACTCTGAAAAAAAGGCATCAACGAAAAAAATTGATAAAAAAGCTAGTGTCTTTAAAAATGTTTATGAAGAAGATTTAGCTATTGAAAAAAATTTAATCACTGAATGTTATAAAGTTGATGAGATCAGGGATGGAGAAAAAATGTTTGAAGAAATTAAGCAACAATATGAAAAAAGAACAGGAAATAAAACAAACATAACATTAGAAAATTTTTTAAAGAATGGTAAAGAAGATCAAATTTTTTGGACACCAAAATTGAATTAAAATATTAAGAATTTTCTTATATATAAACTGTACATAATAAACTAATAAAATAAAATAACATTATCTTATTCAATCAATTATCTTTTTTAGAAAAACGATCTTTAATTTTTGTCAAAATGTCTTTATTTTTACTTTCTCTTAATCTTAATTTATGAGCTAAAGAATTTCTACGGCTTCTACCACCTTCATTTTGCCTTTCCTTGTTTTCTTCTTCTTCTGTATTTATCTTATACTTTCTAACAATATCACCATTTTCATCCTCTATAATATATTTATCATTAACTTGGTAAGCGTAATATTTACCATGATATATTTTATTATTATTTTTCTCATATTGTTCCTTGAAATCTGGATCTGGAGTGATGGCAATTTGTTTTAAAACATCACCATCTTCATTCTCAATAATTAAAGAGTCACCAACTTCATAAGTTTGTAATGGTTGAATAGATTGTTGTAAAGAGTAGACTCTGCTTAATTCATTTAAATATTGACGGGTAGATTTACCACTATTTGTACTATTATGAGACATATGTGATTGGATCTTTTGTAAAGTGTTTGTTTCTTTACTTTGACTTTTAGGTTGTTCCAAGAATGGAGGTAAATGAACAGTATCATATTGTAAATCTTCATCCTCATCAGTTTCTTCTTCTTCACCATCATTATTTAATTCTTCTTCTTCATCACTTGTCATAACTTCACCATCTTCTGTGTATTCATTTTCCAAAGAATCTTGACTCAAAGATTCATCACCTTCTTCCTCATCAGTTCCATAATAGTTTCCAGAAATATTTGGTGGAGGTGGAGTGTGAATTCTTTTCAAAGAAACAGGATGGGCACTTTCAGTAAATTCATCATCAATAGGTCTTTCTTCTGAGACACCATTTTCCAATTGAGGGCCCAATTTGAAAGCATCATTTGCAGCAGCTTCTTCTCTTTTGACTCTTTCTTTACCCAACTTGTCAATGTTTTTATCAATATCAGTTTCTTGACCCATGAATTTTTGTCTTTTGTATTTGAATTTTTTCAATTTTTTCATGATTTTATTATTTCCTGATCTTTTCTTTAAAGGTTTTTTTATTTGTGGTTGTGCTGTTGATGAAGAAGCTGATTGTCTTGTGTTTGATCTTGAGAAAAATTCAGAGATACTAGCACCATCATCATCATCATCATCTTTATTTCTAGAATTAACTTTAGACAGGTTACCAATAGAAGCTTGAGATCTTTGATTAATAACTTGATCAGAGTCTGTCAAGTTAACATCTTCTTTATCAAATGAAACATTTTCAATACTATCATCACCGTTAATATTATTATTATTATTATTATTATTATTACGGACAAGTGTTTCTTTTTCTTCTCTGAAATTACCATTCTTTGGTAATCTATTCAACCAATCCTCTTCTTCAGGACCAACATTCTTTCTATTGGTCATAGTATTATGAGAACCTCTTCTTGTCAATGTTCTAGTATTAACAGTCCAAGTTCTTGTTACAGAAATAGCATTTATCTTCTTACCCAACATTATAACAGCGATAGTTGTACCATGAACAATGATAGAGACAAGAACCCAAAAAGTTGTGATTGGCCATAACAAATAAATAATTCTGTAATATTTAGAATCTGCTGGTGGTAAAGATGATAAAGGGGTATGATGAGTGACACCTTCATCATGTTCAACAGTATATTCTTCCAAAGTCATTCTAGCAAGAATACAAGCATAAATAGCACCAACACCAGTGGTCCCCCACATAGAAGTGAACATGGCTTCTCTGAAATTTTTCAAATCAGGAATAAATTTCCAAAGTAATAAAACAGCAGGAATTCTTTTCAAGAAGATCATTACAATAGCTAGTAAAATCAATCTCCAAACATCTAAACCTAAATAATGTGAATTAAACTCATTCCAAGGAATGATAGCACCAAAGATGATAAAGTAACTATAGTTTAAAAGTAAATCAATAACAGAAGTTAAACCAGATTCCCTTGTCTTCTTACTGAACCAACCATCCCAAGCGAAAGCGGCACCAGCAGCAAAAGAGACTAATAAATCATCGACTTGCAAGATAGAACCTACACCAGCACATAAAACGGCTAAGATCAAGTAAAAAGCTAAAAACGATTCTCTATCAATAGTGTTTCTTTTAACAGCATATTTGATGGCATGTCTTGCAGTATAACCAATAAAGACACCAATTATGCAACCAACAGTACATTCATATAAAATTGTGATACAAATCCATTCTTTAACGATATTATTGACTCTTTTTTTACCATGGAAAACCATTATATTGATAGAAAGATAGATGAATGGGAAAGCCATACCATCATTACAACCAGATTCACAACCAATTAAATTTCTCAAATGTTTTGGAACATGATTTTTAGCAAAATTACCTGTGATAATAGATTGAGATAAAACAGGATCAGTTGAAGTTATACAGGCAGCAAGTAAAAGACCTTCACCAATGGACATACCAGGCATGATTGCATAAGTTAAAAAACCCATAGAAAGCCAGCCTATAGTCATTATAGGAACTAAAAGCATTAAAACAGAAACCCAATGTTTCATTAAATATTTTTTTGGAAGTTCAACAGCAGTAGCAAAAATTTGGATACAAAGAAGTAATCTACTGATTTCCAAGATGATAGAATCTCTATTACCCCAATTGTTAGGGTTAACCCAGTTTAAAGCATGAGGACCAATAATGATACCAAATATAGTTGAAACTGAAGCTTCACCAATGTATAATTTTTCTTTGATAATGAAAGAAACCAAAGAAAAGACAATGGAGAACACAGATATAAGTGCATATGAGACGTGAGCTTTAGTAGGAGCTAAATGACTCCAAACCATTTTATATTAATGTGAATATGATAGTATAAGGTATTTTTGTTGTTAATTTTTGGTTTATTTTTAAAATAATATAATTCTTTCTTTTATATTTATTTATTTTTTTTTTTGGTTTCTTTGTTTAGTTTAAAAATGATATATCAAAAAAGAAACTGAATGAGATATGCCCAAAAAAAAATAGAAAATAAAAAATAGAAAATAAAAAAAAAAAGTTTAATTTATAATTATAAGGTATTTTCAAATTTAAAGAAGAAAAAAAAAAAAATTTCTATTTTTTTTAAATTAATTAATTAATTTATTTATTATTTGGATGATATAATTAGGTTTAATATTTATAAAAAAAAATTAAATAAGCCCCCTTTTTATTATTTTTATTATTTAAATAAAATAAAAAGAAATATATATATATATATATATATATTGTTTTCAAATTAAACAATAAAGAAATAACTTTTTTAAATATTATATTAACTTTTGGTTATTGGATTATTGGAAATATCCCGTTGAACTTGTAATTATTTTAATAAATAAATATATAATATTAATAATATCTTAGTGGGCTTTAAATTTGTTTAATTGTTTTAAAAATATTATATTCCAATTTAATTTAATTTAATTCTTTTATTTTATTTTGAATTTATAAAAATAAAAATATATTTAAAAATTAAAACTACAGCCACAAATCAATCTCCCTCATATCACAATAAAAAATTTATATCTTCAAAATTAATTAATTATATATATATATATATATATATATATATATGGTATATCCGATAGACTAACAAGTAAATATATATATATATAACTTACCCGAACACTATATTACATATAATTTCTTAAATCTATTTTTATTACTTTTTCCAGAAGGAATTTCCTAAAAGGGAATAAAAACAAATAACAATAAAAAAAAAAGAAAGAAAAATTAACACTTTAAAAATCTTTGACAATTAATATTTTTTTTTCTTCTTCAACAACACACATACCCCGTTTGTATAAAAAAAAAAAAAAAAAAACCTCTCTCATATATTTTTTCATAAACAAATTAATCATATTAAAGGGTTATTTTAATTATATATATATAACCAAAGTTAATATAAATATATACATAACTTTTTTTTTTTGTTTATAAAAATATAAATATACTTATAATGTCTTCAAGAGCTTGTTATGTTTGTGGTAAATTAGGTCACTTGTCTACTGACTGTACTGAACAATCTAAATTATGTTACAACTGTATGCAACCAGACCATTTACAATCTGAATGTACTCAACCAAAGACTTTAGCTAACAAGCAATGTTACAAATGCGGTGCTACTGGTCATGTTTCTACTGATTGTGATATTGTTAAATGTTATAATTGTCAAAAAGAAGGTCATATCTCCAAAGAATGCAGTGAAGCTCCTCAACAAAATAACAACTATAAACCAAGAAGACAATTCAACAATAACAGAAGTGTTGTCTGTTACAAATGTCAAGGTCCAAACCACATGGCTAAGGACTGTCAAGCTCCTGCTTCCTCCACTTCTTCTGGTTCCAAATGTTACAAATGTCAAGGTTTTGGTCACTTTGCTAGAGACTGTCCTTCCCAAGGTTCTTTCTCTGGTAACAACAAGTCCTCTTCATCTGGCTGTTACAAATGTAACGAACCAGGTCATTTCGCCAGAGACTGTTCCAACTAATTTTTTAAAAAAAAAAAGTAAATAAATAAATAATAATAGACATTTGAAAAAAGAAGAAATAAAGTAAATAAAAATAGAAATATAATATTTTTAAAAAAAAAGAAATATATGATTCTTTTACTCTTCTTTATTAAATTCATTTATATATCTAATCCATATACATAATAATAATAAAATAAAAAAAACTTTTTTTTTCCTCCCCCCATCAAACTTTTTTTTCTGTTATTCTAATTTCTTTAGTATAGCTAATGTTCTGTTTGTTAAATCTATATTATGTGTTCTTACCATAACATTACTTTGTCTTGCTATTTCTGTCAACAAAATACATCCTTCAAAATCTCTTTCAACAGGAGTTAAACTCTCATCTCCTATATTTAAAAATCTCTTTCTACTATATCCAAATAATACAGGAATATCTTTATATTCATTAGAAATTTCATTCCAATTTTTTTTAAAGTTTTTAATCAAACCGAAATTTTCTTTTGTTTTTTTACCAAATCCTATACCTGGATCAAGTATTATTTGACTTGCATTAACACCTTTTGATAATAGATAATTGAATTTTTTTAACAAATCATTAGCAACAATTTCACTAATTTTAGGATCTGCTTTTGCTTTACTAGTTTCAATTTTTTTCAATTCGTGGATAGAGTTTCCAGGAACATGATTCAAAATATAACATTTACCTGGATATTTAACTAATAATTCACTCAATCTATCAACTTTTCCATAAAAATCAAATCCAATATCATTGATAATATCAATTTTTTCAATAAAATTTTCAATAACATTGATTCTATATGAATCTAAAGATACAATGAAATGCTCTCTATCAACAAGATTAATAATACTGTTTATTCTTTCAATTTCTTCCTTTTCACTAATTTGTTCTATAGATTTTGGATTAGTACTGCAACCTCCAATATCAACAATATTCCCACCAACTGTTTTTTTCAAAGTTTCCAATTTAGAAATGAATTCAGAAGGATCAACAGACCCATCAGAAAATGAATCAGAAGTCACATTAACAATATTCATTATATTGGTTTTACCTTTATGCCATTCAATCTCTTTACCTATATCCAAGGGTGTGACTCTTTCCAAATCTAACCCATTTTCTTTACGTATTTGCTCCAATTGATTTTGAACAGGCTCAAAACTTACTGGATGAACAGAGTCATCGATATCCAAAATCTCAGTCAATGGTAAAAGTACAAATCCTCTTTCAAGCATCAATTTATGTGGAACAATCAAAGTTGGATCATTCACTAAAATGTGTTTCCCATTGTGCATGTAATAAATGATATCCAAATCTATAGGTCTAGGACCATTATCAAATAGTTTGACTCGATGCAAAACATCATATTCTATCTCTTTTAATTTTTTCAATAACTCTATAGGTTGCAAAGTTGTCTCTAGAGATAAAGCCAAGTTATAAAATTGTGATTGGTCAGTGAAATACATTGGCATTGATTTGTAAATTGAAGAAACTTTTAATATTTTAGAAATCTCAGGTATTTTTTGTAAAAAATTAATTGCTGTTTGAATATTTGCTAATTTATCTCCTTGATTTGTTCCTAAAGATAAATAAACTTTGAATTTTCCCCCCTTTGGTGGTAGTTTTGTTGCTGGAATTGGTAAATTAAAATCACTCTCTTGAGTTACAGGTTCATTTTTGTTAATTGTTTTTTTAATTAAAGTGAAATTTTCAGGAGTTCTTATACAACTTACACCTACACCTGTCTCACATTGTAAGATTGCTTGTGGTTTGATAACTTTAACTTTAGTCTTTGATATAATACCAGCTTTATCTTCTGCCATGATAACATTTGATGTATCGTTAACTAAAGTTTCTACTGTTTTAAAATTAGAACTTTCCAAAAAATTTACAACAGAATAAACAAGTTTATGTATATCAAATTTATCATAAACAGAATTTAATTCGTTATCTTCTTTTTCAAAATCTTTTTTTAACGATATGTGAAGTTCTAAATCCATATATTGTTTTTGTAATCTTTCAAAAGTGAAAACACCAATGTATGTCAAAACTCTTAAATTTTTTATCACAATTGTTGTTCCCTTCTTTGTATCATATCTTAAAGTTACACTATTAGTACGTATATGAGATTCTAATAAAGTTGTGTCCAAAGTAATATCAATCTTTTTCCCACTACTACCATAATTGTTTTCCAAATATTTTACTAAATTTTTATTTAATTGGAAGATGTTATCATAACTATTGTTTTCAAGATGAACCATGATTCCTTTAGATAAAACGGCATAGTTTAATGTATTTGACAAGTCATCTTGATCTGATGACTTAGTGAAATCTGTGCTATACTGTAAAGACACCTGCATTCTTTGTTTTGTCTTGATATTCCACAAATTTTTGCCAACTACTGTGTTTATATTCAATTTTTCAACATAGATAGCATCATGTAAAACGGGAACTAAATTTTTGGTTGAATAGTAGAGATTAGTGTTTGAAAAAAACCTAGTTTTCTCACTAAATTTATGAACAGAATTATTTAAAAAATGTTTCAACATAAATTAAAATATATTTAAATAAGAAAATAGGTTTATATGTACAGTTTGAAAGCTTTGGTTTCTTTTGGTTGTAATAAAAAAATAAAAAAAAATAAGAGAGAGAAGTACTTTATTTGTAAAAAAATTTTTAATTTATATTTTTTTTTTTTTTTTTTTTTGAAAATAGAAATGAACCTTTTTTTCATTATATATATTTTTTTTTACACAGTTTTTTGTTTTTTCTAGTATAAGATACCTTAAACACAATTGATTATTTAACAACTTTTCAAACATTTCTAACAACATTGGTCTCTCTAAATAACAAAACATATATATTATTAAAAAAAAAAAAAAAAGGTATTTATATTTATTTATACAAATATTTATATATACAAGATTTTATCTGATTGATATTGTCTATCTAACTTAACAAATACTCCATCTCTTCATAATATTCTTTATCTAAAATATCCTTCAACTCTTTTTTGTTCAACCACTTGTATTCAATAGATGCATCTTCACTCTTAAAGTTACCTGAAAATATCACATTCTTGAAATATAAAGTGTTATCTAATAATTTAGCTGGAGTCTTGGAAATAGTCCAAAGTTGCATGTTTTCTCCTCCAACTTGATATAACTCTTTCAAAGCTAGTTCATCCAAACTGACATTCTTATTGTTTTGCAAAGCTTCACCAGCTTTAAACTTTGGGAATCCCCATTTTTCATTTTGGCTCTTATTATTTTTAATAACCAAATACAAATCATTTTCCAAAGATCTGTCTAATTGTTGATAATCTTTCTTCAAATCAGATTCTGTTATTCTATCATTGAATTTCACATATTCATCACCTGCATTTTTTTTGGCATCACCCATTTTAGCATTTTGTTTAGCTAATTCTTCTTTAACTTCTTCTACAAGGATAACTTCATGTTTTTCATTCATATCTCTTCCATAATAGTTCAATTCTGGCTTACCATTTGGATAAACAATCTTGCCATCATGTTTGGTTAGTTGTGCAATAGAGGCTGTCTTTGGTTGAACGTTTTCAAATTCAATTGTCTTCATTGATCCACTTGGGAAATAGTATTCTTTTGGGAAATTTAGTGCCATTCTATCATATATTTCTTGTTTGTAAGCATAGTAATTTTGTTCATATGAAGATAATGATTTGGTGACTAATGGTAGTCTTTTCACTATAAGACCTAGCTCTAGGTTAGATAGAGTTGTGCTTGCTGTTTGTTTCAAACTTCTAGTAGATTTAAACATTTTTGGTTTAGTTTAAATGTATGTTTTTTTGCTATTTTGTTCTATATTTTTAATTTTTTTTAAAAAAATGAATTATAAATATGAAAATTTTTTTTTTTTTTTTTCAACCAACATTTTTTTTTTGTTTTTTTTTTTTAATTGAAAAAAATTTTGTAGCGTAAGAGAAAAATATTAGTGAATAAAATAATATATGTCGGATATAAAAACGTATATTTTAATCAAATGAAATAATTTCTATATTAAAAAAATTCTATTTTGTTTAAATGTTTATAGTAATTTTTTATAATAAAAACATTTATATAAATATATATTTACTTTTGTTGTTGATTTAACAAATTCATTAAACTATTTAATTGGTTAGCAGATGGTTGTTGTTGATGTTGATGCATATTATTGTTATTATACATCTGTTGTTGATTATTTGAATGTTGTTGTTGGGGATGTTGTTGTTGTGGCGGTTGCATATTGTTGTTGTACATTGGCATTTGATTGTTGCCGTAGATATATGGTTGTTGCATATTATTATTGTACATGTTATTTTGATGCTGTGGTTGAGCTGGATAATACATTCCATTGCTGTTATTTACATTTCCATACATTTGTTGTTGTTGTAATGGTTGTGAAATTAAACCTGGGAATTGCTGTGGTTGTGAAGGTTGTTGTGGGGGTAATTGGTTGCCAAACAAGAATTGTTGTTGTTGAGCATATCTTTGATTCAAAATCTCAGGATTGGTTCTTGCCAATTCAGTAGCCTTTCTTTGGGATAAAGGTTTGTTGGAAATATTTGCATGGTCTTGGAAATCAAGTCTTTTATTATTAATCTTGTTTGTGTCATTTGGATTGTAATCTGGTTCTTCAAATAACATTCCAGATACCATTTCTTTTCCATTAGTACCACCCCATTCACAATTCTTGGCCCATTCCTTCTCCTCATCTGTTACTACATACAATGGAACTGTGCTTATACCAGTATCAAAATTGAAATAAGCTCTAGGACCAAATCCTAAAGCCCATCTGACTCTTAATTCATGATGATCTTGAGAAGCCAAAATGTTGAAAGTCTTGATAATATTTTCTGCTTCAGCTCTGGAATAAGCTTTAACAAAACCATGTCCCTTTTTGTTACTCAAAAAACATGTTTGTATTTCACCATATGGTTTAAGTCTGTTTAATAAGTCTCTCTTTGTATCTCTATTATTGATACCACCAATAAATAGTGTTCTTGACATAACTCTAATATTGTTCATTGGACAAGTAGGATCTTGCAAAACAGGTTTGTTTCTGTAGTGATTACTTCCTGGAATATTCTTTTCACCTGGAAATAGAGACATTGTATCTCTAGAAGTGTTTTTAATTTGATTGTTATTGTTGTAATTGTTATTATTATTGTATAACTGATTATTGTTGTTGTTATAACGTTGATTAATATTGTTATTATTACTATTGATATTGTTATGGATGTGACGTCTTTCACTGTATTTTTCATTCGTATTATAACCTTCTTCAAATGTGTTTTTAGTAACATTCAAATCAATCATATTGTCATTCAAAAAATGTAGCAACTCCTTTAATGCATCTTTTTGTTCTTCAACATTATTTGTATTGGATAATGAATCATTAATATATGGTATTCTAGCATCACTTTGAACATTTACATAGACATGTTTTGGCAGAGGTTCATCTAAAATAGAAGTTTTAGTTTCAACGTTTTTCTTAACAGTAACAGCTTCTTCATTAGTTTCTTCTTCTTTCTGTTCAACAACTGGTTCTTCAGCATCTTCATTATTGGTTTCATCTTTCCCTTTAATACTTAATTGTTGTTTAGAGAACAAGCCTTCACTTAACCAAACTTCAATTAATTGATTAATTTTTTGCTGATCTTCTTCGCTGACTTCAAAATAATGATCATTAATCAAAGCATTGATATTAGTGCTAAATTTTTTAATGATATGTTGTAAAGTTCCAACTTGGTTATCATCTTCTAAAATATTCATACCTAAATCATTGCAATTGGATAAAGCACCTCTACCTAAAGAGTCAATCAAATATAAAGAGCCAACTTTATGGCTAATAGATGCTGTTTTAGAATAATCAACTATCAAATCAGTAATTTCATCTTCTAATGGTAAGTTTTTTAAGGTAAATTCTGTAATTTTGTTAATTCTCTTTGCAGATACACCTTTTTTCAAAGACTTTAACTCCTCAATAGTATCTTTAACTATATCTAAAGACATTTAAAAAAGAAAAAAAAATTAAAGTGTTTATATAAGATGTAGTTTGGTTATAGGATTATTTTATTTCTACAATCAAAAGCAACTTCTTGCTTAAATTTTCCTATCTGTGTGTTTATTTGTTAAACCTCCTTTAAAAAAAAAAAAAAAAAATTTTCCTTCAATAAAGCCGAAATGGATTTTACCAAAAAGAAACTTTAAATTTTTTATTATTTTAATCATGTGATTTAACGCGTAAAAATTTAGAAATACGATTAAAACACTATTTATTTTTTTTTCTTCTTCTTCTTCTTCCTCTTCTTTATATCAAGTTAATTTAAAATAACATATAATTCAATCATTTATGTTAAACCAAAATCAAAAATTAACATCTGTATATGTCTTCTTTGGAAAGCTTATCTATCCAAGGTATTAGATCATTTTCTCCAAATGATATAGAACAAATTAAATTCCAAACACCTTTAACACTTATTGTAGGAGCTAATGGTTCTGGTAAAACTACTATTATAGAATGTCTTAAATATGCAACAACAGGTGATATGCCTCCTATTACCAAAGGAAGTGGTTTTATTACAGATCCCCAATTTTATAACGTCACAACTGTCAATGCAATGGTAAAATTAAATTTTAAAAATCTTTACAATAACTTAGTCATCACTAGAAACTCTTCTCTAACATTAGATACTACTTCAAACAAATTAAATTTTAAATCCACAACAAAGACTTTAGAAGCTACAGATTTAACTAGTAACAAAAAAATCACCCATGAACCTTCTAAAACTGTTGCTATTGAAGATATTTTATCTAAATATGTAGGTGTCTCTAAACCTATTTTAGATTATGTGATTTTTGTTCATCAAGAAGATTCTTTATGGCCATTAGCAGATTCAAATACTTTGAAAAAAAGATTTGATGAAATATTTGAAGTTTCAAGATTTACAAAAGAACTACAAAATCTAAACCAAATCAGAAAAGGTGTCAAAGTTGATATAAAATTAAGGGAATCTGATTTGTCAAATGCACAAAGTAACTTACAAAAATCACAAGTAATTGAACAAAGAGTCACTGACCTAAAAAATAAATTATCACTATATTTAAATGAAAAAGGTCAATTACAAATAAAATTAAAAGAAATTGCTGAAGCTCAACAAGATTTAATGAACATTAATGAATCATATATGTCCATTATTAATGAATATGAAAAATTGAAAGATGAAAAAACAAATTTAATCAATCTTTTACAAAAAATGGCTAAACAATGTCCAAGAATTTTGAATAATGAGTCTGAAATAGTGTTAAATGAACAATCTGATTTTTTACAAAAGGATAGCATTCAATTACAAACAGATTTAAATGGGAAATATTTGGAAAATGTAGATTCCTTAAATACTGATTTAGAAAAATTATTGTCAGAGTTAAATATCTTAAATATTGAAAAGGGGTCTTTTTTACAAGCAAAGAAAAACTATATTGAATATAAAGAGGAGGTTTCTAATTTGATTGAAAATATTAAATTAAAATATGATTCTTTTGATATAAATTCACCTAATGATCTTAAAAACATATTAAACGAAAAGAAGCAATCTTTGGACAGTTTAAAAAAAGCAGTTGCTTTAAAAAATTCAAGTTTTCAAACTGAAATAAATGAATTAAAAAATGAAATAAAAAATTTTAATTCTAAACACATTCATAGTAAGTTAACTTCTAGTAATGTAAAAAATGAAATTACAATATTAGAAAAAAAACTAGCAAATATTAAAGATAATGAACTTATAAAACATGGTACTAATATTGAATCATTAAAAGAATCAAAAACAATGATCATTCAACAAATACACTCAAAGTGTTCATTAGATAAAATTACAAATTTGGATAGTGAGATTAAAAACAAAGAAAAACAAATACCATTTCTGGAGAAAGAATTGAGAAAAATCCGAGATCAAATTTTAAATGCCAAAGAAAGTTCAAAATCAACAACATTATACAATTTGAAAAAACAAGAATTTGTTCCTATATTTAACAAATTTAAAGAATCTTGGACTAAAATTTTTATTGAATTAACAAAATCTAACAACTTTTTGTCAGAAAGTGCTAAACAAATCTATGCTAAGCTTGAAGTTTTTATGAAAGGGGAAATTAATGAATCTAACTTTGAGTCTAAAAATGAAGAATTTCAATCCAATCTTTCTATAATTTTGTTAGATTTTTTAGATAAAGTAATTAATTTAAAGAGTACTTTTTCCTTTGAAGCCCGTGAATGTGAAGTTGCTGTTAACACATCAACTCAACAAAAGAAAACATATGATTCAGAGATTGAAAATTTTGATAATCTACTCTCAGAAAACATTAATGAAACTTTTAAATTAAAAACGAAAATATCTAAAGTCATGGATCTTTCTGAATATGATGACAATAATTCAGGTATTAAAAAATATTCTTGTGATCAAATTAGTATTGATTTTGAAAAATATTTTGAAACAGTTAGAGAAAATTTAATAGATGCAACAGAAGCTTTAAATTTACACACAGGTATAATAAAAGTTTATGAACATGCTAAAAAAAGTATTACCAGAAAAAACTGTTGTAGTATGTGTAATACTTCATTTTCAGAAGATCCTGAAAAATTGTCAAAAGCTGTTGAATATTTAAATAAAAAAATAAACACTGATATAAAAACATTGGAAAATGAAAAAAGTCAATGCCAAAAAGAATACGATAGCTATGCAAGCATTGAGCGAGATGTCACAAGATTTATAGAATTGCAAAATGATTACATAAAAAAAAGCAATCAACTTAAAAATTGTCAAGAACAACATACTCAGTTTATGAAATCATATAGAGACATTTTTGAAAAAGAAGCTACCATTAAAAACAAAATTAAAGCTATTGATGGTGTTTATAATTTTGCAATTATTTTAAAGAATGATTTTCCTATCTTTAAAGATAGTTTGAATACTTTGTCTGAAACATCAGCATTATCAAAAAACCAATTTAACAAGAAAAATATAAACAGTTTAGATATTGATACCTTGGCTAAATTGCAAAATGTTAAAGAAGATCAAAAAAAGCAACTTACAACCTCTATTAATGAATTAACTATTAAAAAACATGAGATCAAAAATTTGAAAACTACTTTGGAAAATGATATACAGAAAATTGATTATAAGATGACTACATTACAAAGCTTGGAAGAAGAACTTTTATATCTTAACAAGCAATACACCAATAAGACATCTGAGTTTAATTTACAGTTACAAAACATTAAACATAGTTTAAACATGATCAAAACAAAAACAGTTGAACTTGATGAATTAACAAATGAATATCAAAATTTTGAAAACAGATCTAAAAATGATATCAACTCTTCTGAAACTTATTTAGAACAAATCTCAGAATCATTTTCAAGATTGAATGATTTCTTATTACCAGAAATTAAAAAATTCGAAACCTTACATATTAATGGGTTTGAAATGATATCAAACAAAATTGTGCAATTAGAAAACAAAATTCAAGAGAAAAAAAATGAAATTAAAAAAGCAAATCAATTTATTGATCAAGAAAAAGAAAGATTAAACCTGATTCAAAATGAATTCAATGATATTAAAATTTGTCAAGAACATCTTGAACTTAAAAATGATTTAAGCAGAGTAATCAATAAATTAGAAAATATCAATTATAATGAAGTATTGGACTATAAAAAAGAATATGTTGGCACAGCTCAGCAATTAAACTCCGCTTTCACTGATATAACAAGTGAAATATCTTCTAAAAAGGGGGAAATCAAACAAATCCAGTTACAAATTAACACTGACAATAACACATTGGCAAATGATTACAAAAACATTCAAGAAGTGTTCCATGAAATCAATTGTAATTCCAAGACGCTTTTAAATATTGAACGTGATTTAGATGTTGCATCTAAAGTTATTGAAACTTCTATTATGCAGTTTCACAAAAACAAAATGGAAGAGATCAATGTTCTTTTAGATGAACTTTGGAGAACCACTTACAAAGGCTCTGATATAGCAACAATAAAAATTGTCACAGAAAAAGTCACAAATACTCAAGGTGTTCAATCATACAATTACAAAGTTGTTATGTATAAGGATTCTCTAGAAATTGATATGAGAGGAAGGTGTTCTGCAGGTCAAAAAGTTATGGCTTGTGTTTTGATTAGATTAGCTTTGGCAGAAACTTTTGGTGTTGCATGTGGTGTAATAACTCTTGATGAGCCAACGACAAACTTGGATGAAGAAAATAGTGAAGGTTTGGCTGAATCATTGCATAGAATCATAGAGAGTAGACGTTTCCAACAAAATTTTCAAATAGTAATTATTACGCATGATGAAAATTTCTTAAGATTCATGAATGCACAAGATTTCACTGATGGTTTTTGGAGAGTAAATAAAGATAATAATTTAGCTTCAAAAATCGAATGGGTGGATATAGACAAATTAATGTAAAAAAAATATTAATAATAATAATAATAATAATAAATTCTTTTAATTGATAAAAATAAAATTTAATAAACACACATATATAAATGTTTATACATACAATTCGATTATCTTCTAGCACCTCTTCTGGTAATAACAGGAACTCTGAAAGGTACTTTCAAACTAGCAATTTTATAATTATTCTTGTTAACACTCTTATCCAAGGATAAAGCATCAGCTTGAGCTTGAGTAACATTTTTGATTTGACAACCAACGATTTTCAATAATTCAGCAATCTTTGATGGTTTTAAATTTAGTTCCTTAGCTAATGGAGTAATTTCTAAAAAGAATCCATTTAGTTGTAACATAGCACAAACAATATGACATATGATTTTATCTTCATTCTTTGGATCTATAGTGAAAGATTGATCTTTAGATCTTCCAAAACTACTTGAAACTTTGTAAACAGTAAAAGTCTTTAATATATGGTCAACCAAAACATCAGATGGTTTGTTGTTGTCATCGAATTTCTCTACTAATTTTTCTTTACTGTGTAAGTTTTTGTTTTTAAATATAGCAAATAACAAAGATGTGAAGTATAGTAATTGCCATTTGATCATTGGAGTGTTTTCATTAAATTGGGCAACTTTGTCTTGAATGAAACTGGATTTGGAGTAAGGGAAGATTTGCAGTATTTCTTCATCAGATAAAGAAATGATATCATTTAATCTTATATTAGAAAGAAGCTTCTTGTTGACAATGTTTTCAATTGGATAGATATCCATAACATCACTAGCATCTGGGTTACAAGCTGGAGTTGGTCTTTCAATGTCTTGCTCCATTTGTTCTCTAGTTGGCAAGTTGATAACTTTAGATGCAACATTATCAATAATATCTTGAGAGTTTTCTAATAATTTTTCAGAATCGACTCTATTTCTTTCAATATCAGCAATAGCTTTCTTGGCTTTAGTAGTACCGAAAGCTTCACCCAAAGCATTTCTTTTAGTAGACATTCTAATATTTTTGTCTTCATTTCTGATTGTTGGACCTTTCAAGTTCTTTTTAGATTTAGAGATAATTTTAGAATCTTTTAAAAAGCTAGTTTTGAAAACTTTGATATCTTTTTCATCTTCATCAATAACACCTAAGTAGTAATCAAATGGATCATTAGAGTTAGTGTTTGCTATGTATTCTAATCTGTCATTTTCACCTTGTAATAAAAGATTTCCATAATCTTCGTCTTTCAAGTATTCTTTGTTGTTTCTTTTAGTATATAATTTAAAAGTAGAGCTTTTTGGAACATCATTACCTTTGAAATTTACAATACAAGAGGCATTTTCAGTAGAAGTTTCTACCAAAGATACCTTCAATTTCTTTTCATTAGCCATTTTAATAATTTGAATATATATAATGGATTGTATATTTTTGGTTTAATGTTGTTAAATTTTTATTTAGTATGTTTAAAAGATTTAAATAAATATGAATAATAATAACAATAATATTAGTAAAAATGAAAACGTGAAATTTTTATTGAGAAAATATAAAACAGTAAAAAAAAAAAAAAAAAAAAAATATTGCATCCGAATTGGGACACTGCAAATGATAAGATTTACAGTGAGAAAAACAAAAAAAAAAAGAAAAGTTACTAGTTGAAAAAAATTTGAAAAAAAAAAAATATATATATATATATTAAACAAATCATATAATCATTCAAATAACCATTAAAAAAAAAAAAAATAGCATACACACACATTACTAAATGTCTTCTTTAAATTATTTTGAAATTTTAGATGTTAATGAATATAGCTCTTTAGATGTTATAAAAAAAAATTATAAACAAAAATTACTAGAAAACCATCCAGACAAAAATAATGATCCTAAAGATACACTTATAACTATAGATCAATTGAAACAAGCATATTACATTCTTTCAAACTATAAAAGTAAACTTAAATATATTGAAGAATTAAAGCTTGGAGAAAATAAAACAAACAAATCTATTTCAAATGAAAATGAGATATCCCTAGAAACATTTACACAAGAATATGATAAAGATAATGATATTTATGAATGGCATTTAAATTGTCCAAGGTGTCATTGTGAAAAAGGATACAGTATTAATGAAGATTTATTAGAAGATAACTTCAATGAACAAGATAATATACAAGAAGTTGTGATAAACTGTTCAATGTGTTCACAATGGTTAAAAGTTCAATACACTTTAGCATAATTTAGGTATATATATATTCTTTTTTTTTTGTTTGTAGAAAAGATCACATGATGTTATTATCGGATATAAAATATATTGAAAAGTAAAAATGTAACCAAAAAAAACCAAAAACCCATAAAAATTTTTTTTTTTTGTTTTTTTTTAAATTTGACAAAAAAAAAAAATTTTTTTTTCATTTGAGTCACTTGCTATACAAAGTTAATGTATAATCAATTTTGTTAAAGGAGATGACCTAATTTATAAATCATTTAAAGAAAGTTTTTTTTTTTTTAATATATTAACCAAGAAGATTTATATTGTATATTGTTTCCTTTAATATTAATTCTTTGTTTTTTATTTTATTTTATACTATATATCATAACAGTTTCTCATTACTTGTTTAATTATACATTTCAAATAAATTAATTAATAAATATAAAGAAACTATATAAACATAATATTAATTCACTCAATATAGTGTATGTTTTTTAAAATAACAAGAAATCTTAATATACTAAAAAACACAATCAATATGTCTCAAGAAACAGCTACTAAAGTTAAACAACCACAATGGTTTGCCCCAAGAAAACAATCAACAGAAGCACCAAGCAATGTTTTGAAATTATACAACACTTTAACTAGAAACAAGGATGAATTTGTTCCAAAATCAGGTTCTAAACAAGTCACCTGGTATTCTTGTGGACCAACTGTTTATGACACCTCTCACATGGGTCATGCTAGAAACTATGTTACTATTGATATCAACAGAAGAATCATTGAAGACTATTTTTCTTATGATGTTAGTTTTGTTCAAAATGTTACTGATATTGATGACAAGATTATATTGAGAGCTAGACAAACTTACTTATTTGACAAATATGTTAAAGAAAATTCTGAAAAGGTTGATTTAAATTTTGTCAATTCTACTTTAAAACATGAATTATTATCCTTTGTTAACAAATATTTGAAGTTAAGTTTAGTTACCATCACTGACTATAAATCTTGGTTGGAAAATGTTAAAATTGATGAATTAAAAATTGAAAATCCAAAAGCTCCGATGTATATTACTGCTATAAATAATGCATTAACCGGTTTTGAAAAAGTTGCTCAAATTGAACCTGTTGAATTTTATGATTTAGTTAAAGACATTTTAATTTCTTACTTGGATACCAACTTTGGCCAAGAAGTCAATGAACCAGAAGTTTTCATTGATTTACCAAGATATTGGGAAAATGAATTCAATAAAGATATGGCTAGATTGAATGTTAGACCAGCTTCCATTACCACTAGAGTTTCTGAATATGTTCCAGAAATTGTTTCTTATGTTGAAAAAATCATTTCTAATGGTTATGGTTACCCAACCAAAGACGGTTCTGTCTATTTCGATACTACAAAATTCGATTCTTCTTCTAACCATGATTATGCTAAATGTCAACCATGGAACAAAGGTAAATTAGATTTGATTGAAGATGGTGAAGGTTCTTTGAGTACCACTACTGCTTTAGATGGTAAGAAATCACCAAATGATTTCGCTTTATGGAAAACTTCCAAACCTGGTGAACCAAAATGGGTTTCTCCTTGGGGTGAAGGTAGACCAGGATGGCATATTGAATGTTCTGTTATGGCTAGTGATATTCATGGCTCAAATATGGATATTCACTCTGGTGGTATTGATTTAGCTTTCCCACATCATGATAATGAATTAGCCCAAGCAGAAGCCCATTATGATTGTGAACAATGGGTTAACTATTTCTTGCACACTGGTCACTTACATATTGAAGGACAAAAAATGAGTAAATCTTTGAAAAACTTTATCAGTATTGATGAAGCTTTGAAGATGTATTCTGCAAGACAATTGAGATTGTGTTTCGCTTTAGTATCTTGGAACAGTCAATTGGATTTCAAAGAAGCTTTAATCACTGAAGCCAAGAATTTAGAAAATGTCTTTAACAACTTCTTCAAAAATGTCAGAGCTTTAAACAATGATTATAAACATGCTATTGAAAGTGGTCAATTTATTTCCAAAAAGACCACTCCTTTGGAAAAACAATTACATAAAGATTTAATTTACACTCAAAACAATGTCCATGCTCAATTCTGTGATAACTTAAATGTTCCTGGTGTTTTGAAGTTATTATCGGAATTAGTATCTAAATCCAACACTTATATTCAAGCTTCAGGTTCTAACTTGAAAATTGAATACATATTAAATAACTGTAAATTTGTTACTAAAATTTTAGACATTTTAGGTTTCTCTCAAAGACAAGATAAATTAGGTTGGTTAGATGATCAATCTGGTTCTAATTCATCTGATTCTGTTTCCAGCTCTTTAGAAGACACTGTCTTACCATATGTTAAAGTTTTATGTAACTTTAGAGATGAAGTTAGAGATTTTGCTATAAAGAAAGAATCATACAGTTCTTTCTTGCAACTATCTGATAAAGTTAGAGATAATGATTTATTGAATTTGAATATTTCTTTGGATGATAGAGCTGGACAATCTTCTTTAATCAAATTTTTGACTGATGCTGAGAAGCAAGATTTGTTAACATTGATTCAAGAAAAAGAACAAAGACAAAAAGAAAAGGAATTGAAAAAGCTTCAACAACAAAAATTGAAAGAACAACAAGAAAAAGAAAAGAAAGAAAAAGCTGCTACTAAACCTGAAGAAATGTTTTTAAAGCAAAATGATCTTTACAGTGAATGGGACCCAGAAACTGGTTTACCAACAAAAGATAAAGAAGGTAATGAAGTAACAAAATCTATGTTGAAAAAATTGAAAAAGTTGCAAGATGCTCAAAGAAAATTACATATGCAATACTTTTCTGAATAATAAATAAACTAACTTATATATATGTATGTTATTTATGTTTGTTTTTTTTTTTAATTATTCAGTCAAATGATTTGTTTACAAAAAATATTAATGAATGAAATATGTTTATATCCGAGTTTTCAGCCGTATCCTTAATTAATAAAAATACTAATAATGATAATTTAATGAAATTTACTATCATTTATTTTTATTAGAATCAATAGCTTAATAAACCAAATTTTATTAATTAATTTGTTAAAACCATACATACTGTATTTGAAAGTGATATTATAATACTATATTTAATTTTTAATATATATATATATATATATAAGGTGAATATGTTATTTTATTTTTTTATAGAAAAAGATTTTTTTTTATTAATTTTTTTTATTAATTGAAAATAAAGGGTATGAACCCAACTTTTTTATAGAAAAAAAATTGTATAAATAGAGGAACCAAAAGACATGATATTTTTTTATTGAATAATTTCTTTATCATAAAAATGAATAAGAAAGTTTGATATTTTTTTTTTCTAAATTCTTTTAATTAAAAAATAAGTATAAACTAACCAACAAAAAAAAAAAACTTATTTTTTATATTATATAAAAAATGCAAACCATTAAAATTCTATTAATCTTAACTTCAATTTTGAAATTAAACTTTTTCTTTGTCAACTCTGCTCCGGTTGATTTAGAATCATCTTCTGAATTGATTTCCACTGATTCTGAATCTGAACCTGAATTTGATTTAATTGATGTTTCCTCTTTTACTAATTCTAGTAATGACTTAGAAGNTGATGCTGTATTTTGTTTGTCG
>LXPE01000002.1:30675-221145 GCA_001664025.1 Hanseniaspora valbyensis NRRL Y-1626
TGATCATTCTTATACTGACTATTTATTCTCATTAGACACAAACAGTGGGATTGGTGCTTACATGGATTGAAATTAAAGTTTAATGCAAACCAATACATGTTAAGAATGATGGCTAATAGTAGATATGTTAACATGCCTACTAAAATCATCAAAGCCATTTACAAGATTGCTAAAGAAAACAGACAAATGATTAAAGATGGTGAGATTAAAGACTTCATCATCTCTGTTATGCAAATGGCTGGTGATCAAAGTGGACCATATTTTGACAGAATGAAAAGCTTGTTTACTGAATTAGGTGAGCAAGATGTATCTTCTGAATGTTCAAAACAAAGATATGGTTTCAAAATTAAAGATCCAAAACAAGATGATATGACTATCATGAAAGTCAGTGCACACATCAAATGTTAATAAAAAAACAAATTAACAAATAGTTAAAAAAAAAAAAAAACAATAATATTCCATATTTATTAAATTATATAACAAAATTAAAAAACTTTAAAATAATAATAACAATCTATTAGTGTTGTAATTGCAACTATATTGTATTCTTGTAGCTTCTTCAAAAACATGTTAATTAAATTGAATTAATAAAAATTTTAATTAAAACTCGGATATAACTTTAATGAAAGTGTAAATAAATTCTCTAATTATGTTTTTCTTTAAAAAGAAATAAGAAAAAAAAAAAAAATTTTGTTTTGCAGAAAAAACATTCCCCAACTTAAAAAAATATATGTTCAAATAAACCAAGTAAATAAACGTTACTTAATAAAGATATAACTATTGTTACTAAAATGGCTAAAGAAATGAGTGAGAAAGATATTCTTTCTGAAGAAAACCTTAAAATCTCTAAAGCATTACGAGATTTATCTGATATTGAAGAAAAATTAGAAAAAATTGATGAGCAAGTAAACAAATATAGAATTTCAATAACTGAACCTGTTTTTGAAGAAAGATATAACATTATAGCAAACATTCCAAATTTCTGGAAAACTGTCCTTCAAACTCACCCTGAATTTTCTGATTTCATTCCTGTATCAGACTTTAAATTCCTAGATCTATTGAAAAATTTAAAAGTTGTAATGCTTTCAAGCACTGATTTTTCTATAACTTTTCAGTTTGATGAATTGAAAGAATCTAATTTCCCTGCACAAACACTCACAAAAACATTCAAATTAACAAAAGATATAACAAAGTTGAAATATACCAGTAAATTAACAGATGAGCAATTGGAGGATATGCAGGAATTTGGTTTTTTAACTTCTGAACCTATTGAAATTACTTGGCCAAGTGATTATGACTCAATAAACCCAAATAAGATTAGTATGAAAACTGACAAAGATTTTAAACAAAACTATAGAGCCGGTATGAAAACTGTTTTTGCTTGGTTCAATTGGACAGGTTTGAAGCATGGTAAAGAATTTCCTAATGGTGATGGATTTGCTAATCTATTTATGGAAGACATTTATCCACATTGTTTAAAGCACTATATTGTAGCTAAAAGAGATATAGAAGATGAAGTAGGTGAAAGTGATAGTGAAGTTGAAGAGGATGAAGAAGAATTAGAAGGTTTTAATATTGATGCAATTAATGAAGACGAACAAAATAAAGAACCTTCTCAAAAGAAAATGAAAATTTAGAATATTAATTTCTATTTTAATAAATACAGAAACTAAAATAATATTAAACTCTACCCAAATATTATTATCAAATCCTTTATATAAAGACAATATATTTTGTTTTCTTTTTTTTTTTAATACTATTTAAATTTTGACATATGATCTTCAAGGGATAGTTTAGTCATCTTTTTTCTACTTTTTTTATTGTTACTAAAATTTGCCATTGGATCTTCATTTTGCAATTTATTAAAGTTCCCTGTTTTTGGTCTATTATTTTTATTATTTGTATTTGGTTTAGTCACTTTTTTTTCATTACTAGTCATTCTCTGTTGTTTATCTTTTAAACTTAATACTTTTTTGACTGGTTGATTGTTTTGCTTTCTATCATATAATGAATATGCTCCTAGAGTATCAGATTCTGATTTTTTATCATTTTTATTATCAGTTATTGATGATTCATACATCCAAGATAATCCCTTATTCTTTGATTTTGTAGTATTGTGTATCGTACTATCATTGGTTCCTTGTGCCAATTCTTTATTTAACTCTTTTATTTTCAAATCTTCTTCTTTTAATAATTCTCTTTCTTTCCAAATTTTTTGTTTATTTTTTAATAAATTTGGATTCCATGATTTCAGCAAATTTAAATCGTTGACTCCCATTATCACTAAGTTTGTAAATATAAAACTATATTCTTTAATTGATGGTTTTTACTATTATATAATGAGAATATAACCATAACTTGACTCCTTTGTCTTTGTTAATTTAGAAAATTGATTGTTTCAATTAAAATAATAAAAAAATTCCAATGAATACAAAAATATTAAAAATTTGTCATAAAGAATTTAAAAAAATCAAATATATCCCGTGATTTAAAATCAAGGTATTATTTTATGTTGATTTTACATTTAAATGTATATAATTAATATATTTTTAGTCCAAAGAATTTACATATTTTAAGTACAGAATTGTTTAAGAATTAGATTTAAAAATATCAGAATCGTAAATAGTAATCTTTTATTGAACTATGTACACCCTAAGCATATTTTTTTAAATCTATATGCATTGTACGCTTATAAAAAAAACTGTACCTTTATATATTTTATTAAGTCCTTTATTTCACGTGCAAGGATTTAAAAAGCACAAATTGTTTCTTTAAAGTGTGAATTTGAAATCCTTAAAGCTCTTTGTATACAGTTAAAAACAATTTTCAGACCTCAAGGTAACAAAATCTTTATAAAAGTATTTGAGTCTATTAAAAAGAATAAAAAAAATAAAAAAATATATAACGTAAATATTTAAGCTGTATATTCTGCTTATTTTATTAATATATGAATATTTATAACAACATATATGGACAGTAAAAACACTTAGAAACCGTGAACTTTAATGATATTCTTCTTGAAACCTAATTGAGTAATCATAAACTCACAAATTTTTGATCTTTGATCACCTTGAAGTTGAATGATTTCACCCATTTCTGCATCTTTAACTATATTACCATTACAAGCAAAATCTCTCTTTAATACCTTCAAAATTCTTTTTAAATCGAATTCAAAAGGAATACCTTGAACTGTAGTTAAAGTTTTTCTACCATTTCTTTGTTGAATTCTAACATGTACATAGTTGGTAATAGTTGAATCATCATCACCATTATCAGAAAAAGGATCAAAGGCTCTTAAATTTTGAATAGAAGACATTGAATAGCTATTATATTCCTTGGTTTTTGGTATAAGCTGTTACTTTTTTACTAAACTTTCTAATATTTTCGAGAAAAAAAAAAAAAATGACCCATGTCCTGTGATGATTCTTGTAAGCGATGTTTTTTCTTTCTACCAAAAATATTTTTTTTCCTAATTGGGTGAAGTTTAATATTTTCAAAAAACTATAGTGTTTTTTTTTTTCGTGAAAATGTGGGAAGCAATTATGTTTCCTGCTCCTGATTTGATTCCTTTTAAGATTTTATTCTTGATTTTTGCCTAATTCGGATAGCAATGATGTGTTCCCACAAATTATTTTTTTTTTTGCAGGGCCACGGAATTTGTTGTATTTTGTTTTGGCAATTTTAATTCATTTTTGCCGTGTCTAAAAATATATAATTTTTCCCTTTTTATTGGTAATTATTGTTTTATTTTTATTAATAAACCTAAAATTAAAAAATAATAAATACCATAAAAATCTATTAAAATAAAATGTCTAAGACTGAAGCAGATTTAGAAAAAGCAATAAAAAAAGCTTGCTCTACTGATGAGTCAGCGCCTAAACGTAAACATGTGAGAACATGTATTGTTTATACTTATGATCACAAATCAGCAAAGGCTGTGTTTCATGGAATGCAAAATTTCATAACACAAACCTCAATGAAAGGTAATAGTTATGAGGAAGATATTAGAATATTTAAAATGTTAATTACAATCCATAAGATAATTCAAGAAGGTCATAAATCTGCAATTTCTGAAGGTATAAGAAATATGAACTGGTTACATTCATTAGGTGATAGATTCTCTAACACCAACAATAGTTACGGCCATTTGATTCAAGGTTATGTGAAATTTTTATTATCTAAACTTTCTTTCCATAAAAACAATAAGGGATTTAGTGGAACATTTGAATATGAAGAATATATTTCTTTAAGAACTGTTGATGATCCAAACCAAGGATATGAAGCTATTTTAGATTTAATGGATTTACAAAAAAATTTATTCAAGTTTTCTAAGACTATTTTTTCAAGCTTGTCTGATTCTGAAACTAGAAGTGAATGTAAAATAAGTGCATTGGTTCCTTTAGTCTCTGAATCTTATGGTATTTACAAATTTATCACCTCTATGTTAAGAGCCATGTTTAAACAAACAGGAGATGAAGAAGCCTTGTTACCTTTAATTGATAGTTTTGAAGCTCAACATTCTGATTTGTTTTCTTTTTATTCTAAATGTTCTTCTTTGGATTACTTATCTACATTAATAACAGTTCCAAAATTACCAGTTAATCCACCAAAAGTTTTCAATAGTGAAGAAAGTGGATCTAGTAAACCTGAAAAAAAGAATGGTATTTCATTATCTAATGAAAATAAACAAAACAGCATTTCTACTACACCACCACCACCTTTGCCTCCAGTTCCTGTAGAAACATTCCAACCACAAATATCATCACAACCAACAGGTATATCTTATTGGCAAACTCAACAAATGCAATTCCAACAAGAGCAACAAATGCTAGAACAAGAAAGACAAAATCAACTTTTACAACAACAACAGCAGCATCAAATGTTTGAAGAACAACAAAGAGCTGTGCAATTGCAACAAGAACAGCAAATGGAATTTTTGCAACAACAACAGACTGGTGCTATCAATTCTTTACAAAGAGATTTAACCACATTGAGAAATCAATATGACCAAGATCAAGTTTTGTTACAACAATATGATCAAAGAGTTCAACAACTTGAAACAGAAATCCAAAATGTTAACAATAATGCTAACTTACAACTTCAAAACAAAGATGGTCAAATATCTGCTCTTACTGAAGAGTCTAAAACTTGGAAAACTAAATATGAATCTCTTGCTAAACTGTACTCACAATTGAGACAAGAACATTTGAACTTATTGTCAAAGTTTAAGAAGTTACAACAAAGAGCTGCAAGTGCTTCTGAAGCTATTGAAAAGAAAGAAAAATTAGAACGTGATTTGAAGGCTAAAAACATAGAATTAGCTGATTTAATTCGTGAAAGAGACAGAGCAAGACTTGACAATGACAAAATTATTGGTCAAAGTGAATCTGTCACTGATAAGTTGGAATTAGAAATTAGAGAATTAAAAAGAAAATTGAAGGAACAAGAGGAATTGAACTCTGGAAATTTGACAAAAATTTTCCAACAACATCAACAAGAAATTGATTCCATCAGAAGTGAAATTGATTCGCCAAATTCTTCAACAAGACAACTTGTTGAATCATTGAGAAAAGAATTACAAGAAAAAAGTGAAGAATTGGAAATTACTCAACAAACAATGGATGAAACTATTCAACAATTAGCTTCTCAACAAAAAGAAACTGATGCTGCTTTAGATGATCAAATTGATGATGTTTTAAAAGATCACTTGAAAACTCTTACTGATATTGTTGATGCTATTTTACTAGGTGGAATGTCTACAATTCAAGATTTACTATTTGACTTAATGAACAATAATTCATATAATACAACAAGTGAAAATCCTAATTTCATTGTTACTGCTATTTTTGCATCTATAGAAAAATGTGAAGACCAAGCCACTAAGTTCTCTACTGCTTTTACTGACTTTTTGGCTGATGGTCCAAAGGGAGATTATAGTTCTTTAATTATAACTTTATCTCAGTTCTCAAATGCTGTTAGTGATTTGACAAAAAATTGTAAAACCATTTCCACACATGTTTCTTTAAGTGATCAACAATCTAATGATTTAATTTCTTTAGTAGCAAGAACATTAAGAGAAGCTGAATATTTCTTAGAGGATCTACAAAATGATAATTTAAATGAAGAAGCTAGTAACATTGAAGAAAAGCAAGATATTGTTATATCTGGAAACATTGATTTACAAACTAAGTTGGAAGATATTGCTGATTTTGTTGATGCTTTAGACATTACCACACTTGAAACTAGTGATAATAAAGATTTAGCTGATGCTATTGATTATGAATTAGAAGAAACACATAAAACTATATTAGATGCTTCTATTCATATTCCTAATTTATTAGCCTCAGCAGATTTTTCTGGTGACATAGGTCAAGTTAATAAAACAATTTTAGAATATGCTTTGGAGATTATTCAAGCCATTCTAAAATTAATTAAAGCTAGTTCCTCTTGTCAAGAAGAAATTGCTTCAAACAATGATTTATCATTGAGTAAAGCAGATTTCTACAGAAAGAATAGCAGATGGACTGAAGGTTTGATTTCAGCTGCTAAAGCAGTTGGTCAATCTACAAAATTGTTAATATCTACTGCAGATGGTTTATTGAAGAAAGAAAATTCATTTGAAGAATTTATTGTTTCTTCAAGAGATGTTGCTGCTTCAACTGCTCAATTAGTTGCTGCTTCCAGAGCCAAATCATCCTTGCATTCTAAAACTCAACAAGATTTGGAAGATTGTTCGAAAGTTGTTAGTGAAAGTTGTAAAAAATTAGTACAACATGTCAAATCTATTTTAGACAAGTCTGTTGAGGAATCTAGTTCTGATTTCTCTAAATTATCAATTTATGAAACTAAAACAGTTGAAATGGAACAACAAGTTGAAATTTTGAAACTTGAAACTTTATTAGATAAAGCAAGAAAAAGATTGGGTGATATTCGTCAACATAGTTATAAATCTACTGAAGAGGAAGGCATTGTGCAATCATAAGAACTGAAAGTTATATATTTTGTTTTTTTCATTATGATAAAATTTCATATAGTATATTTTACAAGTTTTCTATAAATTTTAAAAAAAGTATTAGTTTCCTGATTTGGAAAAAAAAAGCCCACAAAACTCTTATTAATAAAGTGAAATGGGTTTTTCATAATTTAGAATATTAAACTACAATAAAAAAAAAACTTATTAAACAAACCATATATCCATCACATATGACTGAACTAGTAGGAAAAAGTTTTGGTATTGCTAAAAAAATATCTTCAACTACTGATTTTTCTACTTATTTGAAAGAGATTTCCAATGAAGGTGAACTGCCCTTTGTAAAGTTTGATAAATTCAATGTAATATATTTTACTTACTCTAAAGAAATTTCTGAACAAGATCATAATATTGAAAAAGACACAGAACAATATATTCTAACACATACACTAACATCAGAAATTATTTTAAAGCCCAGAAATAAATGGGTTATGTTTTCCTCAATCAATTGGTCACTGATAAACCGATGTGTTCAAAAGTGGAAAGTTCATTATGCTTCTGCAGCTACTACAACGCCAGAAGTCAAAAAAATTTGGGAAAGGCTTAGTTCAGAATCACTACAATATTATTCTTATTTAACTGAGCTAGAAGCTAATTTACATCAAGCTATTCATCCTAACTATAAAGTGAATCATAAAAAAAAAAAATCTTTAAATGTATCCCAAAAATTGCTCAACGCAAACTTGAGATTGAAAACATCAAACACATCAAAACAGATGGCATACTCCGATATAATGAACTCACTTTTTGAAAAATCCCTTGATAATAACTATAAAATAAGTAAGTATTCTAGAAAACAACTAACTTCCAAATCAAAAGTTGAAACAAAAAATGAAATTGAAAACTATGTTGTTAATCAAAAAAACAAATATGAAGCATTAAAAGCTTTGAAATATTGTGCAAAAATTAAATTTGACAAGCAGTGTACCATTCCTAAAAATTCTATCAAAAAGGTCAAAAAAAAACAAAACGCTTCAACCAAGAAACATAAAAAGGTTAATTCAAAAACTTCTGATCTCATATCTTTGGAAAGTTTTTTGTTGTAAAACATTTTAAATGTGTAATATGTTTTTACAAGGAAAATAAATAAAGAAAATCAGGTTTTTTTATTTTTGAACGAACGTGCAGTTTAATTCTCTTTACAACATTTAGGATATAAAAAAACTACTGTATGTATTGTTCATAATAAATAAAATAATAAATAGAATATTAAAAGTAAGGAATATATAAATAATTTTAGCAATAACAATAATAGTGTAAAGAGTACTGTCTTTAAACCAAAACCAATTATTGTATGTATTTTTTGTTTTTGTTTTTTTGGCATTAAATAATTAGCAAGATACTGCATATGTAAATATTAAAAATATCTTTCAATCATTACAATAAAAGTAAGTGATACTTGAAGATTATGTTTTTTTTTTTTTTCTGTATATTTTTGTTTGAAAACCTTTGTATTTTTTATGTGTTTATTGTATATGTTTTCAAATGGACATGATTTCAAAACTGTTTATGTTTTATAATTATTATTATTAATCTAATAATAACAAAGATTATGCCAATTCAAGACCTGTTGTTTTCAAATATTGTTTTAAATCATTATCAAATGAATCTAATATCAACTGAGATGGTTGTTGATCAAGTTCAAAAGAAGTTGAAAGTTGAAAGTTAATCATATTTGTTGAACTTTCATAAGGTCTAAATTTAGTGACTTTGTTTTTATTATTTGAAGTTGATAATAAAGAAGCAAATTGAGAGTCCATATCAGGTGAAACAGGAATTTGTTTTGATTTCATTTTTTGTTGTAAGGGGCTTGCTTGTAGTTTTTTAGTTGCAGCAAAGTTAGAATTAAGATTTCTTTCAATTTCATTAATATCTTCAAGAGAAACACTATTTTTGATAGATTTTTTACTTCTAATAGTAGTAGGAGTAGTAATTTTTTCTTTAACTTCTTTTGAACTATTAACTGAGAATGGTGTTTTAATGAAATCATTTGAATTGATTTTGAAAGCTGTTATGATATCAGTATCATTGTAAAAAAAGGTATTGAAATCATTAAATCTTGATAAATCAATAAATTCATAAATTTCCTTAAACTTTTCTTGTTTCAAACATTTTCCAGCAATATATTTCAAATAAGATTCATGAATTGTGAAATATGCAATTTTAAATATGAATTTATTAGATGATTGTTTAAGTAAAGTCAAAGGAGAATTTATTTCTTGATCTATAGTCCAAACTAATTGTTTTTCCAAATCAGAAAAAGAAATAAGGTTGGAAATATTTTTGGTTAATATTTTCAAATTTATTACAGCTGTTTCAGTAACTGGAGGACATTTCATAATCTTGTAAAAAGTTTCATATTTTTTATTTTTAGTAAAATCAAAATTGAATCCAATGAAACTTTCTTTCAAAAAATCATTTTTGAAAGGTGATGCAGAAGAAGAAGAAGAAGCAAAAGACACAATGTTATTTAACTGAAATAGAGACACAAGTTGTTCAATAGAAGCTTGGGCGTAAGGGACCCTGGCAGCATTGTTCTTAGCATCCCATTTGATATTCACTTTACCAAACCAATTTAAAAAAAAAAATTTGCATTCATCATCAATTTTCATTTTCTTTTGTTTAATCTTGAATAATAAATTACTTAATGGGAAATTTTTCAATTTTTTTTGTAATGAAGCAGTACCAGATTTACAAAGAAGTTCTGAAAAAGAATGTTGTGGAGAATATGAATTGTGGGATCTCA
Source organism: Hanseniaspora valbyensis NRRL Y-1626 (assembly GCA_001664025.1). NCBI lineage: Eukaryota > Fungi > Ascomycota > Saccharomycetes > Saccharomycodales > Saccharomycodaceae > Hanseniaspora > Hanseniaspora valbyensis. The sequence goes on from LXPE01000002.1 coordinate 40,452, forward strand.
TATCAAATTGAAGATAAATTTTTTCCATGATTTTTTTAAAAAGTTTCATATTGCTATGTCTTGTATAATCCATTTTTTTGTTATTATAAAAAAACAAGTCTAACAACACTAGAATATTTATAGATTCATTGAAAACATAAATGGTACCACTCAATAGATGATTAATAGTCAAAATTTCAGAGACTTTATCCATGAAATGCTCACTGTTTGTAAGGATTTCTGGTTTCTTGGATATATCATATATATCAGGAGGTAAAACATACTGTAAAACAGAGCAAATATCATAATTCTTGATTGTGAAAACATTGTTTACAGAAAAAACAAAATCTTTGAATATTTTATCAATAATGAAAGTTAATGGGTTATCAATATAAAAATTGAAAATGATCAAGAAAAGAAGCAATTGGTTATTATTGATCAATGATTTCCAATCATAAACAGTAAAAAAATCAGTATCTTCAAAATTATTGTTTGATTTTAATAAATGAATCAAATTGTCAGATAATAACTTATTAAAGCTATCGAAGCATTCATCTAAAACAGAAGTCTCAATCAAGTAATTATTCAAATAAAAGTATTCATCATCAAAATAGAGAGATAAAATACAGTCAATATCTTTCAATTCAATAATTTTTGATTCATTCTTGATAAATTTAGATTTATAGATATCTTCATTGCTAAAGTTGCTATTAACTAACATTTCTTTGACACCTTTATTTAAAGAAGTATATTGTAAATAAATATCAGAAATATCTTTTGTAGTAGGTTTACTATGTTTTCCGTTGTTGTTATTATTGTTAGATGTAGCCATTGTTTGTATTGAAATGTTTTTTTGTTTATTAATAGAAAAGAGTATACAAAGTATTTAATTATAGTACATTCAATTTTATAAAAACAAAGGTAATTAGGGGGGAAGAGAAGTTAGAATATTAATTTTTCAAAAAGTATTGTTTAATAAAAAACAAATATTCCAATAATAATAAAACAAATAAATTAAAATAAATGTTTGGTTTTGTTCCTCCTTTTTCTTTCTCTACATGATCTTATACTAAAACTATTTTTTTTTGTTAGCTTTTGTTGTAATAAAAATGACACTTTTTCCCCCCAATTCAATTTAAAGTTTAACTATAATCTTTGACTTTCATAAGACAAAAATAAAAATTTATTAAAACTTTTTAATCCATCCTTTACAACACTTTTTTATAAACTAAAATTATATTCAACAAATAATTGATTTGAGCGATTTTTTTTTTCTTATAAAATCTAAAAAAAAAAAAAAAAATCCCCATTATTTTAAAAAAAAAATATACTTGATGTATTTTTAATGAATATATTTTTTTGTTGCTTTTTTTAAAAAAAAACATTGCAAAAAATAATTATTCTATTTTTTAATGGTTTGGTGTTTGTTTAAGAAATTTGGTTGGATAGTTTTACCCCACAATTTTATTATTATAATTTTTTAAAAAAAAAAAATTACCTTAACCAATAATATTTTGTTATTTCCCTGAACTCCGATTTTAATTCAATAGGGATATTTTTTATTTTTTAAATTTTTTTTTTTTTTTAAATTTCTAGCACAATTGAAATTTTCCTTTCTTCCTATTTAAAATAAAACATGTAAGCCCGCCGCTTTTAGATTATAGCAGTTAGAGTACAAGATTTTACAGTTGTTTTTTTTTATTTATTTATTTAAACCAATCAATGGAGGATTTCTAATATTCTATAAAGTAACCCTCTTTAGTTCTATTTATATTTTGTTTCAAATTCTGATATAAAAAAAAATATATCCTTTTTTTTTTATCAGGATATGTAATATAATTCCATTGATGATCCATGTATTCTTTTTTTTTTTTAAAATAACAAGTTTTTATCTATACTTATTGAAATAACAATAATTACAATCATTGTTGTCTAATGGATTGATAGCAATGTTATGACAAATAGAGCATATATCACTATTTATTTTATCGTCTCTCTTTGAATCAAAATAATTGTTTTTAATTCTTGTCAATTGACTTTTAATTTGTAAGAGATTATCAACAGATAAAATATCTTTAACTATAAAATCTATTAAATAAAATAAATTGTATTCAAAAAGATCACATTCAACAGTTGAATCAAATGTGGAAGGTTCATCTTTTTTAATTACATATTTGTAATTTAATTTCAATAGCTTGTATAAGAAAGAAGGTGTAATTAATCCTTGTTTTATCCATTTCTTATCTCCGTCGGAAGTTATAAGCTTTTGTAGGTATGAAAAATTATTGATTTGTTTAACAATAGTATTAGTGTTGTCTAGATATTTGATAAACATTAATTTGACAAGAGTTAAATAAAATGTGAAATTGATGTTGTTGTTAGTAACAGGAATATAACAATTAGTGTAATCACCACCAAATGTTGATAATCCAATGATTTTTTTATCACTATCATAAACTGTTTTATAATTTAATAAAGGTATTAAAATATGATTTACAAGTTTAGTATTTCTTTTTCTAGGATCATTTAAATCAATGTATTTAGTTAAAACATTAGAATCAGTTTTCAAATTTAATACTTCATAAAGTTCTTTCAAATCTTCATCGTAGTCATCTCGTATTATTTCCTTTAAATCATTAGTTATAATCTCTTTAAACAAAATATCATAGTCAAGAATAGAATTATATAGCCAAAACAAATAATTGGATTTACTCATCTTTTTTTTTTTTAGAAAAAATATTTCTCTTACCGAAATCTTTTTTTTTTTTTAATATTTCATTATATATTATCTTACACTCTTCTCTTTATATACTATCAATTATTTTAAAAGAAAAATATTGAATATTATATGTTCTTATATTCCTTTGGTTTATAAGCAAAAAACAATGGAACTTAAAATATTTATTTTTAAATTAACAAAAATAAAAAATACGGGGTGCAAAGATATAAATGTGTTGGTTTGGTTTATATATAATTGTTTTAAGGTCGTTTTTTTTTTTAAAAAAAAAAATAAATAAATAACATTGATATTGTTTACACCCCCCTTCTCAATTGTGAGCAATTAATTTTTTGTTTTTTTTTGCTTTTTTTTGTAAAAACCAGGTGAAAAAAACAAAAAATGTACGTAATTCGTATAAACAAAAAAAAAAAATCAATAAGTACCATGAGACTATAAAAAAAAAAATAGTTTTGTCACATGATCTACAGAAAATTTTGAATATTCTTTATTTTTTTTTTTAAAAAATTCTGAAAAATAAAATTTCTTTTTTTATTGTTTAATATATAGATGAGATTATTATACTCTATATCGACCAATAAATATAAATATATATATATATTCATATTGTTTGGAGTAATGAGGTATCAAAAACTTAGTACACTTCAAAAGAATACCCATTTATTATTTAAAAAACCATATTCCTCGCAAATCAATGTCAATCCAATAATTGTCAAACAAGCTCTTTTACAAAACTTGAATCATAAAGAAAACTTGAACAATCTTGAATATCTTCATTCAGTTCTCAAACATTCACATGCTTTAATTACTAAAAAAATACCTGATTTTAATAATCTATATTTACAAAAATTGTTTTCCATAATCACACCAAATAATCAAAATAAAAGTAATGAAAAATGTTTAATGTATTTGACAGAGGTTTTAAAAATTGGTAACGAGATTTTGGAGAAAAAAGATATCAGTAATCTTCTTAGTCAAATTGTTCTTAAACAATCAGACTCATTTGATGAAGTTTCTGACAATTCATTTTTGAAAGATATTATTGATTATATGTTGATTTTATCAGGACACCTAAGCAATATTCATCCTCAAGTTGTATATGCAATATTAAAATATTTAAATACTTTACCAGTTAGTGAAGAAAACTTGCAATTTTCAAATAAAATTATTTTACCAATCATAGAAGATCAACTTTATTTAAAGACTCCATCATATACCACCATTCTTATAGATATTTTGACTAAACAAAAAAGATTGAACCGAATACAAGAATTGCTTCCAATAATCTCTGACCACCTTTCGAATAAAGAACAATTACATTTGAAATTGTTTGAAATATTTGTATCATTAAAAGACGCAGCAAATTTAAAAGAATTGATGATTATTTTGGATCCAACAGTAGCCAAATATCCTCAAATTATGTCATATATAATTAAAACTTCTGATGATCCAATATTGAAATTAAATGACTTGCAGCCGGAACTACAAAACAATATCAACATTATTCAATACCTGATTTTTTCTAATGATTTACTGATTGATCTATTAAACAATTATAAAGGGGTGTCTGTTGAATATTTAAAAGAATATATGAAACTACTCAATTTACAGTTAAGATTAAATCTTGAAGAAAATATGTTTGATAATGATTACGAAAGATCATTATATTCAAATTGGAAAAGTGATGTTGGAGAATTGATGGTGATTTTATTTTTAAAACAAAAACAATTATCTAGTTGTATAGACTTTTTATATGAAAACACTGATTTGAAAGGACTTGTAACATTTACTAATACAAAGAAGATTTTGAAAATGTTGGAAAAAGATATGAATAAATGTGACAACTTTATATTAAAAAAGAAGTTCACAACAATTAAAAATGTTTTAAAAAAAAGATTGAACGGAGAAACACTTGTAAATAGAAATCATAACAGATCATTTCTCATCCAAGATTATTAAGCTCATGTATATACATATATATATATATGATTATTTATTTATTTTCCTGGTAAACTTTTCATATTGTTGTTAAATGTTCTAATAACCATTTGACATTTAACAGAAGAACATAAATCTTTTAATACTTTTTTATTGTTTTTATTACTCAATAAAGTAAGACCAGATGATCTTTCAATTGCTTCCACTGGTGTCTTAAACTCTGTTAATGGAATTTCATTTGGAATTCTATCATTTGGCAAAACAAATGCAGCTACATAAACATCATCAGAACTTCCAGGTCTAAAACTTGTTGGTTTTTCAGCTAAAATTATCTTATAAAAATGGGTAGGGACAGATATATTTGGTGGATTACCTACCACTTCATATTTGACTTCATATTTTCCTGTTTGTTCATTCAGTTTTGGTAAAAATAATGGTCCTGTCACTATTCTTATAGATTCAAAATCATTTAATGCTAAATCTCTACAAAAATTTTCTAAATGGGCCCAGTAATCTCTATTGAAACCGTCCCCTACTTGTGGAGCCATGTTTGTTAACAGAAAAGTGTCATCCATGTTATTTTGTCCATGCTTGTTATTGGCAGCAGGAGCCATGTGTCCTCTATCATATCCAGATCTGAAATAATCTTTTAAAAGAGATCTATATTTCAGTGGAATAGTTTGATCTTCTTTAAAATTGGAGTTCTTTCTGTCACCTAATTTCAATTTCAATTGGGCTCTAGTAATATGTTCAACAACCCATTTAGGAATTCTTCTTTCTCTATCATAACAAGTTATAAATTCATTATGTTGGGAAATATCAAATAACGGACCTGGAAATCCACCAATTTTAAAATATTCACTAGGAGTTAAATCAGCTGCTGGATTGTATAATTCGTTTCTATTGTTCCCATTTGGAGGGGAAGGTAGTTTTGAGCTATCTCCTGTTGGATTTGGTATATTTGGTGCTGGTGCTGGTTGTTTTGATGGGAAACCTAAGAAATAAGATGCGATTCCTGTACTTGCAATACATCCAGATAATATCTTAAGATTTAGAACAGTCGACATTTTTTTTTCAAATGAAAAAATAAAATCAAAATCTATATATATATATTCTCTGGTAATATTATAAAACAATTGGTTTATATTTATGTATTATTAAAATAATTTTCAAAAAAATTTATCAAATTTGTTTATATGTTTTAATTTTTTTTTTTTTTTTTTAAACCAATAAAAAAAAAGAAAAAGAAATTTTAGACGCAATAATTTCATATTAAATTTGAATAATCAGTACCTTCGGTAGAATAATCAGTGATAGTTTCAGTTAAATGATCTAAGTCATTTTTAAATAAAATTAATAAAGATTTCTTAATAATTTCTTCTGAATCTGATTTGATAATCAATAATTTTGAATAAAAGATAAAAATTAGCTTGTAACTTCCAGGTGTTAAATTATTTTCAAACAATAAATTAAACTTGAATAGTAGTAATTCCAAATTATCTACTGAATTACCTTTCAACTTTAACAATAATTGTTTACAACATTTCTTGAATAATAAATTTTTATTCTTTGATTTGAATGAAGGTTCATTAAATAGTTCAAAAGATTTGGTAATTGTTTCTTTATTATTACAGGTATTTATCAATCTATCAACAAATCTGTCAATATTAAATGGCAAATCTTCAATATTTTTAACAAACAAAGACATTAATGCCAAATAATAATCTTCAAGTAATGGATCATCAGTTTCTATCTTTTTTTGCACAACTTTCCAAAATTGCTTTGTAGCATCTTGATTTATAACTAACAATTTTTCCAAACTTTGGATCACATAAGGGAAGTAATAGTTAAAATTTTCAACTTTATTAACAACATTACCGATGTAATTTAAAACACATACAACTAAATCCAACTTCATATCAAAGTCATCAATTTTATCAATAAAACTAGAAAGTGATAGTAATATATCTCGAATCAAAATATAACTGTTTAAATCAAGCTGTTGATATAAATCTTTTTCAGAAGTGGAAATGACAGGTAGATATTTTTGTAAAATTTGAATATTCAATGACAAGTAATCATAAATTACATCAACATTATCATCCTCAAACGGTAGTGCCATATACATGTTATTTAAAACTTTACTTATATGAACATCATTTTCACTTGTATGAGAAATGATTGTTGACAAAATTGTAATGAATTCATTATGAAGTTCTTTATTTATGTTCATACTAGAAAACAAGTTCAAATCTTTGTTTAAAAGTAATAATTGTTCAACAATGTTTAATGCAGTAGTTATCTTTTCACTAGATTTTACATTAGTGAATATAAAACTTATACAGCTAACATAACAGATGTATAATAGACTTAATATATCATCATTGGTTAATTCTTCGGGTAAAGCATATTTTTTGTTGCCAATTATTGAAACAACAGTTTTAATTATTAATATTAAATCATCATCAATAATAAACACTTGATCAGATAATGATTTTTCAGACACTTTTCTTATCAAAGAATCTCTAATAATAATAATCCACAATGGTAAAAGTTCATTGATATAATTATGCAACTCTCTGTTTTCATTTTCATCACCTAAGATAGCCCAAGACTTTAAAATCAAAACTTTCAATTCATTAATCAAATTAGAATAAGAAGCTGATTGTATTTTCAATTTTCCAAAATAAATCATATCATTGTTATTATTAGATTGTGCAGTACAAATACTTAATCCATTAACCAAAATAGTTATCAATTCCTTGTTATTAGAATTCATTAATGGAATAACAGTAGAAATTAAAACAAAAATCAATTTGATGCTATCAATACTTCCAAATGCATTATTATAATGTAAATTTAGAATTGTGTTAATTTGAGAAGTTTGTTTATTGCTCAACTCCATTGAATTTTGTCTTGAAGATAATGCCAAATTTAATAATTTCAAACTTAATTCACATAAATTATTATCTTTAATAAAATTCAAAGAAATATCATAACATATTTCAATTATTGAATCAATTGTTTCTTTGCTCAATTTTTTGCTTTCCACAGAATTACTTTCTAATTGTATAGCAATAGTCTCTAATAAAGTTTCTTTGAAATGAATAAATGTAGAAAAATCAGCACTCAATGAATCTACATGTTTTAAATTATCTTTTGAAGTTGAAATTGTATTACTGGTTTTAGCTTGTAAGAAATTTAAATGTGATTTTTCCATATTGACAACACGTTTAATCATGTCATTGTAATTCATTCTAAACACTTTTAAAAGAATAGGAAGTTTTTTTATATCACCAAAAAAATATTTGAATTTCTCAATAATCAAAACATCATTGAAACTTAGTAATAACAACATAACAACATAATAGTCTAAATCTCCTTTGGATAAAGCATATTTTTCATTCAAAAAAAAATAGTCAAATATAATATGAATAAAATTGGTATTAACAGAAGTTAATTCAAACAAATCATTTCCCATTAAATTAATATTATTATCCGTATTGCTCAGCACAGTGTAGAAACAAGATGTCATATATTTGCAGCAAATTAATTTAATAAGGTCTTTATTTAAAGCTCCAAAATCCAATTTATCTATTGGTCCTACAACTTTTAATATTGCTGCAAAGGAAGTAGGAGTGTCTTGATTCAAAATAATATACGTAATTAACAAAACAGAATCCAAATTGTTTGAATTTATTATATCCTCCTTGTTTGCTAAATGTAAAATCTTAGCCCATATATCGCCAATTATCTCAAATATTGAATAATTATCATCTTCGTTCAACAAAACTGATAAAATTGTATCAACTATTTTATTTAAAACAAATTCATCCAATCCTTTTTTAGTTATTGTTGTTGGGGATAAAAAATCTCCTGATAATGCATTGTTTAATGATATTAAACCCCATTGTAAAGTTTTTTTATTACTTCTTTCATGACATATATCAGCTAATAAGCCATAAATTTCATTAACATTGTCATTGCTACAATTTGCTTTTAAAGAGTTTGAAAATTCCATCATGGCTAAATATTTTTCATTCATTTCATTTCCTGTCAATTTTTGTAAAACAGATTCACTATTAATAGAAGGTTTGCCTAGCTGTTCATTGATAGCGGCTAGAGATTCACTCAAAAGTATTATCTTATAATCATCTATCAAGCTTACAGATATAGTTTCCAAAATTGTTTTTATAAAATTAGCAACATCAGGAACAAAAATTGAATTTGAATCTCTTATAATTTTATTTAATGCAATCAAAGCATTGATATGTATAACTTCAAGTCTATCTGGAATCAAATTTTTAGAAATTAAATTTGCATGCAAGTTTTCCAAGATTGATAGCTGAATAGTTGGATTCAAAAATTCAAAAACTTTGGTAAAAAGAACAATGGATATGTCAATAATTGCAGTAGTGATGTTTTTGCTTTTCACTTCAGATTCAATACTTGTCAAAATTTTCAAATGATCATTATAAATATCCTCAGAAAATGGATCACAAATTTGACTTTGTAAAAAATAGTCCCAATAATTTAAATTATTTTCCCATGGTTTGAAAACAATTGTTCCATCATTCCATTTTATAGAATCTTTTGTTATCAAACTTGAAAGTCCATAAGCGTAAGAATCACTTGAAGATAGAATTTTTTTCAAAGGTTCTATAACGACAGCATAAGATTCATTTTTTTCATTATTAAAAAGCTCTTGAAGAATGTTTTTATTATTATCTTCAAACATATTTACACTAGACATATTTTTTATCAACAACAGTAATAAAGAGTTGTTGTTAAATTCAATATCATAAGATTCTACCAAGAAACAATAAATTTCCAAGACTCTAAGTTCAATTTGTAATAACAATTTATCAATGATCTTAGATTTAATACTATACCTTATATTCGATAATTTTATCAGATATTTGCTCAATTGTTTCAATTCAAGTTCATTCAAATGATAGTTTTTGATAAAATTAAATAATGAAGTTAATGAGTGATATTGGACTTCTAAAAATTTGTATAATTCCTCCTCTTTTTCAATAGATACCCCAAAGTTAGAACTCAAGAATAAGTTGTTCCATAAAAGGACTAGTTGGTTTCTCTGCAAAGATAGAATATCTTTAGTTGCAGGATCAGTATTTCCCAGAATACCAATAATTATTATCCAAGAAACTAAAATTTTATAAAAACTTATCTTACCATTGATTATCAAATTAGTTGAAGTATTTTTCAAAAAATTTACAACAGTGACTAAAATTTGTAAAAGAAAATCGTTTTCATTTAAAATTATTGAGCTTAAATTTGAAATTATTAAAGCATGACCCTGAGCTTTATGGAATTGAAATTCATTAATATCAACTAATTGGAATGATTTGTTTATAAATTTGAATGATTCTTCCAATAGTTTTTTAATTTTAATGTTTTGGCCATTTCCAACATATCTATAAAAACTTTTCAACATTATATTAGAAGTTACTCTTATTTGGAAAATTTTTGATTCTGTGGCAAGTTTTATCAATTTTTTATCAATCTTATCAATAAGAATTCCATCATTTATATCATTTCTCAAAAACTCTATTATCCTAAAAGCAAAATCTAAATAAAACAAAGAAAAATTCAAATTATTGGTATCATCAATAATAAATCCAGATTGAGAAAAAATAGTGTTTAATATTGATAGTATCTCTTCTTTCCCCAAATGTTTACAAATTATATTTTCAAAGATTGTTTTAGTAAACAAGTTATTAAAACTTGATATATCATGACGACTATTAATTTCAATGTAAGGAATAGTCATATCTACAAATGGTTTAATAAAAATAGAAAAAAATCTAGAGCTTTCTTCCTGACCATTATCACCATTTAAAAAACAATAAGACAAATAAATTTGCAAAGATTGGAAAGCAGTAACTAACCCTAATCTTGAATCTAAATTATCTGTTACAAGTCTACTGTATATTTCCAAAATGTTTTCAGGTCCTAATTGATTTGTTGATTTATAATGTAGTAATGAATTAGATATCAAATTGGCTACTTGTGGGCTATTGTCTGAATCAAATTTTAAAAAAGCTAATTTCCTAAGTATTTCTTCAATTAGTTTCACATCTTTCATTTGTTTATGACTTGTTAATTGAACAAAATAAATGTCAATAAGTAAATTTTTCACTTTCAAGTTTATATCAAAATTTACTCTTTCCATTAGAGTATTTAAAGAAGGTTGATATAATGTATTTTGGAAATATTTCAAAAACTTGTTGGTTAAATTTTTATTTAAAGGATCAATTTCAATACAACATTTTAGTAACTTCAAAACATTTATAGTAAAATATGAATAAGTATCTTTATTAAATTTTAATAGTTTGAAGATTGTTGTCAATAAAGTTGGAAATAAAGTTTGATATTTTTTATCGTTGTATCCAAATTTTACAATCAAGTCTTTAATCATAACACAACACAAAAGTTTCAATTCTGTCGCTTCATAATTTTTGTTTTTAATTTTGATCTGTTTCTTATTAATATTTGGAAGTTTCTCTTCACTTAATACATTAATCAAGATCATAAATATATCAAATGGTTTAATACTCACATATTTGTGTAGCTCTTGTAAACCTAGAACAAAAGTTTTAGAGTATACTTTAACCACATTTGGAGTTATAAAAGAAGTATCACCAAATAATGCATTTGCCTCTAAATTAATTTCTTGTTCTTTGCCTTTTAATTTTATAGGTTTTTCAATATATTCAATCTCTAAAAACCTTTTAAACAGTTCATACATTTCATTATAAAACTGAATAAAATTTTCTTCAATATCCCAATTGTTATCTTCATCATGGCCTTCTTTTTTGTCTAAAACATGTCTATAAATGCATGATTGTTGTTTTAATAAAAACTCCAAAGTTTGTTTACTTTTATCAAAGCTAGTGGTGTTTTTATCAATCGTTGCAATAAACAATGGAAAATTTGAATTATCCATTTATCTATAAATATATTAAAATTTATTAACTGTTGATATGTATGTATTGTTGGTTCTTTTTTTTTTTTAATTTTTTTCAATAGATTAGCAATCATTTAATATATTTTGATTCAAAACATTCTTTTACTGTGTTAAATTCCTGTGTTGGCAAAAAAAAAAAATATAATAATGCATAGAGAAAAAAAAAAAATTAAACGAACCAGCTGACCTAGCATGTGAATTTTAAATTTTCTGGATATCACATGCAGTGATATGTAATTTTTTTGGATATTTCAAAAAAAAAATTAAAGATATGAATAGTGATATGGTAGCGTTTTATTTAAAATATTTTTTTTTTTCAAGAGGGAAAAAAAGGGATGTCTTCTCCACTCCAGCCAAAATTTACAATAATGTTTTTATTTTATTTTATCATCCCAACTTATCTTTAAATTTGAATATTTGATGGTTTTTTTTTTTTTTGTGGGGTGACTACCAAAAAGTTACTATAAATTTTCTTGATTTGAAAAAAAAAAAAGAAAACGGCAACATCTTTTTTTTTTTTAGTCAACGAACTATAGAATCTTCTTTTTTAAAAAATAATTTAACTATATAAAAGGACAAATTAATTTAAATAATTCTTTTCTTGTAAAAAAAAAAATAGTAATTATTACATTATGAATATTAAAACCAGAATACAATATATCATTGAATAATGATCCACTTAATTAGAAAAATGAACAAAAAGCACAATAATGAAAACACTAATAATGATAGCAATATAAGAAATGAAAATCAAGCAGATACGAATAGTGAAAGAGAAGAGATAGAACAATTAAATAGTTTGAGCAGAGAATCATCAGCCACTCTATTCTCTCTGAACTCAAATACTGCAGAATTTAATGAATATTTTCAAAATAATGATGATATTAATGGTACAAACTTAATAACAAAGACAAACTCTAGAACTAAAATTAAAAACTTTTTAACTAAAATATTGAGTAAAAAAAAACGTAGCAAAACAATTGATAACACCGACTCAAAAAGAAATACTAACACAGATACTTTTTCTTCTTCTGCATCTTCCCTAAATCAATCTATCTATGACATTCGTCAATATGATTACTTACCATTTTATTTTTAATTTTTTTAGGATAAAAAATAAATAATATCAAACAAATAAAAACAAAAACACCATTTAATTATTCATTTCAAAAAGATGTTGATAGTAATAAAAACCATTGAAATATTTAGCCATAATATCAAACTATATTCCACACTTCATCAGTTTTTTTTTTTTTTTACTAAATAAATTATTATCAATATTAATAATATTAAAGCATGTATACATAATTACAAAATAAGCACCATAATAAATATATTTATTTTTCTATAATTGATTATTTATTTATATATATTTTTTTTTATTTAAAAAAAATTTATGTTTTTTTTGTTTTGTTTTTTGGTTAAAACAGGTTCAATATTCTATGGTGTTAATTAAATTTCCTAATTAAGAAATAATCAATTTGCTGTAATAAATAATATTTTATAAACTCGTGTATTTTTTTTTTTTAAGCATAAAATGCAGGAAAATGACAAAACAAAAATCACAACTTTGAAACAAAAAAAAAATTTAAACACAAAAAGATTCCGTTATAATTATCCATTTATTTATTATTAGTTTTTTTTTAAAAAGAAACAAATGAAATAACCAGAATAAAACAATCATTAATATAAACTACAAAGTACGCAAACTTTAGATAAATTATTACAAAGAATTTTTTTTTTCCTTTCTTTCTTTCTTAAAAAAAAAAACTCTTTAATATCTCATCTAAGCTCTTGTTACAAATCATTAAATTTTTGTATTACTTTTTATTATGAATATTGACATTAGAAATGGATCTAAACAGTCGTTGAATACAATTTCTAGTTCTACAGATAATGACAGTTATATTACTGCAAATTCAGAACTCATAGATGATTATAATTATACAACTACACAAGATGAATCTGATATTCTTTATCAAGCTAGAAGAATTAGTTCTCCTAAGGCTCCTGAATTTAATCAATCTTCAAATTTAGAACAAGATAGAAACTCATCTTTCAAGAAAAAAGCTCATTACAGTTTTAATGCAACACCAAAATTAGATCAAGATTATCAATTTACAGATGCTACTAAAACACCGTCTATCAATGATGAATCTTATTCAGAAGCCATTAAAAGAGATCTTACAATAACAAGACGTAGTCAAAGAAGTTCATTGAATAATGAATCAATTGAAACAAATGAAAAACAGAATTTTGAATTTACTAAAGTTCTTGAAAGGCCAAATACCAAGAAAAAAGTAAGAGCAACTAGTTCTTATTATGAACCAATAGATCACACATCATCCTTTGATAAATCTCATTATTCTAAAGTTCCTATACCAAATTTAGACTACAGAAAGACTTATGCTCTAACTAATGAATACAAACCAGAGGGGACTGTAGATTCAGATATGTTAGAAAATTATGTTCAAAATCAAACTGATTTACACAGTGAAGAAGTAGCTGATTGTGATACAACTGCTGGATCTATACCACTGGATAAACTTGACCAAGCTAAAGAGAATTTAAGACAAAGTATGATTTTATCTGAAAGTGTTTTTGATAGTCAAAATGCTATACTTGAAAAAGAATCACAAAAGAAAGCATCAATATTTCAACCAACGAATTTTGCCTCTGCAATGCTTGAAAAAAGTAAAAGATTGACAATAACTGAAGAGGTAACAAATGATGACAAAGAAACTGAAGAAGAAAATAATGAAGATTCCCAATCAGTTTTGAAAAATAATGAACTTGATTTGAAAAAAGAAGATTTTAACCATTTGTTTATTTTATCCACTAAAAGCTTTGATAAAAATATGTTGGAGGAAGAAGAGGATAAAGGTGTTTGTCTTTCATTTGATTTTGATGAACTTGCCTTTGTGCATGCTGTTGAAGAAAGTGGTTGGGGAGAAGTTACTTTAATCAAATCGTTAGAAAGAGGATGGGTTCCATTAAATTATTTTACAGATTGTATAAAACCATTAGAGATTTTTTTACCTGAAAGTGATGGAACAGGAAATGGAATAAATGATAAAATTGTTGAATTAAGAGCCACAATTCTGAGTAGACAATATTTAGCTCCTTTATTCCAATCAGCTGGTAAATTTTTGGTTAATCCTTTTAATGATATAAACAACAGTGGTAAAAAAGAATTGGATATTAAATCAATCAATAATATTCAAAAGGCTATAAAACAGTTATTAATCTCAACAGGATGTATATCCAGAAATAATGAAATAGTTGCTAGAAAATTACTAGTGAAGAAAACAAGAAAGAGATTATTAGCTGATTGGTATTCCATCTCTTTGAAAGCAGATAAATATAGAGGTTCTTCAGATAATGAAAAATTTACTATATTAAAGAAAATGGTTTTCCAACTTTTAAGAAGAGCTTATCTTTTTTATAACATATGGGCTATTGAAGTGCAAACTTTTGAAAATGAAAAAAGATTATTAAATTTAAAAGAAAAAAATATTGAAATGACTAAAAAAGCAAGAAATTCAGAAACATCAGTGACATCAAACAGTGGTGGTTCTGGTATGCAGCTCCCGGTAAATACAGTATACTTACATACACCACCAATGGCATATCAAAGATTGAATGAAGTAAATAATTTTATTTTTCAATATGTTGGTATTATATTAGGTAGAATGGATTTGATTGAAAATAATTCTGCCGGTTATGAAGTCTTGGAGTATATTATCAGACAAATAATTTTATTGCTAAGAGAACTGCTATACATCAGTAAATCATGTTCTTTATTGATAAATGAAAAATACAATAACCAATATGAAAACAATTTAGATTCTAATTTAGATCCTTTATTGGCTTTAGTATCAGAGTTAGTCTCTGCAATTAAAATTTTTATAAATAAAATGTTTGAAAGGTTGAATAAAGATGAAAGCTTTTTATATGAAGCTTCAAAAGTTATTGTAGATGATCAAGATGAATACAAGCCATCCCCTGAAGCAATGCAAATCACAAGTATCATTTCCAAAATGACAAGTTATATCACTAATTGTATTGTAAGTTGTAATAACTACTTAAGAGTTATAGGTGATTTCCAATTAGGTGAAGATAAAAAATATCCAAATTTTGCTGTCAATGCAATCACTGCTAATGACTTTATCAAGATTTGTTCTAGATCTTTATTAGAAGAAATAAAACAAATGGAATGGAAAATTGTACAAGATAAATTAACAATCAATAAAAGTTTGGCTAGATATTCTATCATTCAATCAGGTTTATTAAGTGATAAAAATTTGATTTTGAATAATAATGGTATTGATTACTTAGCTGATTTATTGGAAGAAGATGGAAGTAATAGTAAAGAAACATCCTTGTTGAAGGATAAACTTTTACAAAAATTTACTATAAAAGAAGCTTCTGATTCAAAAGCAGAAAAAGTAGCTCAACAATATGAAATGGATAAAATTAATGATAGATATTTAATGTTTAAGGAATTAGAATTTGATGATGTTACTCAACAATTAGTCTCTGGTACATTAAGAAGTATTGTTTGTTATTTGACAGATGAAATCGTTTATCAAAAGCATAACTTCCATAGTAATAATTCTTTAAACAAAAATGATCAATTACTAGTTTCTACATTTTTCATGAATCTTAAACTATTTACAGATGGTAAAAAATTGATTTCTTTATTAGTTGCAAGATTTGATGAATACAATCATTCAAGAAGATACGAAAAGAGAGACTACCAACCAGCTATTTTCACTAATTGGCAATCACAGTTGAGACATAGACAAAGATTAGTTTTGAAATTCATAAGAACTTGGTTGGAATCATATTGGGATTATAAATCAGATTATTCATGTCTTTCTATATTGATGAATTTTTTGAATGAGACTTGTAATAAATTTTTACCCTTGGAAAGTAAAAATTTGATGACTATTGTTAGTAAGATCATGTTAATTAGAAATAATAATGACAACGAAGACCATATGGCTCAATTAGTACCAAAATCTTTAAGAAATTCAAAACTGAAAACAATGATGTTAAGATTTTCTGAAGATTTGAGTTTCAATGATATCACTGATCCAACAGGTAATGATTTAGTTGAAGAATATGATTTAATGGAAAGACAAAGTAAAGAAAGTTTACCTGTACCTATTTCTGGTTTAGGAACTGCAAATTTGTTAACACCTAGAGAATTTGTTGATGTTAAAAATTCAGTTGAAGAATATAACAAAATACTTGACTTGACAGAAGAAAATATATCTTTACCAAATATCGTTGATATATGGAGCACTATAATAAAAGATGACTCTGCCATTGACAAAAATTCAACACTTATGTTATGTGATATAAACAGTATGGAGGTTGCCAAACAATTGACTTTGATAGAATCATATTTGTTTGCAAAAATTGATGTTGATGAATTTTTGAATGTTGATTTGAATAATAATAAACCTGGTTCTACAAATATCAAACAGTTAATTGATTTTACAAACTGTTTCTCAAGTTATATTATTGAATCAATAGTTTCAGGAAAGACAACATCTTTAATTTTGAAACGTTTTCTTTCTTGGTTAAAAATAGCATTATCTTGTTTTTACTACAAAAACTTTAACTCATTAGCTTGTATTGTAACTTCTTTACAAAACCATAATATTTCAAGAATGAAATTTATTTGGAACAATTTGAAAGGAAAAGATTTGGAATTGTATACAAAATTGATCAAAATCATGGAGCCAACCAGTAATTACAAAAATTACAGAATGAAATTAAAGTATTTCACTGAAAGATTAAAAAAAAATTATGAATTTGATAGTATGTTACCTGTCAATCCAGATGGCAATAATTGTGTTGTGATTCCATTTTTGAATTTGTTTTTACAAGATTTAATCATGGTTAGTGAGTTGAATTCAGCAACATTAAGTTTAAATCCAAATAAGAAAAGAATTTTGATTAGTAAGTTCTATAAAGTGACATATATTCTAGAAAAAATTCAAGAATTGCAATTCTTTATAATGGATAATTTGGAGCCAATGATGACTGATAAAGGTGATTTAGAAAAGGGAGGTAATAACAAAGAATTTATAGCGAATATACCAGCATTGCAAAGTTTTATTTTCTTTGATACATGGTCAATTTATAAAAAATATTTAGAAGACCCAGACAGAGCATATAAGCTATTGAATAGATAATTGTGATTGTTTAAATAATTAATGTAATATTATAAGTTTATATATATATATATATATATGAACCTGGAAAAAAAATATAATAATAATAATATTTAATTTAATATTATTAATTATTTACATTAGTTTAAAGCTAGTATTTTGTGTATAATTTTTATATATAATTCATTGGTTATACTAAATGAAAGTATTTTCTTATAAATTTTTTTTCTTTTTTGAAAAAATAAAATGTAAACAATTGTACGATTTTTTTTTATAAACAAATAATTTGATTAAAAGTTTTTCCTTTTTTTTTTTTTAAAAATAAATAAATAAAACTGCATTTTTTGTTTTGTTTTTATTTCTTTCTTTTCTCTTTCAAAATTTATAAATATATTAAATCTTATACATAAAAACAAAAACAAAACAAAAAAAAATTCTATAACAATAACAAAAAGACATTCCTAAAGTCTTAGTTTCCTTTTTGAGTTCTCTTCAATTCACCAATGTAATTTAGAGCTGAACCATATTTGAAGAAATTAATTTGATCAGCAGACATGGTGTGTTTACCTGGAATTATAAAGGATTCACCAGTTGGTTTGGTAATCTTTAAATTCAAAATACCACCATTGTCACCATTCTTAGCAACTAATTCAGGTAAACCAACTGTTTCCAAAACATCTTTGGAAGAAATCTTATCATAATCAGCTTCATTAGCAAAAGTTAATGGTAACATACCTTGCTTCTTCAAATTAGTTTCATGGATTCTAGCAAAGGATTTAACTAAAATAATTTTACCACCTAAAAATCTTGGTTGTAAAGCAGCATGTTCTCTAGCAGAACCTTCACCGTAATTGTGTTCTGCAATAACAGTCCATGGTCTACCCTCACTCTTCCATTTGAACATCAAATCTGGAATAGTATATTTGCTGTTATCAAAATCATAAACTGTATTAACTTCACCTGTCTCTTTGTTCAAAGCACCTATCAGAGTATTGTTGGCAATATTTTCTAAATGACCTTTATATTTCAACCAAGCACCGGCAGCAGAGATATGATCAGTAGTACATTTACCTTCAACTTTTAATACAACATTTGTCTTTAATTCCTTACCATCCCATCTTTCAAATGGTTCTAATAATTGTAATCTATCAGATTCTGGAGATACATTGATTTGAACAGCTGGATTTGGTTTTGGTTCTTTAACAGGATAAAATTCTTCTCTTCCTCTCAAGAATCCCTTTCTTGGTAAATCTTCACCAGTTGGTGGGTCAAATTTGAAAGCAGAACCATCTTCTTTTTTGATAGAATCACTTAATGGATTGTAGTGAACATCACCAGAGTAAACCATAGCAGTTACTAATTCTGGAGATGTTAAAAAGTTCATAGTACTTCTGTTACCATCATTTCTGGCTCTAAAGTTTCTGTTGAAAGAAGTGAAGATAGAGTTGGTTTCTTTAGATTGTTTACTAACATCTTGTCTGTCCCATTGACCAATACATGGACCACAGGCATTGGATAAAACAATAGCACCAGCTTTTTCAAAAGTTTCAATGATACCATCTCTTTCCAAAGTTGCTCTAATTTGTTCAGAACCAGGAGTAACGAAAAACGGAATTTTCGGCTTTAAGCCTTGGTTAGTGGCTTGGGACACTAGTTCAGCGGCTCTGGTCATATCTTGATAAGAAGAATTAGTACATGAACCTATCAAACCTGCTGATATTTTTTCAGGCCATTTATTTTCCTTGACGGCTTTAGAATATTGAGAAATTGGAGTGGACAAATCTGGAGTGAAAGGACCATTGACAGATGGTTCTAATTCAGATAAATTAATTTCAATAATTTTATCATATTGGGCACCTTCATCAGCATTTAAGTAACCTTTACTCAAAGCAAAATCGGCAGCGTCAGCAACTTCAGATCTTTCAGTAGAAATCAAATATTTCTTGTGAGCTGGTTGGTATGGGAATAGAGAAGTAGTGGCACCAATTTCAGCACCCATATTACAGATAGTAGCCATACCAGTACAACTTAAGTTTTCAACACCTTCACCAAAATATTCAACAATGAAACCGGTACCACCTCTGACAGTTAAGATACCAGCTAAGTGAGTGATAACATCTTTAGGAGAAGACCATCCTTTTAATTGACCAGTCAATTTAACACCTAAAATCTTTGGAGCTTTTAACTCCCAAGGAGTACCAGTTAAAGCATCAACAGCATCAGCACCACCAACACCAATAGCGATAGCACCTAAACCACCAGCATTTGGAGTGTGTGAATCAGTACCTAGCATCATTAAACCTGGAGCAGAGAAGTTTTCCAAAACAATTTGATGGATAATACCAGAACCTGGACCCCAAAATTGAATACCATATTTTTTAGCACAATCATTTAAAAAATCAAAAACTTCACTGTTTGTAGCGATAGAAGATTGCAAATCAAGTTTTTCACCATCTTTACCAACAATTAAATGATCACAATGGATAGAAGCTGGAACTTCAGTTTCCTTTAACTTGGTGGTAATGAATTGTAACAAAGCCATTTGAGCAGAGGCATCTTGCATTGCTACTCTATCTGGATTAAGTTTCAAATATTGTTCACCTCTGAATGGTCTTAGAGAATTAGAAGATCCTAAAGTCTCCTCAACATTGTTTAAGTGTGAATATAAGATTTTTTCAGCTAAAGTCATTGGCTCATTAGAAGTCAAATTCTTAATAAGGTTCAAGTTATTGATCAATTTCGCATATGGCGGTGTAACAGATGAAGTAGAGATTGATCTTACTGATGTTATCAGAGAACGAGCAACTTGATGATGTCTTAAACTTCTATTTAGCATTTTTCTAAATTGCTTTTTTCTTCCAAAATACTAAAAGATGTTATATTATTATTTTTTTTTCTTGGTTACTTTTTATTATATCTTTAAAATAATTTAATACATTATATATTAAAAAGGATATGCTTCAATTAAATATCATTAAAAAGATAAAAAAAAAAAAAAAAGATTTAAGAAAAAAAAAGATGAAAAATTTTCTAATATTTATACTTTAAACTTAGTCATCCATCAATTTGAGCTTTTTTTTTTCAATGTCTCTTCTTCGGAATTTCTATATTAAAAAAAACAGAATTGCGACGGAATTTTTTTAAAAAATAAGAACAAAAAATTTTTTTTTCCACTTTTTTTGTATTTTTCGGTCGCCGTTCACGTGAAATTTCAGTTGAATTTTAAAATTTTTAAACTATTTACCCGGACTATTAAAAATAATTAAAAGTACAAAAATAAACATTTAGGAATTTTTTGTTTTTAATTAAAAAAAAAACAAAAAAAAAAAAAAAAGACTATGCAAGGGCAGGGTAAAGGTAAAAATAAAAATAAAATTTGAAACAAAAATTTCCTTTAACTATTTGATATATTTATAAAAGTTAGACCATATAAGTAACAAACATAATAAAAAATTCCAATATTTAAAGTCAAACTTATATGAAAAATTTATATTAATATATATATATATATATTAAAAAAAAAGAGTAATTAATTTCATCTTTTTATCTTATACGAACCAATAGTTCAAGGGCTATAATATAGTTTACATATAAACATAACACAAAAAAAGTGAAGAATTTTTTTATAGATTCTTCTTATTTTTTATTTTTTTAAAGAATATATATACATAAATTCTTCTGAGTAAGAACTATTAGAAAAAAATGAAACCTAATGTACATGATAGTAATCTTATATCAATTATTAAAGATCCCAGTTTATGCTTGAAACTTATCTATCACCTTTACATTTGTAATTTTCAATTATCAGATCATGATGGTTTTAATGAATGTATAAATAATCTTTTAACTCTTAATAAAGAATGTCATATTGTAATACAAGACTTTATAGATCTGATTATAAATAAGTGTAGACAAAGGTTTTTATTATATTTTGAAGGCAGAGATAGATATTACAATGGTGATGTTTTATTGAATAATTATAAATTTAATGAATTATTTTCAATGTCAGAACTCCCCAATAGTGCCAATATAAGTGACAATAACTGCCTTGTGAATGATATTTTACCATTATGTTACTCTAATGAATTAATCTCTATAAGACTTCAATTCAATCTTACAATACCTAAATGGCTTATAATAAAATATATTGAAAATCATGGTGATATTGATTTAGATGAAAATTTAAAAATATCTGAATTTCAATTGCAAAAATATCTGAATTTCAATTGCAAAAATATCTGTTAACATTTCATTGCCATCACCTAGAATCCGGACAGGTTGGCCAACATCAAACACAAGAATTTATTGCCAGTTATTGGTCTTACATTTTATTATATTTTGTCAAAATAAAACTATTTCCTTTTTATTTGGAAAATTCTAAACATATTATTTCTTTCTTGGAAAATAAACATGAATTGGAATACACTTATGACATTCCATGGATTGATATGTGGCAACTGCCTTTTGAAGAGATCAAACATTATTACATGAAGGCAGAGATGGATTTGTATTTAAGATATGAAAACAAATATCTAGCTGTTCATGACGACAATCATATTACTACTAGTAATTGCCACGCAAAACTTCCAAGAATGGATTTTGTTAATTTATTTCAAATGGTTATCATTCCTTTAAAGGAACCATATCAAATTGATCATAAAGTTTCTTATTTAACCTTAAGAACATTGGTGAAATCTGCTAACATATCTGCTCAATCATTAGATGAGAATTTTATATTGCAAATGAGCACCACAATCAAAAGCAAATAAACTTTATTATATATTTTGTTTAATTTTATAAATGCATTTTATATATAGTATTATTATTATTTTTTAATGTATCATTTTTTATTCAACTTCTTTATCATATTATATCCTTCACTCCGTTCTTCAAACAACATAATCAAATTTGAAACTTTTCTATCTTTGCTCAACTTAGGATCAATAGATCCAACAAAATCATTCGGCTTTTTCTTCTGTTTAGAGTTTATTTCCATTTCAAATGTTTTGAAACTATTTATATCTTTGATTAATTTGTTGTTTTCTTTTTTCGTAATAACATATTCCCAAACTTCATCATCATTGCCGTGTCCATTAATGATCTTATTTTCTGTATTATTGCTTTGATTCAAAATATCATTTGATACATTTCTAGAAGATGATTTCAAAGATGCAAAATCTTTAGATTTAACAGGGGATAAAACTATATTAGAATAAGAACAAGTGTCACTTTCATCAGAAAAAAACCGTTTTGGTGATGGTAACTTTTCTGATTTTAATTCTGATGGTTTAGTAAAAATTAGTGGAGGAATTATCTTCTTAACAGGAGTTTTCACAGAGCTATTATCTGAATAATCAGTTAAAGTGTCACTAGTATTTCTTGAATCTTCCCCATATATTTTTAATGGTGGTTGTATCGAAAATTTGGTATCATCATTTTCAGAATCAAAACTACTGTTAACATTAGAATTGTTTTGTCCATCTAGATTATCACTTAAGTGGAATGGTATATGAAGTTTTCCCAACTCTTTGATTTCACTCTTACTATTTGCACCACCCATTTGTCTCTTAGTAGGAGATGAATTATATTCTAATTTTTCATTAGATTCTAAATCCTTTGCAGGAGACAATAAATTTGAAGATTTTCTTGGATTTGGTAGTTTTGGTGCTTGTTTGGATGATGTTTTAAGTGTTATTGGACTTCCATCTTCTGTTCTAGAAACCTGTCTAGAAACATTTTTGTTTGCCAAGTGAGGGACTGGTCTAGCTTCAGGTTTTGATTCGATATGTACAAGTTCTGATAAATCCTTCTTGTTTTTTTCGATCTCAATATTATTTTGTTCAATAGCTTTGGCTTTTTCTGACTCTAATTTTTCATATTGCTCAACTATAGCATCAAAATGGGTCAATACATTACTAATGAATATTTTTCCTAATTTTTTATCTGTTTGATATGATTCACTCTCCTTTGTAGGTTTGCATAATGGAGTGACTAAAACTTCAGTAACAGTTTCATAGTTATGTTGTGTATCTCCACAATGTTTAATCATATTCAAAAAAAGAGGTATTATAAACTTCACTAGATTGTAATAGCAATTATATTCCATCATTTTGTTATAAAGTTTGAAAGTTATAGAAAAACTTAAACGAATATTAGCCAAATTTGAATTATTATTAACAAATCCTGAAAAACTCTTACAGCTTTTTATGATTTCCAAAGGAAAAAATATTTTCTTTTTATTTGATAAAAACCAAATAAAAACGGTTGCTAATGTATAAATATCCCATTGAGAAATATCACAATAATTGTTTCTATTAATAATATCAATCATGACTTTAGTTTTGTTTTTATCTCCTGGCTTGTAAAATACAAGTTTATTTTCAATACTTTCCTTAGACAGTCTTTCATATATTTTTTCAAACATTGCTTGTCTAAAGTCTCTATTTAACTTAGTACCATTTGGTGTATTCATATTATTATAATAATATGATGGTAATTCAATATATTCATTAATTTTTAAATCATATAAATACACATTCAATGATATTCTTAATTTTGATATATCAACGTGCTGTGCCAATTCAGAAAGATCATTTAAATAAATGGTATCAAAGATAGTGGATGAAGGGACACATTGGTACATTTCATTTTGTTCATCCATTACAAAAGAATCATCTCCGTTTAATTCAATCTCTTTTTCATTTAAAACTTGACCTGTTTTAAACTGTTGCCAAATTTGGAATAGTGTTCTAACCCATAATGACTCATGAACTATATACATCTTATGAATAATCAACTTATCATCATTTTCCAATCTATAATTGTTAATATCATTGATTAACTTGGAATATATCTTAATACTCATTGTCCATTTCCAATTCAAATTTTTAAACCCAGAACTAAAAATGATTAAAGAAAATTTTTTATTTTTTGGTAGCTTTTGAATTAGTTTTTGAATCAGCTTATTTAATATAATATCATATAGTTGTTTATCATTACTAATTTTAGACATATTAGGTAGATATGTAGAGTCAAAAATGTATATTGGATGATCTTTATCATCAAAAGTATAGCTTCTAAAGAAAATATTAGAAAAATTTATATTCAAAGTTTCTTTACCGCCATCATTTTCTCCCCTCTTTTTAATATTATTCTCATTGTTGTATGCTCTTTTTCTTACTGTATTAATAAAAGCATTTTGAATACCCATGTTTTTGAAACTAACCAAAAATATGGATAAAAAAATACAAAGTAGGGAAGTAGTTAAAATATATGAATTCAAGGTTAAAAGAAAAGATATTAACTGAAAAGAAATAAAAGTTTTGTTTATTTTTTTTTTTTAGTTACTATTTAAAGTAGTATAAATCTGTTTCTAAAGAAAATTTACACAAGGTAGAATTGATTTTATATAACAAAAATTAGAAAAAAAAAAGTATTAATTGTTTAATAAATTGTTATTTCTTTGAGTAATTTAAAGAAACATTAATTATATATAATGCAATTATTTATTTTTTGGTTTTAATGTTAGTAAACTTATATTTTTGGTGTTTGTTTACGAGGTTTTTTTTTTTTTAAAAAAAAAAGTCTCTCTATAAATAAAAAAAAGAAAAAAAAAGAGAAATTTATTTATATATAAATATTGATACATTCATTACCTTTTTCAGCCATAAACAAAATATATACAAAAAAAAAAAAAATTAAATAAAAAAAAAATTAATAATCTTTAATTTGTTGTATGTATTTTTATTTTGTTAAAATAAATCAACTCTTTCCCAATAAATACAATTAAAAAATTATATAGTTTTCTTGTTATTTTTATATAAATAAATTTAATTACTTTTTGATAGCTGATCTAGTAGCTGTTGGATCTAAAACAACTTTTCTATTAACATTTTTCTTTGTAGTTTTCTTTTTTTTGGTTTCTGGTTGTGATTTTGTATTATCTCTATTATTATTATCTTCAATTTCATCCAATTTTCTTTTTTTATTTCCTATAGATTTTGAATTTTCTTCATTTTCTTTAAAGTAATTAGCAATTAATTGTTTTTTTTCCAAATTACTCTTCATTTTTTTTAAACTTTTAATATCTAGATTATAGTTCATCTCTTTATCAACTAATGTAGGAAGCACTTCTTCAAGAGCAGGAAGTGTTATTGCTGTAAAGTCATGTCCGTTATTTATAATTTCAGAATCCTCTTCTTTATAAGTATCTTTCAATATTTTCAACCAATCTATACTTTGTTCAATATATTTATGATACTGTAATGCTTTGTTATTCTTTTGTGCTTTAATCTTAAGGTATATTTCTCGCTCTTTCCCTAAAGATAAAATGTATAATTTTTCAAGTAATATTTGCTTATTCAAAGGGTGATTTGTATCTATTTTTTGATTTTTATAGTTTCGAAGTGTGTATAGTTTATTATTTTCATTAATTATAACATTATATCTTTTTTTAAAAAATGTCAAGATTTCATAAAATTCATGATTTCTGTCTTCCAACCAATCAAATATATGTTTACCTTTATACAATAATTTAACATTTTCTATAACATTGATATTTTTATCTTTATTTGTAACTATATAAAGAGCAAGGAGCTTAATCATTTTGAGTTGTTTACTGGAAATTCCATTAAATATTGTCTCATCATTTTGAGCAAAACTAGTTAAATAAAAATCTTTTTTTGTATTTTTTAAAATATTTATAAATTCATGATCTTCAAAAAAACCATTATCAACCATTGTTATTGTGTTACAATCTTTGGTTTCTTTTCTTTCTTTATTTTTTGTTGGAAGTTTTAATAATGTATTGTAATTTGTTTCTATTTTTTTTTTTTTTGCTTTTTTTCAAATTTTAAATATTCTCAAAAAAAAATAGAGTCATTCACGTGATTTAATTGTAATTCTGTTAACAAGCAAGAATGTTTTTTTTTATGTTTTTATAGAATGTTTACACATATTTTTAATAGGTAAGATTATGATAAATTTAATTCAGATTAAACAAACAACAAATATTAATTTACCGAAAATATTACTATCAAGATAGTTAGTGAACAAACTATTGGCTTGATATTAATACAATGGATGAATCAAGTCAAGTGGCTCCACTAGATAATATAAAGGAAGCCAACGTTTTGCCAACTAATAATTTATTAATAGAAAAAAATGATACTAGAGAAAATTCTGTGATTGAAGAAGATGAAGTAGAGGAAGAGGAGGAGGAAGAAGAAGAAGAAGAATATCTTTTATTTCCTGAAATTTTACAATCTCAAAAAGTTACTCAAACACTTTGTGAATACTTAGATATTAGAAATACATCTCTTATACTTAACCTATTTGCTAAAAATTTTAATTACATATTAGATGATAAACTATTTCAAGTATTTATGAAAACTTGGAATTGCTTAAACATCAAAATAACAGTAAATATAAAAGACTCACAAAATTTAAACTTACTCAATGATAATTTGGATCAGGAGGAAACTTTCAATAAAGAATCTTTTCTTGAAGACATCACAGCGTTGAATTTCTTTGAAAAGATCAATACATTGAAAGAATGTGATTATAAACAACTTGCAAAAGTTTATTTGAAAGGTTATAAAACTTATCAACCTTTTATCACTAAACTTGATCAACCAAATAAGATCAAAAATATAAATGATTTTTTCACAGATGAAAAATTAACAATAATTGAAAGCACAAAAATATTATTAAATTTAAATCAGTTTTTAAACTCAATGGTTTTATACGAATATGATATCAATATGAGAAGAATAGACAAACTTAATTTTGTTAAAGAAATATTAGTAAATGAATCATTAGGAAAATTACATGCTAAAACAAATATTATAGATAAACGACCTTACATTTTAGCATTACTTGACCTTAATGAAAGTTTACTTTT
Organism: Hanseniaspora valbyensis NRRL Y-1626; assembly: GCA_001664025.1. NCBI lineage: Eukaryota > Fungi > Ascomycota > Saccharomycetes > Saccharomycodales > Saccharomycodaceae > Hanseniaspora > Hanseniaspora valbyensis. Next base: position 68,186 of record LXPE01000002.1, read on the forward strand.
AATGGATTATTATAAATCTTTGAACGATTTCCAAAATGAAGTTTTAAATGATGGTGAAACTGATAGTTTATTCACTAAAAATGAAAATGATGAATATATTATTAATGGCACAAACTTTAATATTTTTTTAAATAAAATGTTGTTGTTTTTTAATGAAAAAGTTAGTCAAGCTGATACACTGTTTGATACTGCTTATCCTATGGTTGTTATAAACTATATGGAAGAAGTGATTGGTGATGATTTATTAACATGGTGTAATTCTATATTCATAGAACCAAATTATTTTCAGTTTTTTGATTACTTCTATACACAGATTTTAGAAACAGTAATTAATAAAATTGAAGGTGAATGTAAAAATTGTTATGGTAAACCTGTACTTTTAAAAAACATGTATGGTTTCATGAAATTATACTTTGATAATTTAATACAAGATTTTTTGAATCTTCAAGTTACCAAGACCAATCAGAATATAAGAGATAAACTATTAAAGTTTGAACAGGATAATATTGTAAACTTGAATAGAGAAAATGAATTATTTTTAAATCAAAAGATTGATGAAATCAAGAAAAAAAAAGAAGCTGGAGAGGAAAATGGAAGTGGATCAGGGAAAGATTTGTCCAATGGTAATACAAAGAAAAATAAATCCAATTTTTTGAGATCTTTCCAACATATGCTTAAAATAGGTTTAAATAATGATGAAAAAGAAGTTGATGAAGCTCTAGAGATTCAATATAATTTGAAGAAATTAGAAAATGATATCAGTAATATCAAAAATCTTATTGATCTTCCTCTTTGTATAGATGTCATTCAGATAGCAAATAAAAGTATAACTAATATTATGGTTTTCTTACAAACTTATTCTAAATTAAATATCGAAATAACCACAGAAGAATTTTTGTTACATGAGAAACATTGTGAAAGCGTTTATGCTATTTTATTGAAAAATATAGATTCTCTTCATTTATCTACAGCTTTTGAGAAATCTTTGAAATTGTTAAATGACTATACTATTGATACAGAAAATGAAAATGATTCTATTATTACACCATTGATGAATTTCTCTGAATTGATTAACGTTTCTGATATAATCCTTCAACTATTACAAATCTTTTATAAAAATGAAATTGAAAATATCAATAAAAAAATTAATATGCCTATTACCAAAAAGAAAACTTATGATTTCTTAAATCAATTGATTATTTTGAAAAAAAACTTTGAATTGAAAGTAGATGATTTTGTTGCTAATGGTTTAAATGCTGGTATAACAAAAGTGATGGAACAAATAGAGTACATATATGTTTTAAACCAATCACCAAAGGATTATTGTCCAGATGAATCAAACCTTGATAAAAACCCATCCATATGTTGTTTCAAAGTTATTAATATATTAAAAATTCATTGTCAAATGATATCAAAATCATTAGCCAATAAAGCAACTTTAGAAATTTATAATCAAGAAATCACAGAACGATTATTTCAATTGATTTTGAAAAACTTGAAAAAAAATATTGTTAATGTAGAAGGCGGTAATAATTTGATTAATGATTTGAAACATTATTTACATTTCATAGAAAAAGAATTGAAAATGAAGAAATTAAAAATATTATTTACAAGCTTGATAAATGTTGGACTATTATACACAATCAATCTAAAAGAAGAAGAATCTGAGGAACAAAACATTGATTCTGGTGATGAAAAATTAAGAGAGAAAAAGAAATTCAACAGAAACAAAGCAATTGGGAAAGATATTGCAAAGAAAATATGTGATTCAAGTTTATACCATGGTGTTTTCACACAAGATGAAGTTTATGATTTGGTTAGTAGACGTATAGATTGGTACAATATCAAACCATTTGTTGATAAAGGTGTTTATGGCTTAGACTGCTGTATTATTTAAAATTTTAATCAATAGAATTTAATTTCCATTTTAGGAAATGGTGAAAAGAAAAATCATAATTTCTTTTTTTTTCGAAAAAAAAAAAAGAATAATATTAAAGTGTTTAGAATATATATATATATTTTCTTGAACCTTTCGAAAAATTATTCATCGGGAAAGAATATATAGAGTTATTTTTTTTTTATTATTTATATATTTTATTTTTCAAAATTATAAATCAAACCGAAAATTTTACATAAATATATATAAAATTTGTTTTTTTTTTATAAAAAAAATAATTGATAATATGAACATAAATATAAAATAATATTAAACTTTTTAAGAAAAAAAACCAAATGCTATTATAACTATTTATTATCATTATTTATTTTATTTTTTTCTCTCACTTATTTTTATTAATTCAGTTTCATCTACGATATATCAAAAAAAAAAAAAAAAAAAAAAAAGATGTCTGGGGAACAACTGTTTAAAGTTGGAAAATCAACAGATTCAACATATAAAAAAATCAAAACAACTAGCTTATCAATAAACGAAACTATTGCTGCAAATGATAAGCTAAACATGCAATCAACAATGACAAGTACTCTAGTTTCAAATTCCAAAAAACCCTATTCAGGTAAGAAAAGAGGAAGAAAACCTAAAACAGAAGAAGAAAAATTGTTGAAGAAACAAAAACAAACATCTGATTCAAGAGCAAGTCTTTTCACTAATACAAATGTTCCTGGACTATCTATAAATTCTTTACCATCTAATGGTACTTTCAAGACAGAAATAGATTCCAATGGAACAAATAAAAATACTTCTAATTCAGAAACAACTGATGACACTAATCAAAAAGCTTTGGCTCATTTGTATCACAGAAGAGAATTTGTTTGTGATAGATGTAGTAAACTTAAAAGAGCTTGTTTTGGAATGCTAGACAGTTGTAATAACTGCTTGATAGCCAATAAAAAATGTACTTTAGACAGACCTAGAATTAGAAAATCAAAACCAAGACAATTGAAAGTCATGGAGATGGCTATTCCAATAGGTGAGAATGGTAATATTAACAGTATACAAACATCTCATCAGATAAATTCTCAAGAAGCTTCTAAAGCTAAACAGTTGCAATTGGTTATTAATAATCTTCAGGTGGAGTTAAAAGAATCAAGCAAAGAAAAGAAGATAAGAGAAGAGTATTACAAAGAATTGGAAATAGAAAATGAATATTTAAAAGATAGTGTCTCTACTTTACAACAACTTTTTAAAGAACAACAGAATCTAGTACAACTGTTGGAAGAACAGCAGTTATTAAATTTTCAAAAATTGAAAAAGTTACAATACAATAAAATGGCTCCTAACAATGTTCTTTCCAAATCGATGACTGCTCAAGCTAATCCTCAATTCCAATTACATTCCGATGATAGAAAGGATTGGTTGTTACAAATAAATAACAATACAAGTATTGTGACACCTATTTCTTCAGATTCACAATTAAATAATCATTCATATTCTGCTCAAATATCTGATAATTCAAATACAAAAAACGTTTCTCCACAGAATAGTACATTGAAAAATCCTGATAGTATGCAGAACAAAATTAATCATGAACAGCTACAACTTCAGCTGAAGAAACTTGTAAGCAAGAATGAAGAAGATTCCCAATTTATGGCTACTACATGGTCTGATGAGACAAGTGTAGAAACAAGCAAAAACATTAAAACAGTTTCTTCTTCAGGAGGAAAAAATGGAGGATTTATCCAAAACAGTGGTGGAAATGCTGGTTGGATAGTATCTCAATTCATTTCAGAACCTACTACACCGAAACAAGAAGGAGCTGCTTCTAAACCAAAACCACCTGAAACATCAAACACTAAAACTACAGCTAATTCAAATAATGATGTTGATCTTTACATGATAATCTAGAATAATGAGAAAACAAAATGATCAAATTTCATTTTTGAAAACAAGCAATACAACAAAAAATTAAAATTCATTTATCTATTCATATCAACCGGAAGTGTTACAAACAAAATACAAAAATAATAAAAAAAAAATAAAAAATCCATATATAATATTCATCAACTACTAAACTTTATGTAATTACAGTCTTTAAAGAATACAATACATTCAAATATATTCCTACCCTTTTTTTAAAAAAAAATAACACATAAATTATTTTATTATTGTTTATTCTCATTTGAATAACCTAATTTTTGTCTTAGATTATACATGATTCTTCTTTCTTCAGGAATGTTGTTAGTTTTTTCAAATTGTAAAAAAGTAAACATACCCAAACAAATACCTGTTAAAGGATCCAAGTATTTACCAAAAATATAACGTGGAGCTACAGACATTGCTATCAATATATATTTTTGTTTATGAAACTAGAAAAAAAAACTTTTTATTCAAAGTCTTGGTTTTTGAGTAATCTTTTTTTTTTTTTTTTTAATAATCTCTTAATTTAATTGCAAATATTTAGAATAAAATTTAAAAGAAAGTTTTTTTCTTCTTCATCTTCCAAAATTCGGTTTTATCGAAAAACCATTTTTTGATCATGTGAATAAAAATTATATATTTGGGTAATTTCATGTCTAAACAAGCAAAACGCGTTTTTTGATGAAAATTTACACCAAAAAAAAACAAAATGAAAAAAATTATATAAATATATATATATATTTTTTCAAAATGTAAATCAGAATAAAAACAAAGAAATAAACCCAAATACATATAAATTAATATCAAGTATGAGTCAAGAAGAATTAAAAATTAGTAAAATATCTTTAAAATGTGAAAATGATAATTCCGTTGATGTTAAATTACTTCCCTGTAATGTCATAACAGATGAAGATCTTATTAAAAGTAATGAACTAGAACATCTTTATCCAACACCTGTTGAAATAATAAATGATAATAAAGAAGCTATTTATCTAAGAGGAAGAAAACTTATAGGGTCTGAGATCAAAATTGATAATCAAAACGGATTTATTGTTGAAGTAGATGGTGATAATAATATACAATGTGAAAGAAAAGTTAACAAGTTGTACAATTATGAAAGAGAAGGAAATGAATCAAGACAAGTGAAAGAAGAAAGCAATTTTAAAGAATATGTTGATTTAATTAATACCATTATGAAATAAAGCAAATAAAATGATAAACTTTTACTTACATGAATATATATATATATAGTGACAAAGCAATATTGCTACTACTTATTTTTTTTTTATCAAAACAAATCATTAAATTGTTCAAAAATACTATTTGCAATCAAGTTTTTAGAATCAAATGGTGTCTCACCAGCAGCTTCAAAGAATGGCATACCTTCAAATAAATTATTCTCATCTACACTATTAAATGCAGTCAATGATTCAGTGTTTGAAGTTACATTATTGAGTGGTGTTTTTAATGGTTTTGACTCAACAACATGATCATGATCTTCTTCGTCTTCACTTAAAACATTATTTGAAACATTTTCAATTTTAAATAGTGTTTTAAGTTCATTATAAATAAACATACTAGTTACAGAACATTCTTTCAATTTCATCAATAAATCAAGTCCATGGGATCTATTCAATTCCAATATATCATCAAAATTATCACCACATTTCATCTTCCAAGAAGTTAATAAAGCTAGAGCAAAGAAAATTGTATATTGGGAAAACCAGTATGTACCAGTCAAAATATTTTTGCTCCACATCATCTCTGCCAAATGGATAACTTCAACACATGTGTCTACACAAACTTTTTGATACAATGTTGCTTTATTTTCAAAATCTATTTGTGTGAAAGGTTTATAAAGCATTAATTTAACATTTAAATAATCTAAATGAAGTAGTTTATTGATTCGCAAAAAACTGTTTGGAATAAAATTGCTTCTTACGGAAGGTTTTAAATAATCTGGCAAACTACTAATCCAACTTGCAAGAGATGTTTCCATTTTGACTATAAAATCATCGCTGGGTAAGAGAGCATTGTTATCTATTTTATTTTCCCTAATCTGTTGGTTTGCTAAATCTTGATAATGTTCTTTGATCTCATACATGATTAACATCAATTTAGTATGAAAGTTGTTTATTCCACAGGAACTTATAATTTCATTATCAGTGTTTAAAGTTATATGTGTATTGGAAATATTTTCATCTTCAGTATCCATTGGGAAATCCTGAGTTATATCTTTCAATTTTAGTTTTATTGGATGTCCCAATATTGTGCTCATATATATTTCAGTCTTGTAGCAAGACCAAAACATTCTTTTAATAACTTCCCCTTGCAAAGGATCTTTATATTGTGCAGTGTTTCCCAATTGTTTTTTATAAAAACTTTTTTTAAGGACAGCTGTTATAGCTAATGAATTATAGGTGTACGATTCCGGTAGTCTTGCAGTGAATTGACAATACAAAGACATCATAAAAAGAGTTTGAATAGTTCTATTATCAGATCCATTAATGAAATCCAATAATTTCTTACCACTTTCAAAATAATCTAGTCCAAAATTTTCAGATTGTTCCTGTCTTGTAAAAAACTCTAAAATATTGTTACTTTCTTTTGCTTTCTGTTCATTAATAAAAAGGAGACCACAAGCAAATATCAGATAAAACAAGGGTAAAGCCTTTCTTTGTTCAAAATTGAAATTACTTAAGTCATCTATATCAATACCTTTTTCTTTAACTTCATAAACAGATTCTAAAAGTTTATAAACAGTAGGTCTGTGGTAAAATCTGAAAGAAATACAGGCAATATTCCAAGTTGTTTGCATGTAATCAAAAGCTTTTTCTTTTGGTGGCATCTGTGCTAAACCCAAAGCTTGAAAACTGGTATATGATTTTTTGGTGTTTTGAATATTCTTACCGATATTTGTATCAAAATCAGCTTGTTCTTGTCGTTGTTGTTGATAATTTGTCATATTGGTATCATCTATGCTTTTATGTGATTGGCTCAGAGGAAATATATTATTCAGTATAGGAAATTGATTATTATGGTTTATTGGGTTTATCAAGTTGGCATTATCATTTTTCAAAGTAGTAAATTTTGTGGATTTTTCTTTTTGTATAGATTTATTTTTATTTTGTTTTGGTTTTTTTATGATATTTTTTGTTGAATTGATTATATATTTTCTATCCTTTGAATAAACACAATCTATATTTAATTTTACACATTTGCTACATTTTTCTGTACCACTACATTTAATTTTTTTAATTCTACAATTGTTACATGCTATAGGAATTTTTTCTCTTTTAGGTTTAGAATAGTTATCTTTATCAAAAATATTATAATCATTCATCCTTTTTTTTAAAAAAAAAAAGCAAAAAAAATTACTTAACAAAAAAGAATTAAAAAAGAACGGTATAATTGATATAATGAATTAGCTGGTTTATGGCAGGAAAATATTATAAAAAACTAAATTGTATTATGAATATTTTGTTATCACAATAATCATACACATCTGTAATTTTTTTTTTTTCTTTTTAAGAATAAACGTTTATATATAAAATCATAAAAGAGTGGAGAAAAAAAAACATAAAAAAACACGGATACACCTTCCAAAAGTAGTAACAGTTCCGAACATTATCCTTTATCCGGAATTAGCATATCAATAAGTTCACAACAGGTCATGTGAGCAAACATATTACACGTGATCTATTTATCACCCTGACTATTGCTCAAGTATAAAATCCACGTGTATTTTGTCAGCTGATCTGTTGTATATTTTTTTTTTAAGGGTTTGTTCTTTTTTTATATATATATATATTATTTTTTTTTTATATCTTAGAAACAATTGTACAACATGTTTTAATTAACAAAATATTTTATATATATATACATTAGAAATTTGCCCCATGTGCTTCACTAATAATAATAATAGAATTTAGAAGGCAAAATATCCTCTTGTGGGGGGTAAACCGGAGTTTTCCATTTTGAACAAAACAAAAAACAAAAATTTTTACAGCCACGAACTTACATTAAAAACTTTTTAATACGAGAGAGATATGGGCTTTTTTTTAAAAAGAAAAATAAAAAAACACACACACATATATAAATAAATATATTAAAGCCACATGGGTTTTATTTATTTTTAAATATTAATTAATTAAAAAAAAAGATAAAAAAATTTCTTTCTACTATTTAAACATGTTGTAAAATTGCCATCATAAATTTTTTAAATCAAAAAAACATAATTAAATTAAACTTAATTGTATATATATAGGTGTGATTTAATTTAACCAATTCCTTTTATTTTTTTATTTGATATTTCATAAAAAAAAAAAAAAAGAAAATACTTAAAAAGTTTTTATTTTTATTATATTTGTTTTTATTTTAGAAAAGAAATATATTTATTTATTTATAAAAAACCAAGTCATCTTTGTTTTTGCTTATGAGTTCCAATAAAGAACATTTAATAAATACTTCCAATCCCTTTTCAGATGAAAATATTGGGGGTTCTTATTACGAGCTTTATGATTCAAATCAAGATGATATTGACTTAGAACTAGATAATGATGATACTAAAGATTTATTACTAGGGAAAACTAAAGTTAATTATAATAGTAAAAGATATAATTTTGGAAAGGATAAGAAATATGATAAAATAAATAAACTTGAAGAAATATCACTTAAAAATCAAGCAATATCAAATAAATGTATGTTTTTTTTTAATGTTTATATTTTTTTGGTAACTTTTCTAATTGATTAAAAGGTGAAACGGAGATATGTTAAAGAAATAGTAAAAAGGTTGTTATACTTTTATGATGAAAGGATATTTTTTTTATGTGTAAAAAAAAAAGTGTATTCAATGTTTGTTGTTGTAAAAAAAGGGGCTAGAAAGAGTGGGAAAAATATGGTTAAATATTTAAGGGAAGAGGAAAAGAACTATTTCCTTTGTGTGATATATTTTTTTTTTTGATGTTACACTTTATAAGCTACAATTGCATTTTTTTTATTATTATTAATTTTATTTTAAAAAAAAAAAAAAAATGTAATATTAGCAACAAACACACGTGGGGTTTTAATTACTAATTCAATAATGAATTACTATATCATAAATCAATCAATTAAGCACTAAACTTGTTAATTAACTAGTATAATAAATTACATTTTTGAAATCTACGTTCAATTTTAATCTAGAAACATACCAAATTTATCATATTTTTTATTACTTTAAAGGGAATTATTTCTTTTACTAACAAATATTGAAATGAATTAATAACAATAATAATTTGTAAAACTCACTAATTAAAAATAAATATTTAAAAAAAAATGGCTTAAAAACTAAATTTGAAGAAAATAATTAATATAAAAAAATATAAAAAAAGAAATTTTGTCCACGGACTTTACAAAAGGAATGTCTTCCGAATCCTTTTATTAGATTTTTGTACTCAAAAGAAATCTTATAACTATAAAAAAAATTTAAATGTAAATTAATATAAATTTTTTTTTTTATATTAATTTTTGTTTATTTATTGTTGCAGTTATTATAATAAGAATATTTTCATGCAGTATAAAAACTTTGGATTGAAAAACAGAAAGATTTCGATTTTAAATTCAGTATTTACTTTCTTCTTTTTCTTTTCTTTCTATTTCTATTATCAAAGAAATATAACTACTAAAATCATTTAAATAACTAAAACCAAGATTAAAGAAGAATTATAATAACATATTTTCTAATTTTTATTTTATTTTATTTTTTTGCCATTTTATTATCTTTAAAATAGTGTCTTTTATTATTATTATTCTCTCTAAATTACAATTTATAAATTAAGTTAATTCTAATTCTAAAATAACTAAAATGAAGTTTTCTGAATCTTTAAAATATAATGCTGTTCCTGAATGGAAACAAAACTACTTAAACTATAGTGGTATGAAAACTTTAATTTATGCCTTACAAAAAAAGAAATTAGGCCATGAAGTTGATGAAGAATTAGATGATATATTAGAAGAATTAGATTTGGAACTAGAATTAGGTATCAATGATATTATTCTTGAAAATAGCTCTAATCTAGGTTCAAGAGTATCGACTGAAAATGTTGGTGATACGCTTGAAGCTGATTTAAGAGCTCACAATGAAAGTCACAGTAAATTCAATATGAAAGCTTTGAAAAACAAATTTCATAAAAACAATAATCATTCATCTATAGATGATGAATTGACTAATGCTGCTGGTTTAGATGAAATTGAACAAACTTTTGAATTGGATGATTTGAAAAAGGCAAACAACACTGTTAAAGTAAGAAGTGAAGGTGTTGAAAATGTTTTATCCACTGTTGATACTAGTAGTCCAGAATCTTCTCAAAACAAGATCTCTAGCAAGTTCAAAAATGTTTTTGCTAAAAAAAGTAAAAATCAAGATTTAGAATCTGGTATTGAAACTATTAGTACCAATTCTGATATTAATAAAATTACTATTTATTGTGAAGATGTTTTCTTAAAAAGATTAGCTTTAGAATTAGAAAAAATTGATACTTTCTTTGTAAGAAAACAGAATGAATTCTATGGAAGATTTTCTGCTTTAATGAATGATATTGAAAAAGTCAAACAAAGATCATATTCCCAATCCATGGGTGGTCCTAAAGTTGTTAGAACCTTATCTAACCAAACTATTTTAAGATCAGATTCTGTTCACACTAATGCTGCTGCTTCCACTGCTTTTGCTATGAATGGTATCATTGAAGAAAATCCATTCAGTGATGATGATGAAGAAGAGGATGATGATGAAGCCAACAATTCTTTATCTGGTGTTCATAGCAACAAAGAATACAGTGCTTTGTTAAGTTATGATGATTTTAACATCAAAACTCAAAAGAAGGCTATTTTGAAAAAAGCTTTGATTAACATTTATGTTGATTTATCTCAATTGAGATCTTTCAGTGAATTAAACAAAATTGGTTTCACAAAGATTGTCAAGAAATTTGACAAAGTTATTGATGATAATTTGAAAGAAGAATATATCAGTAATCATAAATTCTTTGTTATGAATGATTGTTACATTTACAAAGAAGAAACTGTTGATTCAATGGATGATAAATTAAACATTATCATTGATTGTTTTGCTAAAATCACAGACAATGTTAACTTTGATAATGCTAAACAAGAATTAAGATCCTATCTAAGAGATTACATTGTCTGGGAGAGATCTACTGTTTGGAAGGATATGTTAGGTTTAGAATACTCTACTAAATACAACTTATCTTCAAAGAATGATAAATATATTAAATCTGATGAATTAGATAAATTAGAAAAAACTGAAAACATTTTGCAACTTGAATGGAAAAGAGTAACTTTAATGAAAGGTGTCCATGTTAAAATACCAGCTTTCTTATACACTGCTCAAGCTTTGAAAGTTTCTTTAATTGTTGCATTGTTTATAGTTTTGTTGTGTATTAAAACTTTCAATGATCATGTTCAAAAAAGATGTATGGCGATGTTAGCTCTCGTTGCTTTATTCTGGGCTACTGAAGCTATCCCATTGTTTGTTACTGCTTTGTTGGTTCCTCTATTATCTGTTGTATTGTTGGTTTATAAGAATACTGATGGTACTGTCATGTCTGCTGCTGATGCTTCTTCTAAAGTTTTGGCTGCTATGTGGTCCAGTACTATTATGGTTTTATTTGCTGGTTTCACTTTAAGTGCTGCTTTAACTAAATACAATGTTGCTAAAGTTTTAGCTTCCTATTTGTTAAGTGCTGCTGGTCAAAAACCAAGAAATGTTTTGTTAATGGTTATGGGTGTTGTCTTTTTCTTATCCATGTGGATTTCTAATGTTGCTTCTCCAGTCTTGACTTATTCCTTATGTCAACCAATTTTCAGAACTTTGAGTGCAGATGCTCCATTTGCCAAAGCTTTGGTTTTGGGTGTTGCTTTTGCTGCTGATTTTGGTGGTATGGCTTCTCCAATCTCCTCTCCACAAAATGTCTTTTCCATGACTTATTTGAAACCATATGGTGTCGGTTGGGGACAATTCTTTGCTGTTGCTTTACCATGTGGTTTGATATGTTTGCTTTTGGTTTGGGGAGAAATGTGTTTGACTTTTAATATCAATAAACATAGAATTCAAAAATTCAAGCCTATTAAAACTAAATTCACCGTAAAGCAATGGTTTGTCGCTGGTGTTACTGTTGCTACTATCTTGCTATGGTGTTTGTTAACTAAGATGCCTGGATTCGGTAGTTCTGGTATTATCTCTGTCATTCCAATTGTTTTATTCTTTGGTTCTGGTATGTTGAATGGTCAAGATCTAGCTGCTTTCCCATGGACAATTATCTTGCTAGCCATGGGTGGTATTTCCTTAGGATCTGCTGTTCAATCATCCGGTTTACTAAATACTATTGGTACAGCTTTACAAAAAAGAATTGAAGATTTTTCTGAACTTTCAATTCTAGCTATTTTCGGTATTATTATGTTGGTATTTGGTACCTTTGTTTCTCACACTGTTGCAGCAATCATTATTGTTCCTTTAGTTCAAGAAGTTGGTTCTAAATTGACAAGCAATAAAGCTGCACCAATCTTAATCTTTGGTTGTTGTTTACTATCAAGTTGTGGTATGGCTTTACCAAGTTCTGGTTTCCCAAATATTACTGCTATAGGTAAAGTAGATGATAAAAATAAGAATTATTTGACTGTAAACCATTTCTTAACTAGAGGTATTCCTGCTACTTTTATGGGTTACATTGTTATAATTACTGTTGGTTTCGGTATTATGAACTCAATTTTCACTAATGTTCCATATGTTTCTGAAATTTAAATTGAATATAAACCAAAAGAATAAAATAATGAACCTTTGTAATTGCATGATAGAAATAATGAATATATATAAATATATACATATTATAAAACTTTTTAAGAAAAATAAAAATAATTTATTTAATAATTATGATTTTGTTAAGTCTTACAAAAAAAAAAAAATGATAGTTACCCGAATATTTTTTAAAGTTTTTTTTTTTTTATTGTATACAAAATTTTTTAACACATGCTTACGTAAAGATATTAATAATATATTCTTTTTCCTTATTTTTTTTGAAATGTTGGCTAATGTTTTGTGATGTTTTTTCTTACTTTTTTGACAATCATAACTATATTAAACTAATAAAAACCTAGACTAATTGAGAATTCTTTAAAACTAATTGATTTATATAATAATCAAGATTAAATTATAAACAAAAAAAAAAAACTAATAACAACAACCTAGTTTTATTTTGTGTTTTTTTTTTTTAGTTTTATAGATTTTCCTAATTTTAATATTGCAAGTTTGTTTTATTTTTTAATTTAAATGATGCATATTGGTGACAAAATTGCTCTTCATTTATCAAATGAAAGTGAAACTACAAGTAATAATAATATCACAAATGATGGTATTGTTCTTGATGATAAAATCCCTAACAACTCTGAATTAGAAATTACTAACCAACTAGATGAAGGGGATAATAAAGAAACCACTTATAAATCTAATACACCTCCACAATTACCACCAAGATATTCAGAGTCTAATAATACTATCAATAGTAGTAAAAATGATATTGGTGAACAGACATATGACAATAAAACATTATTGGAACAACAAAGATTAGTTATAAAAAGTTTATACCTTGATACCATGCAACAATTACAAGATGGTGATTCTGTTTATTTATTTCCAACTGCTTGGTTTAAAACTTTTATTCATAAACCTGTTGAGGAACTACCAGATACAATGCCATTAAAAGAAGTACTTGGTGTTCCAGAATTACCAGAAGAAATTGATCATACAAATTATCAAAATTATATCAGCTCAAAAATTTTTATGCCGTTAACTTCTGATGTTCTATCAGAGGTTTACAAATATTATGGTTTTAAAGGTAATATTATTGAAGCCTTTTGTACTTTAGATAATACTGGTACATTAATTATCGATCCTATAGTGTTAAATCTTCAAACTTCTTTGTTGGTGGAAAATACTTGGCAAACTAGTCAAACAGAACCTATTCAATTCAATGGATCCAGACATAGTACTTTGGCAAGACTCTTTCAACTAGCTGCTAATTACTTGGAGCAGCACCTATCCTTAGAAAGTGTTGATAAAAGATTTTGGCTTTCTGTTTCTGATAAGAAAGAAAACAAAGTTCAAAGTTTTTTACTTTTACCTCAACAATTTTTAACATTAAACGATGTAGAGTATGTTGATCATTCTGTGGCAGATAAGAAACTTTTGAATCTTTCTAATGATAAAATTATTTCTTTAATAATAGAAGTCAATTTTACTGGGTCTTGGCCTTCTCTATACCATCTGTACAACAATAAGGAATCTTCAGATTCTCTTTCAACTCCTTCAGCAGGAACACTTGGCTTAAACAATTTAGGTAATACCTGTTATATGAACAGTGCTCTTCAATGTTTGGTCCATATTCCAGAATTAGCTGATTATTTCTCATATGGATGTTATCAAGATGAATTGAATTTGGATAATCCGTTAGGTTATGATGGTAAAATAGCTAAATCCTTTGGTGAACTTGTTGAAGAGCTTTATGGTAGATCATTAACATCTCAATCTACAAATGGTAAATCAATAGCACCAAGAAACTTCAAAATGAATCTAGGTTTTTGTAATCAAATGTTTAGTGGTTATTTCCAACAAGATTCTCAAGAATTTTTATCTTTCCTTTTAGATGGTTTGCATGAAGATTTGAACAGAATTAAAAAAAAACCATATGTTGAAAATGCACAATATGGATTAGATTTTGATTGGAATGATAAAGACAAGGTTGATAATTTAGCTAAAGAAACTTGGGAGAAATATAAGCTAAGAAATGATTCTGTCATAATAGATTTATTTGTTGGTCTTTTTAAATCTACTTTGATTTGTCCCGATTGTAATCATCTTTCTATAACATTTGATCCATTCAATGACTTGTCTTTACCTATTCCTGTAGAGAGCACTTGGAGAAAGCAAATATATGTTCTTCCACTGAATGATACTCCACATACTCTTGAATTAGAATTGAGAGATGATAGTAAATATCAAGATTTAAAAAATGAAGTTTCAAGATATGTTGAAACTGATGTTGATAATTTGGTTGGATTTGAATTTTACTCTTCTTCTATTTACAAATGCTTTGAAAATGATAATTCTGGTGCTAATTTCCTTCCAATTGGTGATTTAATAAACACAGAAGATATCACTTTTTTCATCGAGATTGGACCATTTAATCCTGAAACAGATATTATAATTCCGGTTTATAATGTTTGTGAAACCGCTTCCAAAAAAATTTCCAATATGGTTAATGATAGATTGTGTGGTTACCCATTATTAATCAAATTTGAAAAGAAAAAGCTTGGTGATTTTGAATATATTATTACAACTATTGGCAAATTTATTTCTAATTATACAAATTTGGATTTCATTGATGTAACTGAAGAATTTGAAAATGAAGAACGTTCTAGGTTTGATAAAAAATTGGAAAAATTGACTAGAGAATATGATTTAAATGAAGATTTTATAACTGAATTACAAAACTATAAAAAAATTTGGATTTTATACAGAAATATTAGTAAATATTTGGAATTTTTGTTTTTAGAAAACAGAGAACCTATAGATTTAGAAAATAATGACCCAAAAATTAAAACACCAAGAGTTCAAATTCCAACTGGTAGATTGAATTTAAACAATGCTTTTGAGTTATGTAATCTTTCTGGATCAATATTTGAAAAACTCTTTGAAGAGGAAATTGAAGAAGTGAAAGATTCTAAATTTTTTAACAACATTGATAACAATAATTCATTATCTTCACCACCATCTTCATCTGAATTAAGTTCTATAAAGGAAACTGAAATTGCTTCTCATCAAGATGAAGATATACCACCAAAACATACACTGTCAGATGTTGAAATGGTTAAAGTTCCTTCAAATGTTTCTATAATGGATGAAGATGGTCAAAAGAAAGGAGTTTTTGAAGAAGAAGAAAAACTTATGGTTCCTTCAGAGATTTTATACAACAACTTAACTAAAAAAGATGGTATTTTTATTATTAGCTGGAAAATAAGTCAAGAAGAACAAGAAAGATTTTATAAAACTCCAAAGACATATAAAAATGACCAACTACAAGAAAAGAAATTGAAAATGGCAAAGACAGAAAAAAAGAATATCACTTTAAATGATTGTTTAAATCTGTTTACAAAAACAGAAACTTTATCCTTACAAAACTCTTGGTATTGTCCAAACTGTAAAGATCATAAGCAAGCTGAAAAACAAATCCAGCTATGGGAATTACCTGAAGTTTTATGTATTCACTTGAAAAGATTTAAAACCCAATCTTCTTTTAGTGATAAAATTAATGAGTTGATTGAGTTTCCTATAGAAAACTTTGATTTGTCTTCTTATGTCAAAAAGAGTGATTCTGGAAAAGAATATATTTATGACTTGATTGGTGTTGATAATCATTATGGTGGAATTGGTGGTGGCCATTACACTGCTTTTGCTAAAAACTTTAATGATTCTAATTGGTATTATTTCAATGATTCTAGAGTGACAAAAGAGAATGTGGAAGATAGTGTTAATGAAGCTGCTTATTTGCTTTTCTACAAAAGAAGAAATGGCTTAGATTCCCAATCTAAATTGGTACAAGTTGTTAATGAAAAGAAAGCTGAATATGAAAAGTTGGATAAATTGTTGGATGAAAGACAAAAACATGTTGCCATTATGTTGAAAAATCATGGTGTATCTATTCTAGATGATTCAGATGAAGAAACAACCTCATCTGGAGAAGATGATGCCAGTGAAGAACAACAAGAAAATGGAAATGCTGATATGTTAGAAAAAGATCAAAGCATTGAACCAAAATTTACTGATAAAGATATTGAAGATTTATAATAGTTATATATATATATATATATTATATTATAATGTGATGTTAGATTACTATTCAATTTATGACCCAAAAAAAATATATATATAATATTCTTGTTTTTTTTTTTTTAAATAAGATTTTTCACTTCTTTTATAGATGGAATACTGCTAGAAGCACCATTTCGGGTTATAGCAATACCAGCAGCAATGTTTGCAATTTTTAATGAATTCAATATTTTACCATCCAAATTACCTTTATTATCAGATAATGTCTCTGCTAAAATTGTTGTAAAATAACCTAAAAAAGTATCACCACATCCAGTAGAGTCAATAGGTTTTGCAATTAATTTAGAGGCAGGTTCATACTTTAATGTTTCAGTACAGTGATTGTAATAGATATAACCTTTTCCACCTAATGTTACTACAATAATTCCATTAATTTTTTTAGAAGCAGTTGAAGGGTATTTGATTGCAGAAGCTACTGGTTTGATCAATTTTTCAAAGAATTGAACGAATTCATCATCTTTATCATCAGGAGCAATGTCTGTTATGGAAACAACATTCAGAGCTTGTGCTAGTTGAAACATTTCAATTTCATTTACTATAAGAACATTAATATTTGACCACATTGATGGATCTACATATTTTACTGCATTAAAAGGGGATGGATTGTAAATGATGACTTTTGAATCATAATTATTTGTTGGATTGATTATATGATTTATTATAGCTAAAGGATCAGGGATTTCATTTTGTAAAACTATAAATTCCTCATCATCATTACTAAATAATTTTTTCAATTCAGTTTCATTAAATTTTGTATATTTGTTAGCACCAGGAAATACCATAATTCTATTGGCATGGTTTCTACCAGATTCAACAATGATATTAGCCAATCCAGTAGCTGAGTTTTCAATTTTTTTAATATCAGATGTAAGTACTTTATTCAATTTCAAATTTTCTAAAAATAAATCTCCATAATTATCTTTTCCACCAATGGATCCAATCATTCTTATTTCAACATTTTCATTACTTCTACTTTTCGTTAAACCAATGCATTGATTGAATCCTTTGCCCCCTAAATTGTATTGAACATCATCTGCTAAATTGGTTTCATTAGCAGATGGAATTAGATTGATATACGTTGTTATGTCGTAATTTAAAGATCCTATAACAGTAATTACTGTCATTTATAAATAGTAATATGTGTGTATTGTGTGTATATTTGTTTAGGGATTATTGATTAAACTCCCCTGTAATATTTTTTTTTCTTAAAAAAATAATAAAGAACGAGTCTAATTAATTAAGAAAAAAACAAAAAGCATTATTTCTAGAATGTTTGCACGTGATTATCCTAAAGTTAATATTTTTTTAAAAAACAGAATA
Source organism: Hanseniaspora valbyensis NRRL Y-1626 (assembly GCA_001664025.1). Taxonomy (NCBI): domain Eukaryota; kingdom Fungi; phylum Ascomycota; class Saccharomycetes; order Saccharomycodales; family Saccharomycodaceae; genus Hanseniaspora; species Hanseniaspora valbyensis. The sequence goes on from LXPE01000002.1 coordinate 86,257, forward strand.
AAATTAAAATTGCTTTTTTTTTTCTGTGTTTTTTTTTTTTTTTTACAATTTATACAATTTATACAATAAAAATTTCAATTATTTCATTCTCATTATCATTACATGTTATAAAAATACTTTATTGTAGAAAAAATATTCAATGAAAACCAGTATAACATTAATTTATTATTAATTTAAAAAAAAAAAAATGTCTGAAGTTATTGATACTGCTAATAATATCAATGAAGATACCAATGGAATTGCATTAATGCAATTTCCTAAAGAAGTTTTATCAAGACTACAACCAGATTTAGTTTTACAAAGACACTTACAATTAGGATTAAGACCAAGTAATTTAATGAAATTTAACGAATTTAGAAATGTAGAAGAACAAAGCAATGATGCTCTTATTGTCAATCACTCAACAGCTTCTCAAGCTCAAGATAATACCAATAGTAATACTTCTGGTGATTTAATCGTTGCAAATAATTTATTAAAAGTTGGAAACATGTTTATAAAAACTGATCTATCATTAGGTATCACTGCTGTAGAAACTGCAAATATTGAGGAAGAAAGTTTTGCACCAATTTGGCCAGAAGTCACTGTTGATAGAGGTAGAATGGGTGCACCAACAGATGAAGAAATGATTGCTAGCAGACAATTATATGAAAACATTATTTCTGGTAAATATATTAAACAAAAAAACTTGATTATTAGTAAAATTGGGAAAAAACATCTAGAATCTGAAGAAATAAGTTATGATATGGCTGATGATGAAGAAAATGATGAATTACTTTTAGAAAATAAAAATAAATGGTGTTTTGTTATTTATGCCAAAATAAATGTTTACTCTAGAGAAGGTCCGATTTATGATCATGTATTCAATTCATTAATGTTAGCATTACAAAAATTAACATTTCCAAGTGTTTATATTGAAGAATCATCAATAGATTTACAAATTTCATCCAAAAAATCTTTTAATAAAAAGCAAAAACAAGAAACTAAAAGAACTTTCAATATGAAATTTGATTTTGATGCTTGTAATAAATTGAATTTAAATAGTGACATATCGATATCTTCAAATTTTGGTGTAATTTATAAAGATCCTACTATGGCTATCAATGTACTTGATGAGCAAGAGTCAAATGAAGAAAAAGAAGAAGATGCAATGGATATAGAAAAGGATAATACAGATTTCAAAAAAGAACCAATATTGATTAATGATATTAGTACGGATATTGAAGAGCAAGCAATTCTTTCAAAAGTAAGTATAGCATGTAATTCAAAAAATTATAAATCTATAAAGTTAATGAATGGATCAAATAATGAAAAAATATCTGTTCAACAATTAAAACAAGCATTGAAATTTTCTAAAATGAGATACGAAGATTTAAAACCAACAATTTAATTCAATGTTGGTGAGTAAAATAATATACATATATATATATATTTATAATTATATAAAAAAAATTTATGTTTTTCTCTTTTAACTTATTTGAATTTTGTTTATAGATACATTTTGTTGTTGTTGTTTGTGTTTTTTTTTCTTATATTTATTTATGTTTTTTTTTATAAATTTATTTGAATATAAAGATCATATTTCTTGTATTAAGTTCATTTTTTTTTTTTATCAATTATAATTTTGTTTTATTTCTCTTTCTTTCTGTTTAACTGAAATTAAGCTTTTCTAGATCTTCTGTTGGTAGGAGCTGGAGATGGAGATGGAGTTGGAGCATTGCTAACATCAACTTGAACATATTCATTGACTTTATTAGCAACACCACCAGCAGCTCTTTTAACAAGTTTAGATTTCTTAGTGTTCTTTCTGTAAACTTCAATGTAGAAAGCAATAAACAAGAATAAATAAGATGAAATAATTAAGCATCCGTTAACTGTAGCCAAAGTAGATCCAACACAATCACCACAATGAGGCAAAGATGGCAAGAAAGTGTGAACTAATTTTTGGTAAGTGGCAAAATAAATAAAACCAATATCCAAGATAAATTGTATAATTTGGAATCTGGTAACCCATTCCTTCCACCAAACTCTGATACCTCTGGAAGCTAAGTAATAGTACCAGTACATTAGACAATGAACACCCAAATTCAAAGTGATTGGAACCCAAGAGATGGAAGTTTCACCACATAATTGGGTGTAACATAATAAAGCAGTAGCACCATGATGGTAAGTGTGCAAAAAAGTCAATTTCTTGTGTTTTAAAACCAATAATAATGTATCAGAGAATTCAAAAAACTTGGTCAAGTAGTTTAAATAATATAAACAGACTAATGGTTGGGTCCAAGCACCAATGTTACAAATAGCATAGTATAAACCGTAATTGTAAATCAATGGTAATAATTGTTCAATAAATAAAACTAATAAAACCAAAGAGATGGATGTTAAGATCAAATTATGAACTTGAGAAAGTTTTTTCAACTTAAATGGTTCAGAGTTTTGTAAAGCATATTTACCACCAAAAATGATAATATAATATAAAGTGATGGCAGATAAAACAGATTTGTTATCAGCTAAAGGGGTAACATTTTGTTCAAATTCAAATTTAGAAGGAACAAATTTACCATTAGTTATCTTAGTAACAATTGTATCAAAATGAGAGAAAAGATCAACATTGAAGAAGAAATGTTCCAGAGTTGGAGTATATTCACCTAAAACTGAATTCATTGATTTATGTATGTCTGTTTATATATAACTATGACTAGGTTTTATATCAATTAACTTATATTATTTCATTAATCTTTGAAATGATACATGCTTTTAAATCACTTTCTATATATATATATATGTCGAAGAATAAGAAGAAAAACACTGATTTCAACAAAGTGTGTGTATCTTCTCTTCGAATTGATGAAAAAAAACCAGACACGTTAAATAAATAAACAAGACAAAAAAAAAAAAAAAATTTTTTTTTTTTTTGGTAATAAATGCTCCGAAAGTTTATTGTTTCAACCTTTTGGGAATATGGAAACTCTTATTTTTCTCAAAAGTAAACCATTATACCGGGTTTAGCACACAAAATCCTTTACAAAAAAAAAAAAATTAAAGTATAAGCTTTTAAAGGATAAACAATTATTCTCCATGGAAAAAAAAAAGAAATATATATACACCGATATAATATATATCAAATAATAATAATTCTTGAACATTTAAAAAATATTAATTTAACAATTAAATATATATATATATATATGTATATACAATAAAGTTATTTCTTCTTTTTGTTTTCTTCTTCTTCCATGAGTTTTTGCTCATTAGATGCTATTGCTGCTAAAGCACTTAATGGATCAAAGAAAGAAGCATTAACAGATTTTTTGGAAGTATTTGTTGTTGTTGATGGTTTGATTATATTCTTTTTTATTGACAATTGAGTTGTAGTATTTCTTCCATATGTACTAGTGTTATTGTTATTATTATTGTTGGTCATTAATGTTGTAGGAGTATTTGATGTTGGTATTGTTTGTTGTTGGTAAGATTGATAAGTACCAATATTGTTTCCTGTTTGAAGCTGTGTTGGTGAATTAGTCATATTGTTATTACCTAATGTATATTGGAACTTATTTACAGTATTTGTAGCATATGTTGTTTGATTATTATTGTGTAAGTACTTTGGTGCTATAGGAACATTGTTGTTGTAGGTATTTATCGGTGGTGCAGTACTAAACTTTGAAGGTATATTACTTGTCTGTGGTAATGGGAAACTACTTTTCATCTGAGTTGCTTGTGTATTATATGAAACAATTGGTGGTAAATTAACTGAATTTTGTTGTTTTTGTTTTTGTTGATCAAATGATGATATTGATAATCCAGATACAGATGATGCTTTTCTTAAAGCTAAAGGTGGTAATTGATGACTGATTTTTGGTTGGAGAGGTTGTAATTGAGAATTTTGATTTTGTTGCTGCTGTTGCTGCTGAGGGAACAGTTCTAGTGATGGTTTTATTGGTTGTGGGAAATGGGGATTCATATTTGTTTGTGCAGGTAAAAAATATGAACTTCTTTTATTAAGTAGTTGTTGAGTTAATGGTGGCAATACATTCAATTGTTTTTGATCTGGTACAATTTCAGTAGTAGTAACAGATGGTTTTATAACATTAGTGTTTTCATATGTTTTTTGTAAAATTACATCTTGTTGTTCTGGATGTTGCTCTATTGGAGATACAGATCTGCTACTCTTTGAATTAGCAAAATCATCTTGTTGTTTAACTTCAATTCCAAGCTCTTTTTGTTTCTGTATAAATTCTTCAACGTAATTATCAAATCCAAGCTCTTTTCCCTTTTTCATATAATAATTTCTGATCATTGTCACAGATTTAGTTCCGATATCTGTAGAAATATTTTTCCAATCTTTTCCATGCTTTCTAAGCAAATCAGGGAATGCAGCAGCCTCATGTACAGACCAGTAGGAAGTTTTATTACTACTAATTTTTTTATGTGATGGAGTTTCACTACTAGATGAAACTTCTGAGGAGAGTTTTCTCTTCTTACCAAATTGCTGTTGTTGATCTATATCAGAAGTTGTTGAAGTCTTTTCTGGGACAGAAGGCATTTGAACATTTTCGGTTTGTGTTTTTGGTATTGTATCTTCTTTTTGTTCTTTCTCTTCTTTATCTGTTTCAGTCTTTGCAATCTCTAATGTAGTAGAAACTATTGGCTTGGTAACAACTGGAGCATCAGCAACTGTAGTGTCAGCAACAGACGGTGTTTCTTCATTAGTTAAAGGTTTCTTTTCGGATATTTCATCTTTTATATCTGGAATGCTTTCAACTGGAATACTTGTATCATTAAAAACACTAAACTTTACATGTCCTTTTTCAGAATCATTTTTCTCAGATGCATTATTTAAATCGGTGGAAGTAACATTTTGTTTCAATTGTTGATTTGGAGTATTGTTGGTACTTCTATCAATTTTTTTCTTACCTGATATTGCAGGTGAAAATTCAGCTGTAGTATTTGGAGATGCAACTGAACTTGTTTTTCCTTGTTGTTTCAAACTCTTTTTCTTTTGTTTCTTCATTTCTTTTTCTTTTTCTAAATCTTCCTTCATTTTCAAATATTTGCCAAAGTAATTTTTTTGAAGCTTTGTATGGTAATAGTAAGCAATCAATTCTTCAACTGTTCTCATGTATTTCATATGCTTACTGATTTTACCAAATTCTTTTGGATATAACATAAACGCTTCATAGAATAATTTTTCTTCCTCTGGTGAAAAAGTATGTAGTTTGTTTTTGTTATCTTTAGTTGTTAGTTCAGCCCATTTTGTTTTATTCATAACAAGGGTATTGACATCTTGATAGTTTCTTTCCATAAACAAGTCCATTGGGTTATAAATCATTTCAGGGATTTCATTAGCAGCACCTTGTCTATACTTATTAAGAGGATCTAATTTAGCCATTAACTCTTCGAGTTTAGCTTCATCAACTATAACGTTATTTCTACTAGATTGATTTATTGATTTCTGAGCAGCTTCTTCTTCATCTTTTTGTCTTAGCAAGTTTTCTTTTTCTAAATCTTTTTCATAATTAATTTCAACTTCATTCTTATGTTTAAAAGATAAATCTTCAATCTTTGGTAAAATATACTCTTTCTGTTTGTTGTATTTATCAACATAAACTTTAGTCATTTGAAATTTGTATATTTCGGAATTTTTATGTAAGTTAGCAATTATTTCATATTTTTTCTCAAACTCGTTTTTAAAAGATAAAAGGTTGGAATAATAAAAATCATTATACTTTTCTTTCAAATCAGGCAATTTCAATTTAATCTCTGTTTTGGTATAATCACTACTTTGTTTATGGTCTTGTATTAGATAAAAAAGTTTGAGATCAACCTCTTTCATTGGAAAGATAGCTTCCATTAATTCATCATTATTGTTACTAGATTTAATTACAGGGCGTAAAGGATATTCTTTTAAACTCTTTGGAATAAATTGACTGTTTTTTCCAATAGGTTCTTTGTAATAAGTTGATAAATCATCAACTTTAAGGGTATTCATAGTTCAAAAAAAAAAAGAGATATATAGCTAATACTTATTCACTAACATATATAAATTATAGTAAATCTGTAATATGTTTAGAATGTAATTGTATTAAAGTTGTTTTTGTTTTAGAAAATGTTGGTCTTGGTAAATGATGTTCTATGTTTATTGTTGTGTTTAAAGTTAGAGAAGAAGCAAAAAAAAAAAAAAATTTTTTTTTGTGGTTTTGTTTTTTTTTTTTTAAATTTTCATCAAAGTATAGTCACATGATTGTTCCATATTTTTTTTTCTTTTTTTCCAGATCAGATTCTGAAAAAAATGTATGTGTTCTTTTTTTTAAAAAAGAGAAAAAAACTACATATACAACTTTGTTTACATTTTGATAATTTATTTTCCATATAATAAAGAAAACAATAACAATAAAAAACCATCAGTGTATTTTTAAATTATCCTTTTTTTTTACCACCTTATTTTTTTATTTAAATGGATTTTGATGATGAGATAAGCTCTATACCTTTGTTTGACAATATATTGACAAATTCTGAAGGTAATGTAGATCCAAGACAATTATTAAGAACTCCAAGAAAATCACCAACAAAAATAAATAGGCTTCAAGATATAGGTAAATTAGATACTTTTAGTTATAGTACCCCTAGTAAACTCAAAGATGATGAAACTAGTGAAGTCACTACACCAAAAAGTTCTTTAAAATCTTATGCCAGTCAAACGAACTTGGACCGTTCTTCAAAATCAAACTCTCCTGAAAAAATATTATTTTCATATAACAAACTTCTAAATGAAAGTAAAGATTATGAATCTATAAATTCTCCTAAAAAGAAAATATCACCAGCAAGAAAATTATCATTTTCTCCTTTTTCACCTTCTTCCAAATCAACTTCTACATCTAGTATTTCAAGCTCTCCTTCAAAAGGAGGTACATTTATGGAAAGAAGACAAATGTTATTAAATAAAAAAAGAATGCCACAAAAATCCAAAAGTGAAGTTTCTCTTAACAACAATGATAACAACTATAGAAATAGTTTTCCAACAACACCAGTTAAAAAGGACAAAGTTTTAAAGAAACTTGATTTTTTTTCTTCACCAACTACTAATGATTCATTGAAAACATCCCCGAAAAGAAAAATTCATGAGATTAAAAGATTTGACCATATGTTAACTCCACAAAGTCTTCAAAAACATACTTCAAATGTAAAAGAAGAAAAGGATGATGATGATCATGAAGGATCTCCCAAAAAGAAACAAAAATCACCATCGAAAAATATAAATGAAAATGGTAAGAAAAAACTGATATTTGAAGATAATGATGATGAAGAAGAAATAGAAACTAAGGTCAAAAATAAAAACTTAATTTCAAAGGAAACTATTGATCATATAATGTTTAAGCAACATATGATTATGAAACATGAGTTTGGTGTAGGGTTAAATGCCAACAAATTTGATCCAAAATTTGATAGTCCGCATCTAATCAGCAGAGATGACGAATATCAATTCATGATAAATCATCTTCAAAACAAGTTGTCCAGAAATGAAAGTTTTGTTGCAGATTGTCTAGTTATTGTTGGTCCTCCTGGTACAGGTAAATCCAAACAAATTTGGCAATTACTTCAATATCATTATTTAAAAGAACTTTTGGAATTTAAACCTACAAAGGATGTTAATAGAGAAAATGGAAACTTCAAGAAAGTTTATTGTTCTTTGATAAATTGCATGGCTTATTTAACTGTTGGTCAAATATTAGAGACTATTTCAAATTCATTAACTTTAAAAGCAAAAACAATTTTCAAATTTAATGATCTGACCAGTTTTGATATGTTTTTGAAGAAAACAGATTTAACTATAGTTTTGATAATGGATGAAATGGATAAGTTTGTTCATAAACATAAAGATGATCTTTATAAGTTAATTGATTTAGCTAGAAAATATCAAAATTTTATTATTGTAAGTATTACGAACTCTTTTGAAATTGGAAATATATCATCTGATTTCAAGTTAAACCAGCTTTTAGTTAAACCTTATTCAACACAGCAAATATCAGATATAATAACTAAAAAATTAGAAAAAGTTAAAGAAAAAATGGTTCTATCTATTAAAGAAGAATTACCAAGTTTTGATTCAGAGAACCTTTCCAATATGCAATTAATTCAAAAATCTAGTTTGATGTTGATTTGTAAAAAATTTGGAACTCAAAGTGGTGATTTAAGAGATGTTACAAACTTTATTTACCAAATACTGGAAATTAGAGAGTCTAAAGCATTAATGCAAGAAAACATTAATATGATATCAAAACAGGGAGAAAAAGAAGTTGCATTAGATCAACAAGCAGAAACTGTCTATCACCAACTCAAAAATAACAAAGAAATGTCGGAATACATTTTGAACCACTGGTCTCTGAAACCTATCGATAGTAAAACAGTAATTGATGTTTTCAAATTGTCATCAGATAATTTTAATATTCAAAAGTTACTAAACAAATTAAATATTTGGCAACAGTTAATTTTGCTGATATTGTGTAAATTGATTCATGCTGAACAGGAAAAACAATTATTTTCTAAAGAAATACAGGATATTCAACAATTCAATGGTATTTTATATCATGAATCATATAGTTGTTATTTGAAATTCATGAAAACAATGAAAATAGAGTTTTCTAAAAAAGGTAATTCTTATAGTTTGTTACTTGAAAATGATGTTTCAAATAATGAGTTCATCAAAATTATAGAATTATTAGAAGCAAATGGAATCATAAACAAATATAAATTTAAAAAAGATTTTTACTTGTTAATAAGATACGACTATGAAACAATATACCAACTGCTGAATCATAATTCTTTATTAAAAGATTGTATAGATTTTAACGTTTAAACTTTAATATATATATATTATTTGAAAAAAATAAAAACTGAACTTTAATAACTATTCTCATTAGTAATATTTGTTTTTCATTTTGAATCAACATCTAACTTAAATTCTTTGATTTGCGTAGATCACTATATCAGTTGAAATTTAATTTTTACATATCATCATTCCACGTGATAAAATGTAAACAAACTGTAAAAAAAAAAAAAAAATTTTCTTTTTATTATTTGCAATTCTGATCTTTACAAGTTTTAACAAAAGCATTGTTTCAGTTTTTTTTTTTTTTAAAAAAACATATTAATAGCCAATAGTGAAAAATTATATTTAAAATAAATAAAAAAACCAAATCAAACTTTTTTTTTTTATAACACATTCAAATATTTACTATTATAAGCAAATTCTATTTGCTTTTCATTATTATAATATATCATAAATAAATAAATGACTGCATCAAGTAAATTAGATCGTGTAGAAATAATTGTTATATGTTTATGTTGGTATACCACAAGCTCTATTGCTTCTCAAATAACTAAACAGATTTTAACACAATGTCCCTTTCCATTACTTTTAGGTGAATTTCAATTCTTATTTTTAATTGGAGCAGCAATCATAACATCAAATTTGGCTTACCATTTCAAAAAATTTAAAAATCTTTTTCCAAATGGTACTTTTCCTCAACATTTTGACAATGATAAAAAAGATGGTTGGAAACTTTATAAAGACGATTGGATTATAAGAAGATTATCAAAAGATGTTGTCAAAACTGTTCTTCCATTAGGTATTTTCCAATTTGTAGGGAAATGGTTTGGTCATAAAGCAACTGCATTAGTTCCTATATCTACTGTCTCTTCTATCAAAACAACTTCACCGTTTTTCATTATTTTAGTTCAAAAACTACTAAGAATAAAAACTAAAAACAACAATATGACTATAATCAGTTTATCATTGATTATTATTGGCGTTTTAGCCATTGTTAAATCAGATAGTAAGAAATTCCAAGAAAAAGCTAAAGCTGCAAAAAATAGTGAAGGAAAAATTGATCTACAAGCTGAACATCATAACAGTAAATTTATAGCAGGTTTATTAGCGTCAACTGTCTCTATGCTTGTATTTGTATTTCAAAATATTTATGCCAAAAAAATATTTACCAACGATAGCAAACACAATCATCAAAGAGTGACTAGAAGCAGGAGTAATACAACTATTAGTGATGCAGATGATTTGGATATTCCACATTCTGGCCATAGACGTAATCCCTCTCTTGCATTGCCGGTGTTTAATTCTGCTATGCTAGCACAACAATCAAGAAAAACTTCAGATGTTGCACATAATGAAAAACCAACAATTGCTAAAACACCTGCAAATTCAAAGAAATATGACAAAATGACTTTAATGATTTATATTTCTCTTTTTGGATTTTTGGGCTCTCTAGGTTGGTTTTTATACTTTGAACTGCCATCTTTACTAATTGGTACTTATGCTACTAGATTCAATAGTATGGTTGTTGAAAATAATGAGATTATTGTTCCTTGGAATTTATTCTTTTTAAATGGATTTCTTCATTTCATCCAAGCAATGATAACTTATTATTTATTGGGTAAACTTCAGACTTTGTCATATTCTGTGGCAAATTTGATGAAAAGAATTGTGATTATTGTAGTGTCTTGGGTAATGATGGTGGATGGAAACATTGGGCTACTTCAAATTTCAGGCTTATTATTGAATATCATTGGTTTATACATGTATAATGTTTCCAAATTATAGAAGTGTATATATATACTATATATCTCATAGAAATTGTATTAATATTGTTTTTTTTTTCTTTTTTTTTTCTTACCACATTCAAAATTCAAACCATTTAATTAATTCATCTTCTTTTGTTTCAAATTTTAAAGATAAATGGAGTTGATTGTTGTTACAATCATCTAAAATAATCAGTCCTTCAAGTTTAGTAGGTATTTTTCCTTCTGTATTTATCTTGGTCTCTTTCTTATTTAAAATATATTCTCCTTTTTCATTCACTACTATTTCATATAAATAAATTTCAAAATTAATTACCATTAAAAGGTAATCAATTATATGTGGTAATTTTTTTTTAACAGCAGTAGCAACATCAGCAAATTCAACTATTGACACATTTCCTATATCTGCCAAAACATCATCATTCAAAATTGAACCATTAAAGGTAGCTAAAATATAATTATTCTGTTTTTTATAAATTATATTTGAACTGTAGTTGGATAATATGATATTATCACATATATCAAAAGTAAGTCTGTTTATAAGATCCATGGATGATAGAACCCATTTTAAACATATTCCATCACTATCTAAACTTATTAAAACATCAAAGTTTTCAGAGTAAAGTAAGTTAGTGATTGGTTTTATATGTGCTTTTCCAAATAATATTCTACTATTGTTTTTGTTTTTTCCATTTGTCTTTTTCTTAATAACTCCAAATATATTTCCTACAACATAACAGTTATTATCAATTTTAATTACGCAAGTTATTGGAACCAATTCTTGGCAATCTTTATAATCTGGTATTATATTCTTATCAGGTTCAAAACTTTTTAATTCGGTATTTATGGTTATAATATTTTTATTAAAATAATTAATATCCTTTTCAATATGAGGCATGTCAAACAACTGAAGAGGGGTTTGACCAAAATTATGAATAATATTAGTTACAAGTTCAACTTCATTTTTATCTACAATATCATCAATTTTAGCAACTCCACTATAGGATAATTGATTGAAAACATTGACTGCTTCTTTTGCTTCTTTCCCTCTTTGTTTAAAACCAAATATTAGATCAATCCAATGATTCAAGTTTTCAGAAACATAATCACTCTCCAAACTTTCCATATTTTTTTGAATAAAAACAGAGCTTTTATTATAACACCAGCCAGGTAGTTTAACATTATTTACAGTAGATCCGTTTTGAGAAATTCCAAAATCTAAATTATTAACATTTTCTAAAAAATCAGGTAAAAAATAAAATTCTGGAATCAATTCCCTCACATCTGTAGTTAACTCTTTTGACGCTGATTCCCACGTTCTTTCAATAGAATTGAAAATTCTATCTGATGGTCCAAAATTCCCACCTTGTAAAATTTTGAATGAAGAAGTAAATGGCTCTAATCTTATCAAATAAGAAGCAACAATCATTGCAGAAGAATAATGTGTTCCATAGTGAAAGGGAGGTGTTCTTTCATCATTCAATTCCTCAACAGCCTTATATCTCTCAACAAAATTTGCAAGTCTTTTTGAGGACTGAGCACCCATTGGTTTTTTCAAGTCTCTAAATGTCTTTGGATCATGAAGATTTAGACTTTCACTTTCATAATCAGATATTACCCATGGGAAAATTGGATATTGGGTTATATCATTAAATGATCTTCCAGCATAAAAATTTATAGCCATTAGATAAAAAAAATTTGATATTTTCCCTGATTGCCAATCTTTAGCCAAACTATCAAGGGTGGCATCTTCACTCATTAAAGATTGAACTACTGAAGATATTTTTGATGAAAAAGAAAATTTACCAATTCCATTTTTGTTTATGATATCACTTGTTTCTAGATTAATAGATTTAAAAACATTTCCAAACATATTACTTTCATCAGTGATTTCAACTGTTTTATTAAAAAATGAAGATTTATGAATCTCACCATAAAATTTATCCCTAAAGTTTTTATTGACAAAAGTGAAAAAATATGATTTGTTATACTTGTTAAAAAATTCACAAGCAATATCTTTGAAAACAAAAACTCTTTTCAAACAAAAACTTATATCTGGTTTATAAATTTTAATAAAATCCTCTTGTATTAAATTTCCAATTGCTTTTTCATTATCAGATTTAAAATCAGAATCTTCAAATTTTAATGCAATTAAAGAACCTTCTTCCTCTGCAGTCATCTCGCATCTCTTAATAATACTACTGGAATCAACTCTATAATAGTATTGTTTATAAAATAAAATACTGCTATCTGTTAATATTAAAACACCATTTTCAATAGTAACACCAGTAACAATACACACATTCCATATATTTTTAATGGTTTCATTCAATGATAATTTCTTTAAAATCTTTCTGTTTTGACTAATAGTAATATTTTCATTACTTAAAAGTAGTAAGTCATTCCCATTTAATGCAGGTTTCTCTATATCTTCTTTCATAAAATTTTCATTAAAGTTTTGTTTCTCCTCAGTCAAATAATCAGAAAAAAACAAATCATAATCAATTTTATCACCTGTATTAACATTTTGTGGAGATAAAATCTTTCTTTGCATCATTTTATTAAATCCACGGTATAAAGACATTCTCATCTCATTATCTTGTAATGAAATTTTAGTTGAAAAGCAAGTTTTCAAAATATTCAAAAAAGATAAATTATTTTTGATATTTTGTTCAGCTGATTCGATAGCATCTTGATAGTCCATTTTCCTGATTTGTTTGTTTTTAGATTCTGCTTTTAAAATAAATCTTTGAATTTTACATGAATTCAAATTTTCTTGTTTATAAATTTGTTGAGCCAATGTGATATCATTTTGTTGCGAAAGCCTTTTTTGCTTAATTATATGTTTTAATGGAGGTTCTTCAAAAATAAATTCATTACCAACTTTCTTTAAATATTTTTTGAAAGTGGTTTCATTTTCTACAAACTGTTCTATTAAAAAATCACTTTCAATTAATGTCAATTTTTCTAGTAACTTTTTCATATTGTAATCTTTTAATATAAATGCAGTTATAGCATAGACTGAGTTATTCTTCAAATTAGTCATAAAAGTGTGCAAGAGAATATTAATAAATGCAAATTTTTCTTCTTTCATTTGATTTGTTAATAGATAGTTTAAAATAGCAAAACAAATAAATTGAATAAAATATGGCATGTTAGCTTCAGATGATAGAATTAAATGTTGATTTTCAATAATTAAATTCATTAAATTTTCATTTAAAGTGTTGTCTTTATTGCAAACTATTTCTAAAAGTTTTGCTATCAATAATTTGATGCTACCATTATCAGTATTGGTTGACTCCAATAAAGGGAATATACATTTCAAAAAATTTATCTTAAACTCATTAGAAGTTTTAAATTTTAACAAAACGTCACTTGATACTAAACAAATAGTTTTTAAATTACTCACATAGGTGTCACAATTTTTATTTATATCCATTGAATTTAAACTTTTAAAGACTAAAGGTAAAATTTCTAAAGATATCCATACTCTAGTATTTTTTGTGAAATTAACATTGGTATTATCATAATTATCTTGATTCAAAATATTAATAATTTTTGCAAAATTTTTAAAGTTTAAATTTATAATTGATTGTACAAAAAAATTAGCTATACATTTATTAACTTTTAAATTATCAGTTTCATGTAGGCTTATACTTAGACTCACCAAACTCATCAAAACTTTGCAATCATTTTCAAATACTTTAATAAGATATTTTTTATTCATTGTCATTATATTAAACAATTGGCAATATCTATCAATAAAAAATTCATTTTGATTTTTTAAACAAGTGGACATTATTTTAAGCAATAGTAAATGAAGTTCAGTAAAATCTTTGTTTATATGGTTCCAGTATCTATCTGAATCAAACATCTCTAAAACACTACATCCTATAAATGCAGTTTCAGAACTGTGCTGAATATCAAAAGATCCAAGAAACAATATTTTACAAAATGACTTCAAATATTGATCTTTCCCTTGCTCATCTAATAATAAAGCATAGCCAAGTAATTTAGGTGGACTATTTTTCAAGAAAAGCTTACATGACCTGTCAGTTAGTTTATTTATACACAAATACAGTAAAAAACACTTTTCAAATAACAAAACAGGAACCGTATCTGAATTTTTAATACAACTAGTGATTAAAGAAGAAGTTAGTTCATCTGAAAAAACAGGTTTAAATTCATTATAGTCCGTTTTATCAAAAAGAATAATATTGTTAATTAAACTCTCAATTATAATTTCAGTTAATTGTAATCTCGACTCATGTTTTAAAGATAATTTATAGATACAATATTGTAGCAAATGGTTGGTTATAATATTGTTAAAACTTTCAAAGCATGATTGAAGAAAAGAAGTTAGCAAAATATAAATTGCAGAGTTAATTTCTATATCTTTATTGGCCAAAAAATCTAAATGAGTAAAAAAAGAGTCTAAAATATCAATATGGTTTTCAATCCAATTTATATTATGAATTCTATTTTCAGGATTCCCTAATTCAAAAAACATATGCAATTTATTAATAATTAGTAAATAGTGTTTTTTGTTTAAATGTTTCCAATTGAAAATAAACTGTGAAACATTTTTGTAAAAATCATAATCTTCAAAAATATAATCTTTACTTTGAATGAAATCAAAAATCAAAGTTAATGCAAAATCAATATCACCAAATTTGTCAATCTTTAAATTAATATTTAAAAAAATAATATCGTAAAATGATTTTCTTTTATTATTGCTCTCCTCAAGGTTAATATATTGTAATAATTGTTCTTTATAATAAAACAAAATAGGCAAGATTTGTTTAAAAAAATCGTCAGAATTACTTGACTGAATCAAATAAACGATTCTGTTAAAAAAATTAATACTGTTGTAACATTCAATTATTAAAGATTTATCTTTGGATATGAAAAGACCATTTTTATTGTTTTGATAATCAGATAAATTTTTGGTAGTGTTTCCTAAGGTATCTAAATCCAATTTGCAGATAAGTTTTTTGTGATCATTAAAAACAGCACAATCATAAAGGATAATAGCTTTGTTTTGGTGAGGTGTTTGCACATCACCAATAGACATAGAAACATTACCATCCAATTTACATCTAGTGTAAATATTTTGTTCATTATTTATCATAATTTTTATTTTATGGTCTACAAATTCAATACAAAGTAAGTTTAAAGAATATTCATTAATATCAAATTCTTCATTAATTAATAATTTAATATCTGATTTCTGTTCAAAAACATCACAGAGATTTTCAACGATAGATAAACCATTAGAAGATATATTTATTAAAATTTCTTTTTGGTCTGTTTTAAATTTGAGTATAGTAAATGTATTGCAATTTATATTTGGACAAAGAAATGTTAAAAAAACTGAGCAAGAATTAATACTTATATTGTCATGTAACTTGATAAAGGAGTCATTTATTAATAAGAAATCACCAACATCTGTTTTTTTAGTATCATGTAAATCAGCAAAAATTGAAAGATCTAATAAATCAAAGTTCTCTGTATTGTTTGTTATATGAAAAGGTTTTACAGCATGTTCCAAAAGATTTAATAACAATTTATATTTGTGTTTATATTCTGTGCTATGTTGATCTAAAATCTTTATTTGATTTTTCAAATCTCCAATTAACTCCATCAACAAAGAATTTTTCAAATTAATCTTGTTAAATAAGGAAACATTGATAAGATTATTGATTAAAAATATTAAATCAGTATTTTGTTGTAAAAACATTTCTTTCCAAGATAAATCAAGGTATTCTTCCTTTGTGTTTTCTCTAGATCTTATGTTACTATAATCCCATTTAATTACAAATTCGTTCATTAAATGCAAAAACATATTTTTATCTAATAAAGTTTTATCTTGTATTTCAGATATTATCTCGTGTATTTCATAATTGATAACATGTTTAAGTGCTTCTGGTACAATAGTGTTTGATTTTGTTTCTAAAAGCAAAATATTTTCAAGTAAAAACTCAAACATTGACTCTTTCTCTGACATAGTGAGTTTGGTTATTTGTAGGTACTTAATAGTAGACTATGTTATCTAAATATACGTATATTTTTTTATTTTTTTAAAAAACAAAATGAAAAATAAACGAATTTTATGTATATATGATTGTGTTGATAAGGGAAAATGTTTTTTTTTTTTGCTTATTATCACGTGTTTTGTAAAAAAATTGCATACAAATGTATTATCAAAAAGAATGAGAAATTTATTAAATTATTGTTTAAAATCATATTAAACTATCTAAAGGTAGTTCAAGAAAAAGGCATTTATATATTTATATGTTTATATACTAACTCTTTCTTTATTTCTATTATTTGTTTCCTCAATTTTTCTTTCTTCTTTTCATTTCAGCAGCAGTTTCGGGATCAATGTATCCAATAATATAAGGGAATATCACCATAAATATAGCAGTTACGAAAAGGGCAGTCTTCCATTTAGATTCAAAAATGGAGCCAAGGAATCCATTAGCCAAAATATTATCGTTTCTTGTAATGACATATTCTCTTATAGGATTTTCAGATAGTAATTTTATAGTTAAATTACTCATTAATGGTAAAGAATCTGGATATAAAATATCCAAGGCTGGAAAATTATCCTTCCCTATGAAATTAGCTTGGTATTTGACAATAGATGTGTCAGTATTATTGATAGACACTAGTATTCTGTTTGGTGAAAGATTAAAGTATTTGGATCTTGAGTTAATAACAAAATAGGACATGTTTGAAGATAAGTCTAAAGGAACATTAGGGAAAGTAAACTCACCCTTTGAATTAGAAAGTTTTTCACTGAATGAATAATAGGTTTCATCAGAAGAGGATGTATCATTTTTGTATGGATATACTTGAGTAAGTTCTAAATTTATACTATTCAAATAAGCTCTTTTATCACCAAGTTTATTAATAAGTAAAGGGTTTTGTATTTGTTCTAATAATGAAATATCCACTAAACCATTAATGTCAACAGTTTCATTTAATGCTGTTGCAAAAAATGAATTATAAAGAAATAAAAATATATATAAAGAAATAGCCTTCATTATAAGGTTGTAATAAATCTCTTATTAATTTGATCTGGTTTTAGATATAAGATTTTTCACATTTAAACAAAAGTAATGATAAATATAGTTTGTATTATATTTTAATTTGTGTGTGTGTGTTTTGTTTTTTTTCTTACATTATTAAATTTGAAAAAAAAAAAAAAAATTAATCAGCTAATCACGTGAACTGCAAAAATAAAACTAAAACGTGCCAAAAGCATTATTATATTAGATAATTAATCTTTCAGATGCGTTAAAGAAAAGATATACATTTTCCATTAAACAAATTAATTAAAAGATAAAAGAATTAGAAATACGAGTTAATTCAAAAAGAACAAAAACTTTTAACATTTGTTTGATGAAAAATATCAATTAATATTTAAGATGAAAAGATTTATTTTAATAAGCAAGGATGGTTAAAAACAAAAGACAAAAAGTAAATAATATTAATTATAACATAAAAATGAAATGTCGAGCACCCATATGGCATAATACCCCTTTGCTATTTTCTTGAAAAAGAAACTAGAAAAAAAATATTCATAATAATATGAGCAACTACACTGTAAAACAACAACCTAACTAAAAGCTAGGGAAATTCTTAAACAACCTTTATAAAAAAGTTTAGTCTCGAACTGAGTTGTAGGGTACTAATATCACGGAAAAATAAAGATAACAGTACTACAATAATACTCGTTCTGATTTTAAGTACGGTTTTTAATAAAATTTTTAAAATATTTGATTGATATTTCTATTTTGTTTATATAAATATTTTGCATAAACAACTCATTGTTATAGATATTTGTATTTGTAAAAAAAAAAAAAAGAAAAAATAATACAGCAATAAATGTTGTAGTAAAAAAAAATATATATAATACTTTTTTTTCAACCATATATTTATTTTTTTATTTCCGAACAGAAAAGTTCTGTTTAAAAAATATCTATTTCGGCCAAAAATATATTTTTAAAAAAAAACACAAAAAATGCATTCACCCTAGAACATTATTTTCATTAAAAAAAACAAATACATGAAGAAATAAAACCTACGAAATATATTTTTCAATAAATTCAAATATTTAATCAACTATTAATTTTTATATTTTAGTCTTAATTGATTTTAATAATAAAAATAATAAACACAAACCAAGAAAAAAATGTCTAACGGTATGTATAAGGGGTGATATTCCTAGCTAAAGCCAGAAATGTTAGTACAGTTTTAAATAAAGCAATTAAAAAAATCAAAAATAAATGTTAAGAAAAAAAAACATTGCAAATAAATATGGATATTTTTTTGATATTAAGATTGTAATACTTTTTTAAAGAAACAAATGAAAGCATATAACATGTTCAATTAATGTAAAAAGAAAAGTCTTAGTTTAAGTAATTGTTGACTCATATAAAGGTAATAATAAAATATAGTGTTTAAAGTCTAGAATAGTTTTCCAGTAAAGTCTACTGATGTATTATAAAAGACATATTTCCAGTCACGGTTCTGATCCAGCTGTGCATATTTTATTATTTTTTTGCTTTTTTTGAGTATGGCAATTGTCTTTAATAAAGAACTTTTAACTAATGATTTTTTTTCTTTTTGCAGAATCAGTAATATCTACATGAGTTTTTTTTTAATTTTGTACTACTAAATGAAATCTTGATATCAAAAAGAAAAGGATCATTTGAAAATTTGAATATAAGTTTGATTTATTAAATTTGTATTTAAATATTCATCTCACTAATCTAGTAACAATACTTTTGTTACAGGGTTTTTTTATTTAGCAGTTGTTTTCTTCTTGTTTGTTTTTTTTTTTAATTTGTTTTTTTTTTTAAAAATCTGTCTTTCCTTTCGTAAATGGTTTCTTGGCTAGTAAAATTAAAATTTCTAGAATTAATATTTTACTAACAATTTTTTTCTTTTATTATTTTGTACTTGTGTAATTTCATTTTAAAACAGTTAAAGAAAACTACAACTCTCAAGTCTTCGGTGTTGCCAGAATCTTCGCTTCTTCAAACGATACTTTCGTTCACATTACCGATTTATCCGGTAAGGAAACTATCGCCAGAGTTACTGGTGGTATGAAAGTTAAGGCTGATAGAGATGAATCTACTCCATACGCTGCTATGTTAGCTGCCCAAGATGCTGCCGTCAAAGCTAAAGAAGTGGGTATCACCGCTGTTCACATCAAGATCAGAGGTACCGGTGGTACTAGATCTAAGGCTCCAGGTCCAGGTGGTCAATCTGCTATCAGAGCTTTAGCCAGATCTGGTTTAAGAATCGGTAGAATTGAAGATGTTACTCCAATTCCATCTGATTCCACCAGAAAGAAAGGTGGTAGAAGAGGTAGAAGATTATAATTATCACTTTTTTTCATTAAAAAAATTGTATTCTTATATATTTTTACTGTATTTTTAACGATACTTTAATTCGGAATCTTTAATACTATCTTTTTTCTTTTTTTAATTATATATATATATAACTTTTTTTTGTTAATCAAATATAAGATATTTTATAACATTTAGAAATGAAATTTTCTGTTCTTGTAATACTTTTTTTAATTTTAAATATCTAAATACATATTATTTATTGATGTCTCTTTAATATCAATGATATATAATAATTTAAAAGAGTTATATTAGTTTTAAGAAAATTTTAATTTTAATTTTTTTTGTTGGTTTTAAATTTGTTTTACAAAATCTAAAGAGTTTATAATTTGAGAATTTGATTATATATAAAAATAATATTAAACTTATATAATTTTCATTTTGTTTTAACTCAAACAGGATAAAAGATGTTTTTAATGCTTGTTTTTTTTTTTTGGTTTTTATGTTTTTACTTCAATACCAGTGGAAGGTATTGGAAAATCTATAAAAAAAAAGAGAAAAAAACTCCACTTATAAATGCCATCTATTCTCTATTGAGATAAATTTTCAACCAAATTCTAATCAATACAGGTATAGTACACAGATCTACGAGCTTTATATAAAGTTTTTTTCTTTGAAATCTTTTAATTCATAGTACTAATTACTTCCCTGACACTGATGCAGCTTTTGTTATATATGAAAAATATTCAAAAGAGCAATTAGTAAACGAAACCTAAGATCTTACCAGAAACGTGTTTTCTTCTAGCTTCTTCGTGGTCCATAATACCAGCAGAAGTAGTTA
The DNA here is from genome assembly GCA_001664025.1 of Hanseniaspora valbyensis NRRL Y-1626. NCBI lineage: Eukaryota > Fungi > Ascomycota > Saccharomycetes > Saccharomycodales > Saccharomycodaceae > Hanseniaspora > Hanseniaspora valbyensis. The sequence goes on from LXPE01000002.1 coordinate 107,050, forward strand.
AGATAACGTAACCGAATTGTCTGGCTGGCAATAAGTTGTCAGTCCACTTTTCAACATCACCAATCTTAACATTGAATCTTGGGGAGATAACACCACACTTATTTAATCTACCGTTCAATTGAACAACGACCTTACCAGATCTGTGGTCATCAATGTATTCGAATTCACCAATGTAACCGTGTTTTTGCATAACTTGCAAGAACTTGATGATGACCTTGGAAGATGGTCTGATTAAGACTTGTCTCTTACCGGTCTTTTCGGCGTTGTTGATAGCATTTAAGGCATCGGCTAAAACGGAAGCTCTGGTCATCTTTTAATATAAACTTTTGTGAATGGTTTGTATATTTATTTTTTTATAAAATTTTATCATATAGGTATATAAATATCAAATTAACAATTAAATTTTTTTTAAAAGAAAATATTACAAATGGAAATTTGAACAAAAATAGAAAAAAATTTTTAACAGAATAGCGTATTTCCAACATATTTTTTTTTAAAGAAAAAGTATTTTTTTTTTGGTATAGAAATTTTTTTAATTATTGTTACAGAAAAACTTTTTTTTTAATTTTCGGCCTAACAAAATGTTTTAACAGACATCCGGTCTAAACAGTTTATCAGAATTTCGGTCTATACTTTTCGCAATAATTTTTTTTTTTAAATAAAAAAGTTAAAAAAGGGGGGTTTTTTTTTTAAAAAAATCTTTCAAAATACTGGGCAAAAAAAAAAACAGGAGTAGAGAGAAATAGTATAGGCAAATTCTAAATAATATGTGGGAGTAAAAAAAAAAAATCTGTATAGTAAACAGGAATATAATAAATATAAAAAAAAATTCTAATAAAAAAGTTAATTAACCTTTGAGAAAACCACCGACAATATAGTTAACGATGGCTGTATGTATACTTGAAATATACATCTATTAAGATGTTATTATGAACTTGATATAATCAAGATATTATCATAAATCAATGGTTAAAAGTTAGGTTGAGAGTATTTTTTTAATTACATATTATAGTTTTATTTGGAGTTTTTTAAATTTTTTACAAACACTAAAGTATATTGATATAATTAAGAATAGCATTGGTAATAAGCTATTAATATTTAACACATGGATATACACAAATATGGCATGATACAAGAATACTAAATAAAATTGATGAGTCTGTTTTTTTATAAAGCAGGAACAATTATTTGAAATAAACAACGTTTGAATTTAAATTATAATAAAATTAAATAATAGTAACATTTTCCGGAAACCTTTATTTTCTTTAACCATAAACCTTTGAACAACCAATTTTTTTTATTTTTACTAACAATTCTTTATTTTATTTTTTTATAGCAAAAAAACAAAACACAATATTAAAATTTTAAAACAGGCTAAAAAGAGTTTCAAAATCAAACAAAAGTTGGCTAAGGCTGCTAACCAAAACAGACCATTACCTCAATGGATCAGATTAAAAACTGACAACACTATCAGATACAACGCCAAGAGAAGACATTGGAGAAGAACAAAATTGAACTTCTAAGTTATTTTAAATGTATACTCAACTCTCATTTATATAATAATTTTAAAGTAAAATAACAAAAAAAAATAACACATGTCAAAGGATTTTGTTTAAATAATTCTTCTTTTTTTTAATATAAGATTTAACTTTTTTAAAAATCAAAAAAAAAAAAGTGAAAATGTGAATTTTATTTAGGTATATCAATCTCCTGTTTAAAGCTTTGCTCTAGCATATTTTCTAAGTAAACAAACAGTTAAGAAACAAAACAAGAAGAAATTTGGATGTGATTAATCAACAAAGGTTTTATATATTTTAATAGGTAATTTTATATATATATATTGAAATAATAAAAACTACGATTTTCCCAAAAAAAAATAATAATAATAACTATTTAATTTAAATCAATCTTTTTTTCATATTTCTTATTATAATAAATGTTATATTTCTACTGAAATATCAGCAATTATTATTCAAAAGAAAAAAATAAATCCTTAATATATATATATTTTTTTTAATAAAATATAATCGTTTTAATCAGTTTTTTAAAAAAAAAAGAATACTATCAGTCACAAAGAATCAGTTACTATCTAGCTATTATTGGTATTCCAAAGATAAATCATCATATATTTTAAACGATTATAATAATTTTATTATAATTAAGGTTTATGTTTTCTTTTTCATTACTACGTTGAAGTAAGAAAGATTTATTTAATAAATTAAAATAAACCTTTATCTTAGTATTATAAATAAATAATCTTACTAATCAAGTTCTCATTGGTTACAAGCGTAATTTTTAGTAATATTTTTTTCCTTCAATATATAGTGAAAAATATATCGCACCAAACTTTATATATATATTGTTGTGTGTGTTTTTCGTTTTCATAAGAGATTCACCCAATTGAAAAAAATATATATATATACCATTTCCTAAAGCAGTAATTGTGTTTCCAAAATAAGAAATAACTAATTTTTTAGCAAAAAGCAACTTTATGATTTTTATTATTTTTTTTTTTAAATTTTAATGCAAAATAATTAAAGCCTTTTATATATAATTATCATTCTTAATATTTTCAAAACCTGTCTAATTTTGGTCCAAAATCCCCTTCAAAAATTATAGCACCGGATTTTTTTGACATACCAACATATTCACATTCTTCAGTTAATAGAATTTCTTTAGCTGTTGGTCTTTTCTTATAATATGGATCAAGCATCCATCTAACTGTTTTTTCTAAACTGATTCCATCTATTAAAAATTTTGGAACCCAAGCAGGTATTGATTTTCCAGTGTTTCTCTCAATTTCATTCAATTTTGATACCCCAATAAAGTTTGATGCAGAAGATAATGGAGTCAATCTTGAATTTTCAAAGGTATTGTTAATTTTTGGTTCACTGGTATCATTGAGAAGTTTATTTATTTCAGTAGATGATATTCTTCCTATATCTGATATATTCCCTGATCTTAATCTTTGCCAAACTTGTCCATTGTCTGGCAAAACAACATTACAAGCTAGCTCAACTATCATTAAACCTAAAGAAAATATATCAGCTCTAAAATCATAGATGCTTTCTTGTATAATTTCAGGAGCAATGTATTCTCTATCACCTTCATTTTCAAAATGTTTACCTTTCAATGGCAGTCTTGTACTCAAACCAAAATCACCTATCTTTAAACTTCCTTCAAATGTTACAAAAATATTAGAAGGTTTCAAATCCAAATGAACAATTTTACAGTGTTTATGGATGAAATTAAGACCATGACAAACTTCCACAATAATTTTCCATATTCTAAAATCATCAAATTTAAATTCTTTATTAACGATTTGTTTTTGGATAAAATCATTTAATGTTCCGTTTTCATAATAATCTGAGATAATATAATATCCATCATTATGCTTCCAACTTGTAATAAAATCAAAAATGTAAACTGATTCATCAACAATACCATGGAAACTATCATCCCTTTCTTCTTCTTCTATTTCTTCATCATCATCTTCTGCTTCATTTTTTGTAGCATAACTATCATATCTAACTGGTGTTTCATCCATTATTTTCTTTTTATGATTCCGTTTTTGATCATGAAGTTTATTTTTATATGCCACTCTATATTTTGAAATTGTTTGTAAAGTATGAATTTCATTTAACACATTTAAATAAGTACCTTTGTTATTATGAGTTGACATACATTTAACTGCAAAGATATCTGCTGTTAAACCTTTTTTCTCTAAAGATTTAGAATTAGATAAATTCTTAGTAACTTTAAAAACTTTTGCAAAACTTCCTGCATTTGTAACTTCTTCGACTTTTGAAAACTTTGTAATCAAATAAGCATAATGCATATCGTCTTCACTATTTTTAACAAGAATGGATGTTGCATGCTTTGAATCAGGAGAAATAAATGCAGTTGTTGGTGTAGCAGATCTATATTCTAAACTTATAGGTTCTTGCAATGATGTTTGAACATTTTTTAAATTACTATTTAATAAAGATGTTTTTTTACCATTACTGTTATTATTGATATTATTAAGCTTGCCTGTCTTTTGAGGAGTACTGTATTGATTTTTAAAAGTAGCCTTTGCCTTATCAATTAAAATTAATTTTTCAGATTTCTTGGTAGGAGTTGCTCTTTCAAGACTATTTTCTATATCCATTATATCATCATTCCCATAAAGATCATCAGTCAGTCTTTGTAAACTACCATTTAAATCACTTCCAATAATTACAGATTTTCTGTTAATACTATTCTGAGTATCTACAGATCCACCAATGCTTAGGTTAGAGTTTATTGTAGTTATAGTAGTTACTGAGTTGTTTGGTTTATGTAAAGCTTTTTTATTTCTTTGAATAGCAGTATTTGCTCTCATTGATCGATTAACGTTATTCATATTTGTAGGAGATCTCTTATAGATATCAACATTCTTGTTTTCAGAGTGTTGAAATGATAGTTTTAGTGAATTTTCGTTATTATAAATTTCCAAGTTATCTTCATATGGCTCCTCATATTTGTCCATATTTTCATCTTCTTCTTCAAAAACAGTGACTCTATTGTTTAAGAAATTAGAATTTAGATGATTATTGGGTGGTTTTTTAATTGGGGTATCAGGAACAGCAGTAGGTCTAGTTCTACTGTTTGAACTTGAATCACTTATTAATGAATCTGTGTATGATGTTTCTTGCAAATTACTATTGTTTAAATAAGATCCAGAAGTAGTTTTTGCATTACCATTAAAAGGATCTAAAGAAATCTTCGATACAAGTTTATTAGAGCCAAATATTGTTTGATCTGGTTTAGAATCAATAAAAGAAGGATTAGAGCTACCTTGTTTTTCAGAATCTGAGGTAGATGTCTTTCTGTGTTTGATTCCTATGAAACTATCTTGGTTTGAAGATACTTTGTTATAAATATCTGTAAATGTTTCCACCATTGGGGATGTTGTATTAGTATTCCATGGTTTAAATGTGCCATTAGAATCTGTTGAGCTAGGCCAAAGACTTGATGCTGTAGGTAATGGAGATACTCCACTTTTATTATTCAAAAAAATTCGATTGTTCTTACAAATTGAAAAAACTGTTTGTTCAGTATTTGCTGAATCTAATGTATTTGAAGAATATAGAGATTCAGTAATCTCCTTAGGGTTCATATTCAAATTAAGATTTAGCTGATTTTTTTCTTTTTGTTCTGTAGAATCATTACTCTCAGCATAATTTTGGTTATCATTCTTTTCAAAATTCAGTTGATTATCGTTTTTTACACTATTTTCCTCTGAGATATTAGACTCTGCAATATTTTGTAAACTCCTATTATTTTCTAATGAAATATCTTTTTGATTTGTTATTTGATCAATATTCGGAAATGGCGACCATTCAGCAATTTTATCATTTATTGTTTTATGTTTATTGTCTATATCATTAGCAGATATAATGGGGAGATCTTCATCGTTTTTGGAATTGTATAACTTATTATTCAAAGATAAATTCAAATGGCCTGCACTTCTTGTTAAACCTGATTTTTGTTTGCCAACTTTATTCAAAAGCATTGATGTAGGAATTGGTTGTTTTAAAGTACTTTGATTAGCTTGGCGATTTCCAGAATAATCATTTATCATACTATTATCAAATGAGTCCATGAAACTTTCATGAAAATGACGTTTAGCTCTCCTTTCAACTTGTGGCATTTTTAGTTTACTAGATGTTATATTTATACTGGCACTATTAAGCATTGAATACGATGAACTATCACCACCAGAATTAAATATTGTACTAGATTTAGAAGAGTCATTAAAATTATATTTTTTCAAGCTATCAAATTCAATTGGAATAACTTGAAAAGGTGTTCTAGAACCAAAATTCAAACTGTTGTCATTGATTGTATTATTCTCTTCATCATTTGCATTAGAACTATTATTTTCAAATATTAGTTTATTAGTACCTGGAGTTGTATTAAATGGAGTAAAAGATAGATTATTACTATTACTAGACATTATGAGTAAAAATAAATAAACATATAAAATTTAGTATATTTATAGTCTTATGATTTTAGTTAAATAGAGAATATTTGCACTAAATTAATCTTTATTATTTGAAATCTCTCTCTTAACTAATGATAATATATTGCTATGATATAGTTTTAACTTGTGTTTGTTTGGGTGGGGTTTTTTTTCCTTTGTTGTTGTTACTTTATTTATAATTTTTGATTACTCCTTTTGTGAGTTTCCTTTGATGCGGAGAACTTTGTTGCTAACAAACAAACAAAAAATTAGAATAAACAAAAATAAATATATATATATTTTTTTTTTCTTTCATTTATGAGCAAAGACCGATGATAAAATAGCAAATCTGAAAAAAAAAAAAACACCAACAATATTTTTTTTTTTTACAAATAAGAATAAAAAGGAAATAAAATTAAATTATTTTAATAAAAAAATAAGTTTACATTTGCTTAAATCAAATTTAAAAAAAATGTATATATAAATTGTAAACAAAAAAAAAAAAAAATGACGATTATAGTTTTGTTTACTGGAGTGCTGTGTCCTATTAAGTTAATATAGAATATCATCCCGTAGTTTAATTAATTAAAATACCTTGAAGTCAAATGTTGTAATTTTATATTGTGTTTTTTTAATTTCCTAAAATGGTAATTTTATGAACTGGTGTTTTAATTAACAAATACAATGAAAATGTATTTCCGAAAAAAAAAAATTAAAAATAATTAAGGATACTAAAAGGGATATTTTCTTTAATCTTATATATATATATTCTTTTGTTTAAATTATTTAACAGTAGTTTAATTATCTAATTAGCAATTATATTGTTATAGTATATAGTCATTTACGTTATTTATTCTTTTGTTTTATTTTTGTTTAAATTTACATTTATTCTGAAGTTTCAGTACGCTTTGAATCTAAAATTTTGAAATTGTCTTGAGTGTAGTTGTGACCGTAAACTTTTTCACCATCTTCTTTAGTTGTTTCAAAGCTAGTAATTTTACCTTCAACGTAAACTAAATTACCTTTTTTCATAGCATCAAGGAAAAAATCTGGTGGACTGAAAGCAGAGACAGTAAGCCAAGTAGTTTTGGCATCTTTCTTACCCAAAATAGAGGCAATGTTGTAGGAATAAAATTCAGTACCGTTAGCAGAAACTCTCTTAACAGCATCAGCACCTAATCTTCCAATAACTTGAAACTTAGCATATCTATTGATAGCAGTGTTAGAGAAAGTTCTTTTAGAAATAGATTGGAACATTATTTAATATTTTTAAAATAATTTTTGGTGTATTTTGGTGTTTTGTTTTTATATTGTTTTTCAAAAAAAAAAAAAATTCGAAATATTAAAAAAAAAAAACAAACACACGAGAAATGTTAACATCCCAACGCTCTCGGAGTTTATAAAAATAATTTTTAGCTTTTTCTTTATTCACAAAAAGTTACAAAAATAATTAAAAGTATTTTTTTAAATAAACCCTTTATCTTTAGTATTATTAAGAATAAACCTAACAAATAGTTCTTGTATATACATATATCTAAAGCAGTTTTTATACATTTAATTATATCTGTTTTCTCTCTTTTTTTTTTTTTAAAATGCTCAAATTCATAATTACAATTGTTATAGCATCTACTTTATTTCTTCTACTTTATAAAGAAGTTTTTAAAAAAGATTTAAAAAGTAGATTTGAAGAAGATATCGTTAAAAGCAGAATCAAATATAATAACTGTCTGAAACAATATAAAGAAAGTTATTGTGGCATTTATGATATACCTTATTTAGAAAGTTATTGTAATGAATTATTATTATGCATAAACACAAATGATGCTAGGTCATCGACAAATACAAACAATCTCACTACTAGATTACAATTATTGATAAAATATTTCATTATTGATAATTTTGATCTTTTTTTAAACCATTACATTTATATGAATAATGATAATAATAATCAAAATATGATTTATAATACAATTTTTATAATAATAATATTTCTTTTATGTTTACTACTGCCTATGCAACTTATATTAAGAAAAATATATCCAAATAAAGTGAAAGAAAAATCTATTGAACCAAATCATAAAAAACAGTCAAATATTGATGTTTCACCTACAGATACTTTAAAAATTAATGACGATTAAAAAAAAAATTTGTTCAATAGAATATTACTTTTATATAATTCACAATGTAAATACTATAAAAAATTAAGTTACCCGAACATATTTATAATTTACATTTTTTCTAAAAAGCCATATATTCTAGATTTGCAAAAAATGCTATTTGCCGAAATTCCACATAAATCATTCCGAAAAATAAACATGCAAAAAAAAAAATATAACACACCACGAGTTTTTTAAGTTAAAAAAAAAAAAGAAGGGGTTTTTATTTGTTAACTTTTAGTTTTTTTTGACGACACAGTTTTAACATAATTATATTAACTATTTTTTTTTTGTTTCATAATATCATATACTAAAAAAAAAAATATATATATATATATAACCAAAACCCTTTGTACAATTATATAATGAGTACTCATAATCATAACAACTCAAACACTGTTGAAAGAAACATCTACACTGATGAAATTCTTACTGAAAAGATTGGAGATGAAAGAGAGGCTTTAGAATTAGTTAAGCTTAAATTGACTAGTTCCAAAATTTACAATGAACAAATTGTTAAATTATTAAAGCAACTATCTTTAATCAAAAGAAACCATCATCAACAATTGAAAAAAGTATTTACTGAAAATGAAAACATTAATGAAATAGTTTTTAATAACTTAATCAAAGAAACTGGTTATGATATAGGAGCTTTTACCGAAATTTTCTCTGAAGGTGATTTACTAGGCAAAAACATTAATAAAAATTTCTATAATGCTATTTTAGAAGAAATTAAAACTGAAATTAATCACACCAATAAATTTGAAAAAGTTATAAATGAAAAATTCATCACTAGTTTAGATAATTTTGATTTCAATAATAATCAAATTAAAGAAACTTGGAATTTGTTAGAACATTTAATTGATAGCAATGGTGATAAATCTACTTGGAAAACTAATGGTCCTTTGTTATACCAAATGTTTGAAACTAGTGATTATGAAAGATTACAGTTTTTAAAACAAACTTTGATGGATTTTGAAGTATTAGTTGGTCAATATGAAGTTGCTTTAACAAACAAAAATCAGTCCACTTATAATAAGATTGAAAGATTTTCTATTGATGATGAAATTAGAAATTTTGCTAATTTTGCTTCTTCCATGAACTTCAAATCTATTTTGAAAGAAGAAAATGCAAAAGTAGTAGCTCAAAATGACCGTCAACCTATATCTTCAACCACTACTTCAAATGCTGATTTAAGACATACATCCAGTTCCACAGTCTTGAAGCATGATTTGTTGCATTCTAATTTCACCAATAGTTCAACAAAAGGGAAAGCTACCAATAACTCTTCATCAACTAATGGTAAAAAAGAAAAACATAAATTGAGAAGCAAATTTGGAACTTTGTTTGGTAAGAAAAACAAAAATAAAGATTCTCCGAACAACAGTAAAGAAGATTTGACTGGAAGAGAGAAAAGTAGCTCTAATCAACAAAATTTATCTAGACGTCCAAGCAACATTGCACAAGTCTCAAACACCATTGTATCTGATAATAATAAAAAAACAGAGGAACATGATTTCAATAATTACAAAGCTTTACCTGAAGCCCCTGAACCAAAGAGTAAAAAATCTTTGGAAACTGCTTCAAATAATTATAACAGTCCACCAGGTTACAATTCATCAATGGCTAACACAAATTCCTCTATTGAAGAACCTAGAAGTGGTGAGTACAATTTACCAATACATACAGAATCTCCTGTTATAGTTTCTCATGCACAGTCTGAAGAAAGAGTTATCACTCCTACTGAGCAATATGCTTCTATTCACAAGAGTCCAGAAGCTCCAAAACCTAGAAAATCTAACAAGAGAGTACAATCTCAATTATTTAATGACCTGAATATTTCTGGAAGAGAATCTGTTTACTTGGATAACAATAAATCATTAGAACCTCAGCAAACTGGAAACACTGAAGAACATATTATTCCAAACTTTGTTCATCCTAATATCATTGAATCTCCTGTTGCTAACTCAACTAATCCAGACACTACACTAGTTGTTAATGAAACTGAAGCTGATTTCAGTAATGTTGTTGTCAATTCTAGTGTAGCTGAAGTAGTAAACTTTATTAGAATACCAACTGAACAAATTAGCGAGGATGGGGAAACTGTTTATAAAGACAAGATTGATGTTGTTGGTGAAATTGCTTTATCATTGCCATCATCTTTATCAAATATTGATTTGAGTAACCAAGGTTTGAAACTTTCATTAGATAACAGTCCAGCATTGGATATAAATAATGTAATTTATAACCATGAATTATTAAACCCAAGTCAATCATCTGAAAACTATTATGAAATCTTTGAACCAAACAAATTAGTTGGTAAATCTGTTGGTTTGTTTAAGTATCAAGTCAGCAATACAAATGGTGTTAATGATGCTTACACTCCGCCAGTCTTGATGAACTCCATTTGGAATCATGAAGATACAAAATCTAGTATGGTTTTATCTGTTAAAAACAACACTACCTCATCACTAATATTCCAAACATGTACAATTTCTATTCAAATCTTAGATTGCCAAGTTACCCAAGTCTTATCCAAACCAAATGGTGTATTCAACAAAAAGAAACAAAAAATCATTTGGAGATTCAATAATGAACAATCTAAACTACAATTAGAACCACTGGAAGAAAAGAAGTTTATTGTTAGATTTATGACTGACAAAAAGGGTAAGGAAGGTAAATCTAATATTGAATTTAGTATGTTGGGTTATAATGGTGCAAACAAATCTAACGGTTTATTGGCTTTGAATGTTTTAGAAGCAACTGGTCAAAAATTGAATATGAATAGTGTTAATAGTTTAATTTCTGGAAAATATTATACAATTTAATAATATATTTTTCTAGAAACAAAGGAAGACCACCATTACTTTATTATAAAAAATTACTTAAACACATAGATTTAAAAAACAATAATAATAATAAAATGATATATATGTATAAAAATAATAATAGTAAAATGATTACTTTATTATAATTGTTATTATTATTTTTTTTTTTAATGATTAGATAAAAAGTTTCTTTTTTTGTTTTTTTAAAAAAACTAAGTGCAAAAAATATATATATATGATTTCCTTATTAGGATTTTTAAAAACATATACATACAATTTTTTTTTTTTTGGTTTGTATATAAAAGGAAGCATGAAAAAAAAAATTTCATCTAATATTTTAAAAAAAAAAGTTGTTTAATATCGAAATAAAAATATAATTACTAATTAATTTAAATTTCAAAAAAACCAACAAAATAAGTTCAAAACATATTATAAAAATATGATTTATACATTTATTGATGTATCAATAAAGTTATTTGTTTTCGAAATTGATAAACTAATTAATATCTTTATAAAAAAGATAAAAAAATATAATTACAAATAATATTTCCTTTTTTTTTTCTTTAAATATTTTTTTTAAATTCTTTAAATATTTGTTTTGTTATATGATGATAATTTTTACTCAGCTCACTCAGATCCTACAAGAATTGATTGATAACATTTCCATTATACTTCATCAAAGTCACTGAAATTAATATAAAAACATAACAAATATTGAAAGTTTAAAGAATATTAGATTTAAAAAAGATTTATTTTCCTTTTGTGTTTATAATTTTTTTTCTTACTTTTTTATGAAAGTATATTAATTTTTTATTTATCAATTGTTGAATTCAAATTATTTGAATTTCCTATATTAACTTGAACGTAATTAGAATTTGTTTTTTAAAAATACTTTTAAAAAAAAGTGGTTTGTTTTGTTCTTATTTTTGATCTTTTTCACGTGACTTTAATTGCTTTTTTGGTTTTGCTTAAACTTTATTTCCGTTTTGGGAACTTAAAAAAAGCATGATAAATTTCTAAAAAAAAAAAAAATTTTTTTCCGCCTTATATATAAAGCACAGTAATAATTAAGTAACAAACTTTTTCCCTCTTTCTCTCTCTTAATTAATTTAGCATAATTTTTTAAGAAAGATTTTTTTTTTTTAAATTTATATAAAACCTGTAAAACATACAATAGATCTGAGATGCTGGTTATTTTAATGTCGTAGCCTAATCACTACAATGATGTTAGAATAGTTTATGCCAGTGTCGCTATCCAACACACGAGAGGCTAGATTTTTTCCCAGTTTTTTATAAACAACCATCTTTGATGGAATGGGTCAGGGGTAATGCCCATGTTGGCAGATTCTAAGAATAAGTATTGGTTTTTATTGTTTTCTTTAACAGATGCTTTTCTTTTTTTGCTTTATTTTTTTTAAATAATTTAGAAAAAGAGAGATATGTTTTAGAAAGTCTTTAGAATTTCCGCTTTATTGTTTTTACGATTAGCGTTGAGAATCTTTAGATATGCAATAAATTCTTATACCGCAGTATATTCCTAAACGTTGTGTAGTAAAATTTAATTGTAGATGTTATTTGTTTTCAAGAGATTGAGGAGCGATCCCTTTCTTTTGCTTATTTCATCGTTCTTGCCTTCGGGTAAAGAGCAATTGGTTTTCTGTGGTCCTAGTTGGCCAATGATCATTTGGGTAAAACCATACTGCTGACATCTTTTTTTAAAATATATATATATTAATTGTATTCTCGTATATCTTGTTAAAATTATTCTTGTACAAAGTTTGACTGGAAAAAAAAACATTTTCTTTTTTATTTGTTATGTTTTTTTTTTTTTTTTCTAAAATATTATTATTATTAGTTTCTTTAGATCGTTAAAAAAAAAAAGTATTTTACATAAATTTTTTATAAATAAAACTTTTTTTACTTTCTGTTTAATGATGGAATAATCTGAATGGATTTTCAACATAAACCATATCAAAGGAATCAGCAGCATCAAAGACAGCTCTGTCCATAACGGAACCACTTGCAGCAGCAATGTATTTAACACCACTTCTAGCAGCTCTGTAAACGTTATCTGGGAATGGGAAGAAAGCATCACTTGATAAAGCAACATCCTTCAATTCAGAACTCCATTGTTTGATTTCTTCTTCAGTGAATGGAGTTGGTACTTCTTCGAATTTACTTTCAAATTCTTCCTTTTCTGGTTGTTCAGTTGGAACTTGGTTAGTAACTAATAAATCAATAGCATTGGACTTTTCTGGTCTCTTAACACCCTTCTTCCACTTTAATCCTAGAACCTTTGGATGTTGTCTGAACCACCAGTTGTCAGCTTTATCACCAGCTAATCTTGTACAGTGGATTCTTGATTGCTGACCAGCACCTAAACCAATAACCATCCCGTTTTTAGCATAACAAACAGAGTTGGATTGGGTGTATTTCAAGGCAATGGTAGCAACAATTAAATCAATGGCAGCTTGTTCTGTTAAATCTTTATTCTTGGAAACAAATTCTTTGAAAGTGGATCTGTTGATAACAGCATCATTTCTCTTTTGTTGTAAAGTTATACCAAAGACAGTTCTAGATTCAGCACTATCAGTTGGTTCGAAAGAAGGATCAATTTGTAAAACACAGTATTTACCACCTTTCTTGGCTTGTAATAATTTCAAAGCTTCTGGTTCATAACCTGGAGCAATAACACCATCAGAGACTTCTCTAGAAATAATCTTGGCAGTTGGAACATCAACAATGTTAGATAAAGCAATCCAGTCACCGAAGGAAGACATTCTATCAGCACCTCTAGCTCTGGCGTAAGCACAAGCTAATGGAGATTCATCTAAACCTTCAATATCTTTGACAAAGTAGATCTTCTTTTCAACATCACTCAATGGTAAACCAACAGCAGCACCGGCTGGGGAAACATGCTTGAAAGAGGCAGCAGCTGGTAAGCCTAAAGAAGCAGATAATTCTTTAACTAAAGGCCAGGAGTTTAATGCATCTAACAAGTTAATGTAACCTGGAGAACCACTTAAAACCTTGAATGGTAAGGAGTCTTGTTGGGAAACAAAGGCTTGAGCAGGTTTTTGGTGAGGGTTAGCACCATATCTTAAAGTTAATTGAGATTTACCAGCAGAGTATTGTTTTCTGAAGAAATCAGCAATGGCAGTGTCGTAATCACTGGTATGTTCAAAAGCTTTCAAAGCCAAAGTGTTCTTTAGTTCTTGAGTAACATCACCTTTGTTTTCTTTCAATTCATTGATGAATTGAGAGTAATCCTTTGGATCAGATAAGATGGTGACTCTGGAGTGGTTTTTAGCAGCAGCTCTCAACAAAGTGACACCACCGATATCAATTTCTTCAACGGCTTCTGGAACAGTAACCCCAACTTTGGCAACAGTTTCCTTGAATGGGTATAAGTTACAAACAACAAAATCAACTTTTTCAATGTTTTGTTCAGCTAAATCTTTTTCATCACTTTCCAAGTTTCTAGCTAAAATACCACCATGAACAGCTGGATGTAAAGTTTTAACTCTACCACCTAACATTTCTGGAGCATGAGTGATGGAAGAAACATCTTCAACTGGGAAACCAGCTTCTCTAACCATCTTGGAAGTACCACCAGATGCTAAGATTCTAATGTCATTTTCGACTAAACCCTTGGCTAAATCCAATAAACCAGTCTTGTCATATACAGATAATATAGCAGTCTTTTTGTAAGTAGTAGACATGTTTTTGTTTGTTTGTTTGTTTTTTTTGATAAATTAACTTTGTGGTTTTATTATAACAATCAAAAGATTATGGTTTTTTTTTAATTTGTTTCTTTATATTAAGCATATACTATCTAATCATTTAATAATGAAAGAAAAATAAAAAATAATCAATCTCTTCGATCATTTATTATCACCCTTTATATTTAAAAAAATATCAGCAAAAAAAAAAAAAAAAAAAAATTTTTAAATAAATTGAAATTATGTTAGTTTTTGAAAAGAAAAAAAAAATTATGCAGAAGTCAAAAAAAAAAAAATTACAACTTCTTTTTTTGTTTTATATATATTTCACGTGATTGTACTTAAGCTTATTTAAAAAAAAGTGGTTTTTTTTTTTTTTTAAAGTTTACTTAAATTCAAATTTAATAACATTGGCAATTTTAGCAATACCTTCTTGGATTATAGGTAATTCACTAGCAGCAAAAGTCATTCTATAGAAAATATATCCATCATCCTCACTAGAAATTATATCCTTGATTTCTTCAGGATTACCAACTGCAAACCAAGAACCAGGAGCAACAATGACACCTTCTTCTATAAACTTTTCATTGATATAATCTTCAACAGCATTTTTGTCACCATTGAATTTACTATGTTTTTTAGCATTGAGTTCAACTGTGAAAAACATTCCTGCGGCTGGTGGGCTTACCCTCACAACATCATTTTCAATTAACTCCTTTGGAATTAATTCCAATAAGCAATCTAAAGCCCCATCTCTCTTTAAAGTATATTCATGTCTCAAACCAATCAACCAATCCAAGTAACCGGTTTGTTTCCAAGAGTTTAAAAGTTCATTTAAGAAAGTTTGAGAAAACCCTGAAGGAGCCATGATGGACATAAGATGGTAAGCACTTATTTTTTTTAAAATGGCAGAAGATCCAGCAATAAAACCTAATCTAATACCAGGAGCCAAAACTTTAGAATAACTTTCCATTCTTAAAACTCTACCATCATTATCCAAAGACAAGAAAGAGGTAGCTAAGCTATCAACAAATTCTTGATGATTGTTGAATTTGACTTCTTTTCTTTCATTCTTTGAAACATATTCACCAGTTTGCAAAAAGTAATAAGGTTCATCTTCAACAATTAAGATATCATGTTTTTGTAAAACTTCATAGATGATTTTTTTTCTTTCTGTAGATAAAGAATAAGACAATGGATTTTGACCAGTTGGGATAGTGTACAATAATTTTGGTTTTTTCAAGTCAGCTGGCCAGTTATCCAATAACTCAATCAAATATTCTGGAATAATACCATGGTCATCCATTTTCAAAGAGACTGGTTTAATACCTTGAGCTTTAGCAGCATTTACAGTGGCAGAAAAGGAGTATTCTTCAGCTAAAATGAAATCACCAACATTACAGAAAGTTCTTATAATAGCATCAAAAGCTTGACAGTTACCTATAGACAAAATTGCATCCCAGTCTTGATAGTGAGTACCAACTTTATGAATAATTTTTAAATGTTCTCTGATGAAATCCAAAACAGCTGGTTGACCTTCAATAGCTTGGTATTGTAAACCTCTAGCTAAGTTGAAACTGCTGTCACCACAAGTCCCGAGTTTGGAGTTTGAATTATCATTTTTCATAGTTTGGAAACTGAAAGTATCAGTACTTTTATCACAAGAGTCAATACCATTGGCAAAAGGTGGTGTTGGACAAGTACCACTAACGGATTGCCATGGGAAGTACTTGCTTTCAGGTAAACCATTACCCAAAAAAGTAACATCTTTTCTTTGAGCATAAGCAAACAAAGCACTTAATTTATCTTGGTTTCTTCTGTTACACTCATCGGAATACAAATGAGAAAAATCTTTTGCAAACATTCTTTTTTTTTTTTTTAACTATTAATAAAACTTATTATAAGCTATTGTATAAAGTAGAAAACTGGTTTATTTAAATTATTTTCAATTATTAAATAATATCAAAATTTAAATTAGTAATTGTATATATCATTAATTGAAATATTTTCTCTTTTTAAAAAATAAAAAAGAAAAGAAAAAAAATGTATCAAAGGTAAGCTCTTTATATTAATAGTGGTGAAACATTTTTTTAATAAATAATTAAAAAAAAAACAAACACACAAAACTTTTTGATGATTTCTCGGGTAATCACGGTCAAATCAACACTTTTTTTTAATTTTTTTTTACATAGAATCTCCTCGGAAATTCTCCTCAAACAACCACATGGAAAAAAGGTCATGTCGCTTACTTTCTTTCTTTTTTTAAAAAAAAAGAAAGACCGATTTTTCTCGTTATATTTTTTTTAAACGGTGAAAAAATGGGTAATAATAACAAAATTGAATATATCAAAAAAAAAAAAAAAACAACACACATACTTACAGTAGATAATTTAATTAGTTGCAAAATAATACCATGTAATTATATTTTTAAATTATTTTAAATGAAATAGAGAAAAAAAAATTAATGTGAAAAAAGGTTAAACACTATATATATAAAAAAAAACATTATTTTTTAGTTGAAATTCTAATTAGAAACAACACATTATCATTCTGGGTTTAAGCAGATTTTGTTTAATACAATATAAGAAATAAATTGAATCAAAAAGCTTATTTTCTGTATCTCCATAAAGATAAGGTGTTTTGTCTCTTCCAGGTTTTTCTTCTACCAGCAGAGGTGTTGTGGAACTTGTGACCCTTGTTGATACCTCTGGATTTCTTACCAGTGGAAGTCAAACCTCTAGCTTCTCTGTGCTTGTGGACTGGGTTACAGATCCAGTTGTATCTAGCATCAGTTCTGATACCCTTGTGTTGAGGATCAACTAAGATAACTTCAAAGTACTTGTAAGTAGAATCTTGGTTAACCCAGTAAGAGTTCAAAACTCTCAAGTTAGAAGCTCTTCTACCAACTCTTTCTTCAGCAGTAGCTCTGGAAGCTCTTTGGTATTTCAATTCGTTAACACCTTGGTTGGTTGGCTTACCGTTGGTAGCACCCTTCTTGGCCATTCTCTTTCTGTTACCTCTTCTAACTCTGACTCTGTAAATGACGAAACCTTGCTTGGCTTTGTAACCTAACTTTCTAGCCTTTTCTGGTCTAGATGGCTTAGAGGCTCTGTGGATAACATTCTTTTGTCTGTATTCCCAAACTCTGACTCTTTGCAAGAATCTTAAAACATCAGATTGTTTCTTTCTTTGTAATTCTTCTAAATATTTGTAGGCACCCATTTTAGTAATAAAATATTAGTTTCGTGGTTTGTTTATTATTGTTTTTTTTTTTTATCTTATTTTTTTTGATAGTAAATAGAATTCGCACTTAACTTTACGGAGAAAAAATTTCACAGTTTCTTTTCTTTTTTTTTTTTTTTTACTTTATTTTTTTGTTGACAAAAAAGTTCAACACTTTTCTCATGTGATCAGGAGTTTTTTTTTCAAAAAAAATATGTATATATTTTGTGTGATTTATATTTTTTTAGCAAATTAGACTAGAATATTTTTTTATTTAAACAGAAATACTAACTCCGAACAGTAATTTAAAAAAAAAATATTTAAAAAATATATATTTAAAAAAAAAATGTTACAAAAAAAATTTAAATTGATATTTAATTATATTTCCTAATAAGGATATGTAAGTGAAATTGTGTTATTTTTAGAATGAAGCAAAATGCTGCATTGTTCTGAAACAACCTAAAGAGGGAAATAAAATTATTTTAATTTTTAAAAAAAAAAAAAAAAAAAATTTTTTTAAATGAATTTTGTTCACACTCATTTTACAAAACTATATAAATGAGAAAAGTTGATTAGATCAAATTCTTCACTTGATTTTAAAACTATTCTATTATTTCCTTATTGTGTTAATATAATCATTGTAATTATTACCATTATTATTATTAAAAAAAGACAATAAGTAATAAGAAAAAAACCAAATATAAAATATTAATAATAATTATAATTTTAAAAACAAGCATATAAATAAATAATAAAAATGGCCTCTTCATCTTCTGTTTCCTCTGCCTCTAAAACTACTGCTACTAACTTAGTTTCTACTGCTGTCGTTGCTGCCTCTACTGTCACTTCTACTTTCTCAGCTTCTACCTCTTCCGCCTCTGCTACTTCTACTAGTGGTTCTTCTTCTTCTGCCACTGCTTCTTCTTCTTCCGCTTCTACCAGCTCCAAGAACGGTGCTTTAGCTTTATCCACTGGTGGTAATGTTAACTGGAAATTATCTTTCTTCATCACTTTCTTGATGGCTTTCGGTTTAGTTTCTGGTATTTAAATATAAAACTATAATAATAAAATAATGACTCTATATATATTTTATATAAGTATATAAAAGAACCAGAAAAAGAAAACTTAAAGACAATTATTATGATCAAACGGATGAATTTAAATTTTTTTTTCTTTTGTAAAAGTGGAATTTAAAATATAAATAAAAACCATGAAAATTCAATTAAGTAAAAGGAAGAAAGCAACTATGTATGAAACATTTTTAGAGTAATGTATATATGAGTTTATTCTTTAACGAAAAAAAAAATATAGAGCTAATGATTTGTTAACACTAGTTTTAAACCCTTTAATAATAATGATATATTAATTTCAATAATAATTACAGCTTTTGTTATGATGCATCTATTAGTTGTTTCTTTAAAGTAATTTTAACGAATAAAAAGATATGCAAATAATATATATATATATATTTTTTTTTTTTACAATTAATTAAACGTGAAAATAATAGTTTCGTAAAGTAAAATAGTATATATCCTTTGCTTTTTCTTTTTTTGCTATTAAAATGCAGTTGATGATATGTAAATAAATATACTAATAAACTCTCGTATAAACAAGTTATTACTATTTACAAATTAGCTTTCATTAATTAACTCAATATATATATATATTTAATAATGATTTGTTTTAAATGATCCGGACTGTTAATGTGTAAACTAAGGATAATTTACGTGTTTATTTTTTTTTTTTCTCCCCTTATTTATTTGTTTGTGTTTAAAAAAAAAAAAAAAAGATTCTAGAAACTATTAATTTAAAAAATGTCAACCAAAGTGTTCGGGTAAAAGATATGTACCAAATAGGAAGCTCAAATTTTTAACCATATTTATTTTTTTTTATTTTTTGTGTATATTTGTGTTTAATATTTCATGTTCCTACCCTTAATCATCATTTTTTTTTTTATTTATTCTATTAAATTCTCGCGCAAGTTATAATAATTTAAATTATTTTTTATAAAATAAAATAAAAAATAAACATGGCTTTTAAAAAAAATACATATATTATTATTATTTACATATTTAAGTGTTTTTTTTTTTTTTTTTGTGTCTTTTTTTTTTAAACCACTGCAAAAATATATATATATATATTTATTTAACAAATCCGCCCACCGTTCCCAAATTAAAATTCTTTAAAAAAAGTCTTTTTTTTCTTTTTTTGTTTTTTTTTGTGTTTACTCTAAAAAAAAAAAAAATTTTTTTTCTTTTTTTTTTTTAAAAATTATTACCTTCTCTCCCATTTAGCGAATATTAATTTAAAAAAAATATATATATGAGTTGTTTTAACAATTAACTTTAATTTATGTTTTTTATTTTTTTTCTAAAATTTTGTAAAAAATATTTAAATATATATATATATATAACAAACTTTCTCTTTAGGTATAGTTGTATTATCTTAAATACTAATAGTTTTAATTGAAAGGTATATAACTCCAATAATTACATTTTCATTAAAAACAAACCCTAACGTTAAATCAAAGTTTTAAAACTTTATAAATACTCATTAAGTTAATCTCTAATTTGTAATCTTTCTTTTTTTTTAATCCCAATTATAACATATTTTTAATTTTTTTATTTATTTAGGTGGGTTTGTTTGTTTTGTTTCTTCTTTAATACAGTTTATTATTATTTATCCATAAATTTTATATGCCAGTGAAATATAATAACAATGATGGATCACCTTCTCTAGAAGATAGTGCAATTCATAGATCTAGATCTCTATCCAAGTCATTCAAAAATCTATTTAGTTCTCACAGCTCTTCGGAAACATCTAACTCTTCATCAAATACTAATTTATCAAACCAGCAAAGAAGTTTAAAACAAAAAGCTTTTACTTCTAATAGCTCATCGGGTAAAGAAGCAAATTTAGCTCAACTGGTAACAACAAATAATGCTGCAAAATTAGAAGCTAGTAATAGTAATAATGATGAAAGCTCACTCTCTGACAATAAACTGAAACCACTTTCTCCTAGATCTTCCCCAGATAACGGTCTTTTAGCAAATATTTCTTTAGAACAATCATCAGATGAATCTCCAGTTTCAGATATCTCATCAGCACCTGTATCACCTTTATTGAAAAGTACCATTCCTGCTACTCCAACATTACTTAAAAAGATGAATAATGGTTTTAACAGTAATAACCTTATAGATGAAGAATTAGACACTAGTATTGATTTTAAATTGAAAGGAGATGATATTCTAAATTCTTCAAATGAACATCTGAAAAAACAACCAGATATTCCTGTTTTGAATATAGGTGAGAGATCTAATTCTGGTAGAGGTAGAACAAATCGTAGAAGTACTAGTGTCAATGTATCCAGAGATGCTTCTCCACAAATATCTTCTAGAGAACCTTCTCTATCTCCACAAAGATCAGATCATCAATACAGAAGCAGAGGTATGTCTGTCAGTCAAGCTAATTTCTATCAACCTCATTTAGTACCAAGCAATAATAGTATTAACACTGTCGGTTCCAATGCAAATTATTCAGGTCATATAAAAAGATCTGCCACTCTTGTCAAAGGGCAACCACATGGTGATAATAGGGGAGTGATAGTCAATAATAGACATATGATTTGGGAATCAGAAACTTTTAAACTATACAGAAATTTTACTCATGAACATAAATTGAGTGCTTTACCTTTAATTGATGTCAATCCAGATTTATTGAAAGATACAGACGCCATGAAGGAATTGATGGAAATTAAAGGTAAAGAAAGTTCTTCTTTCTCCATTGGAACTTTTTTCAAATCCCACAAAAATTCTGAAGAAAAATCTTCTCAAGTTCATCTCAATAATAAAGGTTATATTCCTAGCAAATCGGAGCTACAGAGTAATAGTCAGTTTAATTCAAATGCCCCTCACTGTAAACAAGTTGTCAAAATTAATGCTTATTGCTCATCGGTGAAAAAGAAAAAACTTTCTTCTAATGGCTCTAATGAAAATTTGGCCAAAACTACTCCAACAATTGTCAACACTAAAGCTGCTATTGCCAAAGATGAATTGAATCTTATTAACGATCTTACTAACAAAATGAAATCTTTAATGAATGATGATGATGATGATGAAGAAAATGAAAATGATAAAGATGGTGATGAAACAAGATGTAAAGATGATGGTAAGAATGAACCTAAAGAATCTGATTTCAGAGAGAAATATGGTTACTGTGCAGGTACTTTAGGTCAGGGTGCCTATGGTGTTGTTAAAGTTACTTGTAGAAAATTGAAAGAAAATACTGATCCAGAAACTAAAAATAATACTCCTTATATTGTAGACAACATTGCAAAGAAAAGTTTTAGATTCAGGGATTGTGTCTTTTTTGCTGTTAAGGAATTGCAAGCAAATAAGAAAAATATAAAGAGAAATGGGTTCTTGGCTGGTAGTGATGAATCTGACAGTGATAGTGATGACTCTGATAGTACTGATAGTGATGTCAGCACAAATAATAATAACCATAGTGAATATGATGAAGATTCATTTTCGGGTACTTCAGATATATTAATGAAAAAATTACAGAAACATAGAAAGAGAAAAAATAGAGATTATGATGCCAAATTCTGTACAAGATTAACTTCAGAGTTTGTCATTGGACATGCTTTAAATAATATTGGTAGACATCCAAATATTTTGAAAATCTTTGATTTGTATCGTTATGATAATATTGACAACAAGTTTTTGCAAGTTATGGAATTCTGCCCATCTGGTGATTTACATTCATTAATAAAAAGAATAGCTCAAGCAGGTAATGGAAGAACTGTCTCTAAAGATACCCAATTACCGCCTATTGGAGCTGGACCAGTATTTATTGGAGATACTTTGAATTTGATGGATGGTGGTACAGGTTTTGCTCATAAGGAAAATGATCAATTGAATCCACCTTCTTCAAACTCTAGTAGTGAAGGTAATAATAACAATCCTTTATCTCCAACAGGTACAAACAATAAATTAACAGGATCTCAGAAAAACTTGTTGGATTCATTGATTCAAAGAAAACAAGAGAAACATAATTTACTACATCCATTAGAGATTGATTGTTTAATGAAACAATTAATTAGTGGTGTTGCATTCATGCATAGTCATGGTGTAGCCCATTGTGATTTGAAACCAGAAAATATTTTATTTAAACCAAATGGTATTTTGAAGATCAGTGATTTTGGTACCTCTTGTGTTTTCCAAACTGCTTGGGAAAAGAAGCCACATTATCAAACAGGATGTTTCGGTTCTGAGCCTTATATGTCACCAGAACAGTTTATTCCAAAAAAACAATATGATCCACGACTTGTTGATACATTTGCTGTTGGTGTTATTTATGTAACAATGGCAATGGGTCATTATCCTTGGAAATCTCCAGTTAAAGATAAGGATCCAGATTTTGCTGAATTTTTGGATTCATTAAAAGTGGTTATTCCATACAATGCTGAGACTAAACAACAAGAAATAATTACAGGTGAGTATGAACCTTTTGAAGACTTAGCACATGTTAACCCAGAAATGAAATTGTTGAGAAAGAAATGTTTGTATAGAATGTTACATCCAAATCCAAACAAAAGAGT
Organism: Hanseniaspora valbyensis NRRL Y-1626; assembly: GCA_001664025.1. Classification (NCBI taxonomy): domain Eukaryota; kingdom Fungi; phylum Ascomycota; class Saccharomycetes; order Saccharomycodales; family Saccharomycodaceae; genus Hanseniaspora; species Hanseniaspora valbyensis. Next base: position 130,566 of record LXPE01000002.1, read on the forward strand.
TTTAGTTAAAGATGTTCTGAACTCCAATTGGATGAAAAGAACTCATTGTTGTGTAATTTATAAAAACAGTTTATTAGATTAAAAGTCGAAAGGGGGGGGTTTTTTTTTATTTAAATCCCTTTTATATATATATATATATATGAATTTGTTCAGAACGTAAATATATATTATATACAATCAATTTTAGTATTAGCAAACCATTATTTTTGAACTTAAAAAATATTTTAAAATAAAGAGAAATTGTATTGATATTCGCACTTTATTTTGAGTTTGTTTACATTTTGAAAAAAAAAGTAAACAAATAATAACATTTTATAAATTTTTTTTTAAAAGTTTGAAATAAAGGTTTAATTAATTAAAATAAAAAAAATAAAATTATAAATTAAAATTGAAATGTAAACAAACTTACTTACCCGATCATATACAAAATGGTCACATGATATACTAAAAAAAAAAAATAGTAAATATTGTATTTTACAATATTCTCAAAAGTTTTATTACATGTAATAAGCTATACTTACTAAAAAAGTTTTAAAGAATCTTATTATAATGTTTATATATATATTTCTTCATTTTTATTTTATTTTCTATTTACAGTATTTTCAAACCATTTCCTTTGCTTGTGTATTTTTTTTTTAAATCCATTCATAAATACCATATATTGTTAATGATTTAATAATATAATCTTCTTTAAACTGTATTACCTTTTTTTCTTCTTCTTTTGTTTATATGTATCTAATTTATCACTTACAATATCCTAATTTAAATTCTTTTATCAGTGACAGCTGCAATCTTTGGGAATCTTCTTTGAACCTCTTTAGCAATAATATTAGAATTTCTCAAGTATCTTTGTCCCAAAGGTTCTCCGTTATTTTTGTTGATTAAAGCAACAGCATTATCATTAAATTGTACTCTCATTCCGTTAGCTCTAGCTCTAGTAGTTTGCTTAGTTCTCAAAACAATACCGTGACAAACCTCACCCTTTTTCACTAGATTATTACTACCTGCACTAGCTGGTTTAACTTTTTTAACAACACAAACGATTTTATCACCTGCTCTGGCATGACTGAAAGAGTCTTTACCCAAAACTGTGATACACTCAACAATTAATGCACCTGTACTATCAATACATCTTAAAAATGTTTTCAATCCAATCATATTAGTATATTAGTTATGCTAGTTATATATATAATTAATACAGTTTTTATACCATTATTTTCTTGTTAAATTATTTTTGATTTTAATTAAATATTTCATGAAAAAAAATTTTTTTTTTTCTTATATTTTACAAAAACTAAGAGAAATGTAAAAAAGAAAAAAACTTTTTTTTAAAAAAAAAATAATATCCGAAAATCATCATTATTAATAATATTATATAGTAATTGCAAACAATATTATTGCATATATATATATATATATGGTTGTACTTGCTCAACATTAGTTTATTTTATTTTATTGAAGTGAAATAAATCTGAATTATATTGTTACAAGGCTAAATTTCTTTTTATCTTTTCTATATCCCATCTTTTATCTTTATCTTTTGTTAAACAACCTTCTACTACAAAGCAAAGACTTGGATTTGTCTTCATCACCAACTGACATAATTTCTTATGATCATATTTTCCTGATTCAATCATCATTTTTAATCTTGGCTCAAATTCATGTTGGAAAGGTAGTTCATAAACACACATAGTATACATCAGAACTCCTAATGCCCATATATCAGTCTTTGTTGTTGTTTTATTTTTTATATTTAAAAGCTCTGGTGCTGCATATGGCAAGGAACCAATATGATTTAAAGGAGGAATATCATCCAAATGTTTTTGCTCTTGTAATTTAAGCACTGTTGATTGATAAGCAGGCCCAATGTTTAAATCAAAAGACATTATTCCTAATGGAATATCATCGTGAATTAATGATTTATCATTTATCATTTTCTTCATGATTGAATTTTCGTTTTCATTTTCTTGTTTGTTAAAATTTGTATTAACATTCTTTCGAATATTAGTAAAAGAACTATATTTTTTAAAAGTTGACTTTTTTTTGGATTCATTGCTACAAAAATCAGTAGGTATTAATTTTCTAGCCATACCAAAATCACATAACAAAACTCTACCGCTAGTTGTCATCAAACAATTTTCTAATTTCAAATCTCCATGAATAACTTTTGCATCATTATGTAAATAATCTAATGCATTAACAATTTGTTTACTGTAGTTCAAAACATATTCCAATCTTTTTTTCAAAGGGTATTCCGTTTCATTATTATACCATTTTTTAACAACATAATCATATAAAGTTCCTCCATGTATTCGATTCATCAAGCAAAACATTGCATTTTCACCTTGCATATAATCAACAAGGGACAAAATATTCTTATGTCTCAAGCATTTCCAAACAGAAACTTCATTTATAACTGACAATTTCACAGATAAATTGTCTCTATATTTCACAATCTTCATAGCTTTAATATCACTTTCATCACTATCATTTGTACACTCTCTTATAACACCCCAGGCACCTTGACCTATTATTTTATTTAATTTATAGCCCATAATTTTTAAACCTTTAGATGAAGCTAAACTGTTTTGTAAGCCAGGGTTACTATCAAATCTTTTCAGAATTGAATCAACTGTACTTACTGACCCTCCTATTTTATTACTTCTAGCTAATTTTAAAGAATCTAAAGAGCTTGGTGTACTACCTTTAGTTCTTATACGTTTTAGTTTATTGTCTGGTTTCTTGACTTCCATTAATATTTCTTGATAATCTCTGTTAGGACACATATCTATTAAAATTTTTTTTCTTTGAGAATAAGGTAAATTTTCAAATTCTAAAGGAAGTTTTGTAACATCTATGAAACTTTCATTCATTTCTGATTCTTCAGGACAATAATTTATAATTTCAGTGTCATTCTCAGTGTTTATCTTCATTGGGTCAACATGTGAGTGTTCCATAATTTCATTTATTACATTACTTTCAGATCTTGAGCCAGCTTCATCATTATTATCTGTTTCATCTCCAGTCTCATCAGTAAAAGTTGGATTGACTTCATAATAATCTTGCATTCTTTGAAAATTATTAATAAAATCCATATCAGGAATGTATTCATCATACATCATAGGTACATTCTCTCTTTCTAAGTTTTCATTTGCATTACTTGTAGTTCTTTTTCTTTTAAGATTTTTGTTTGATTTGTTTCTGGGCAGTGCCTCTAAAGGAATTAAACATTCATTGTCATACATTATAGAATCTAAATTTTCTTTAAAATATAGATCTAAATACTTTTCATCATCCTCACCATTTATGACTTTTTTGTCTGGAGTTAATGAATTATCAATATATTTATTATGATATATTTTGTTTCTTGAATTATTTTCTCTTTTTTTTTCAAAATTTAACCAAAGATAATCTTTCACTTTATCACTTTGATTTGATGTTTCATTAACACTAAAATGTCTTTGACCATATTTAGGGGAGTTCATTAAATTATTATCATCATTAGTTACAACATTGCCATTATTTTTTATATTAATATTATCATTTTGTTTTTGAATATTTATATTTCTGTTTTTATAATCATCATAAAGACGATGCCCTGTTTTTAAATTAAAATTATTAGTTTCATTTTCTGAATACACTCTCATCAATACAGAAGGTGTATTAAGCTCCTGCTTTGATTTATCCATTTCAATATATATCGAAATATAAATAAAGAAGAGAATTAAAAAAAAAAAGAAAAAAAGAAAAAACACAAAAGCACAGAATAATACTTTAAGTAAATTATGGTTTTTTTATCTATAGTTTTCAAGTAAGTTGTTATCAAAATTTATCTAAAGATAAAATATTTAAAGGATATATATATATATATTATTTAATTTTTTTTTATTAATTTATCATATAATATCATGCGTAAAATCCTGATAGAAAAAAAAAAGAGGAAGGTGGGGGTGGGAAAGTTTATAACCCTATCATTTCATATATATTTTTTTTAGGTTAACAGTAATGTGATATAAATCATAATAATCACGTGTATGAATTTTTCCAAGAAATTGTATTAATAAAACTAAAATAAACTCTTTATTATGCCATTTAACAGGCTTTTTCAATTTATTAACTAATATTTTTACTTCTTGAAAATAACACTGTTATCAAAGTTTAGAAAATAAATATACTTAAAATCTCTAAACTTAGGTTATATTCATTTTTCTGTATGAATCATTGAAACATTTAACTTTACTATTGACACGATAAAAAGAGTTTGCTAAATTAGCAAATGACTTTAATGATTTTGTTGTTTCATCTTAATATAAACATATTTGATGAGAATATATATATATATAATTTTTTTGTTGTGTTTTTTTTAAAGAATATAAAAAAAAATTTAAATAAATAATTCAAAAATTTTATTGGTGTGATTTTTTTTTTCATAACTATAAAACCATCCTGTTTTTCTTTTTTATCTCATGGTTCATTGATATATCTCATCTCTGTATTGATTTTTATTTTGTTTTGTATTTTTAAACAAATAAATCTTCATTAATAATATTTTTCTGTTTTTTTTTTTAAATAAATAAAGTTGTTTTGTTTTTTTAAAAATTTCATAAAATTTATTCCCCGTTAATTCTGGCTAATTCTTCTCTACCATCTTTGGTGTATAACCATTCATTGTATTTAACGTTGTTAGCCCACCAAGTGTAGTATAAGAAACCTGGAATAGCTAAGTATAAAATTTGAGTTCTAACTCTTCTTGTGAAGTTGAAGAAAACAGCTTCAACAACACCACCGAATGGTTTTTGTCTGTATGGAGAAACAGCGTAGGAGGTAATACCACTTTGCTTGATGTTACCTAAGTGACCCCACCATCCCATATAAGTTTTACCGCTTGGAGGACCTGCCATTTTCTTTTATAATAATTTTTTGAATATAAAGTTGTTATATGGGTTTTTTTAATACTTTCTCTTTTTCTTTAATTTAACAAATTATAAAAATACTTAATTTATATTTTTCGAGAAATATATGTAAAAAAAAAGAAAAATTTTTTTTTTTCCTTTTTGGAGGAAAAGAAAAAGAAGAGAAAAAAAAAAATGTTAGTATTTTAAACCAACCAAATTGCAGTAAATATAAAGGCAGAAATCCGATAAATCCAAAAAAAGAAAAAAAATAACATATTCGGGTAAACAATATACCTTATAATTGAGATTACACATTTACTTATTAATTTTTTGTTTTTTTAAAAACAGAATAAAATCATTATTAAATTTAATATAATTAAATACTATATACATATAATTTTTTTTATATTTAGATGACTAACTCTATTTATTTAGATCTCTTGTAGACCTTGTTCAAAAAGACAGTTAAAACATCACCCTTGAAACCTCTGCTTTCATCAATGTTAGCAATCTTTGCTTTCAAATCAGTAGCAATTTTTTCTTCATATTCATGGTATAATTGATCAATCTTTAATTCATTGAATAAAGCTTTACATTTGGATTCAGTTTCACTGTTCTTAACACCATAGTTTTCATCTAAAACTTTTCTTTGTTCTGGGTTAGCAAGTTTCAAAGCAGTGTTAACAACCCAAGAACATTTGTTGTCTTGAATATCAGTACCGATTTTACCAATATCTTCTGGCTTACCGAAACAATCTAAATAGTCATCTTGGATTTGGAAATATTCACCTAATAGAATCAAAACATCATGAGCTTGCTTCAAGTCTTCTGGGGAAGTGATACCAGCAACATACATGGCTAAAACAACTGGTAAGTAGAAAGAGTAGTAAGCAGTCTTGTAAATGACAATGAAAGAGTGCTTTTCTAAAGAGAACTTAGATAAATCAACATGATCTTCTGGAGCAGTAATTAAATCCAATAGTTGACCTAATTCAGTTTGGAAAGTGACCTCATGGAATAATTCTAATAAGTCAACATAGTATGGGTCTTGTTTGAAATGTTTCTTCAATAACATGTAAATGGCACCTTCTAACATGAAAGCATCATTGATGGCAATTTCACCAACGTTTTCAACCTTGTACCAACATGGTTGACCTCTTCTAGTGATAGACTTATCCATCATGTCATCAGCAACCAAGAAATAAGCTTGTAATAATTCAATACACCAACCTAACAAAGCAACTTTTTTGTAAGTTTCCTTTGGTAAATCATCAATAGTCTTGTAACCTTTTAAGATAACATAAGTGTCAACGACAGATAAACCTCTGTTTAATTTACCACCTGGAGTGTTGTAGTTCAAAGAATTTTCATACCATGTGATAGCATCTTGTGGTAAACCGTATTGAACTAACATTTCCTTTAATTCTTCAACTAAAGAAGGGAATTCATCTAAAAATCTTTTTCTGTTGTATTCTTTTGACATTTTTATAAAAAAAAACAAAAACTTATAATATATATATATATATATGTGCGTGGTCTTGTTATTTACTATATATATATATTTTTTTTCCTAAAAAAAGAAGAAATAAATAAATTAATTTATAGATTTTTATCAAACGTGTTTAAAGTTTAAAGAGAAGCAACCATAACACACACACATATATATATATAAATAACGAGATATACATAAACAAAAAAAATTTTTTTTTTCGCTCTTTTATTCGTTTTTATAAACGATAATACCGATGTTTTCACGTGAGATTCTCTAATTTTTTTGTTTTGTTTTTGTTTAATGAACTACTAATTTATTCATATTTTTACTTTTAAAATAGGTAAAAAATAAATAATTAAATAAATTGTACGTCACCTTATTAAAACTTTCCTTTGTAGATATTATATTTTCCTTTTGAATTGATTAAACATTCTTTATATTCATTAGTTTTATTATTCTTGGAAGTTTTTCAAATTATCAAATGAGTGTCAAATATTTTCATATATATATATTTGTTATTTAGTTTATATTTTAATATCTCTTTTTACCTTTACCGTTTTTACCAAACTTTTTATTAGGAATTCCGGCAGATGATTCGGCATCGTTTTTTCTTTTGAATCTTTTCAAACCACCACTACCGAACTTTTTATTCTTACCTTCTCTCTTGTGATTTACTTTTTGTCTCTTGTTTTTATCATCACTAGTAGACTTTCCATCAATAACATCTTCAACAGCAATATCAAATTCAGAACCTCCAGTAATTTCATTAGCAGTTCTCTTCTTTCTCAAAGTCTTGATCTTGTCTAATGTATCTTTCTTTTCTTGTTGTCTCTTTTGCATTGTTTGTATTTGAACTTGTTTACCAAACTTCTTTAAGTTTCTTTGTCTTCTAGCTTCTTGTCTAGCCAACTTTTCAGATTCTTCTTGGATTAATCTTTGTTTTAATCTTTCCATATGATCGTCTGTCTTTAGCATTTCAGCAAAGTAATCTAATGGTCTATGGAAGGGAATCTTTTGTTGCAGTAGTTTCTTTTTGGCAATACCGGTAGCTTCTAAAGATGCTTTGTAGAAGGCTAATTCTCTTTGTGTATCATCTTCAATGTTTTCAACTAAGGTATATATTGGAGTAGAGGTAGTAACAGTTTGATGTTCTGAAAATTTAGTAGTTTCCCAAGGAAGTCTTAGTCTTTCATAAGCCTTTTTCAAAGCCTTTTGGTTATTAGCAAATACTTTTTTCTTTGGTCTTTCATCATCTTCATCTTCATCCTCATCTTCTTCCTCATCCTCATCATCTTCTTCATCCTCATCTTCTTCCTCATCCTCATCATCTTCCTCATCCTCATCCTCATCCTCATCATCTTCTTCCTCATCTTCTTCTTCAGAGTCATCACTTTCAGAATCACCACTGACAGCTAAATTTTCAATATCAATTTCTTGTTCTTCTTCATCATCATCATTTTCTTCTCTTTCAAGTTCTTCAGCTTTCTTCTTTTGTAATTTAGCTAATTTTCTTTGTTCTTTTTTAGATAAAGTTTTATTTTCCATGGATTTGATTTCTTGATCAACAATATCTTCAATAATGTTTTTCTTTTCATTTAATAAACCAGAGTTTAATAAATCATCCTTAGTAACAACAATTGGTTGATTAGTCTCTAATTCTTTAAATTTTTGTTCTTTTTTCAAACTTTGTTCACTGTTGTAAGCTTTCTTAGCTTTTTCAAATTTTAAAACATCTTTTAATCTTGGACCTTTAGCCATCTTGATAAATAATTATTATGGATTTTGTATTATTTTGGTTATATATATTTGAAATATTTTAACTATATGTTTATTTTTTATTTTTTTTTTTGTCAATATATAAAAAGAATCATGTACTGTATTATTATTTAAGATATTGTAATTTTTTTTCTTTTTTAAGAATGATGAAAATTTTAGACAGTTTCCCAATTAGGAAAAACATTGTATAAAATGTTTTTTTTTTCATGTATTCTAAAAAAGAAATTTCATTGAATCATATGACCTCGGTGTTTTTTTTTCTTCTTTGCTTCAAAATTAAATTGCCTATTGATACCGAACTGAATATAATTGTATTCTAATCCCCCTTTAAAAAAAAAAAAAATGCATAAACAAAAATTGTAGATAGGGGGAAAAAAAAAGAAGGATTTACAACCTGATTAAAAATCTACAAAAAACTTTATATATATATACATTTTTAAATTTTATTATTTATTATTTTAATATAATAATTATGAAAAATATAAAGAAAAATTGTTGAAATAAACCATCGCTTTCGCTTCTTTTTATTATTAATACATAACTATGGTTGCTGAAAAAGAATTTATTACTAAAAGAAGTAAAAACAAAAACTTTATTAAAATAGGAAGTCTTGTCGCTTTAGGTTTCCTTTCATTTTTATATTTATCAACAACTAACAGTTTTGATGTTGGTAATTTTGTAATGCCATGTCATAGTGAAATGTCTATGGTAGACAAGGTTAAAGATTTTACTTTCAAACCAGATGGTAAAAAATGTCCAGTCTCTGAACCATTAAAACCTTCTTTTGAGAACTATGATATCGACAATATTTTGTTCAATGAAACTTTTAAAGGTTTAGCTGCTTCTAAATTATCTGGTGCTATAAAAATTGATACTACTGTTCAAGATGATAACCCATCACCACAAGATGATTTAGATTATTGGTCAAATTTTTTTGAGTTCCATGCTTATCTTGAACAAGAATTCCCATTAGTCCATGAAAAATTGGAGTTAGAAAAAATTAACAAAATTGGTTTATTGTACAAATGGGAAGGTTCTGATTCTTCTTTGAAACCAATGATCTTAATGGCTCATCAAGATGTTGTCCCAGTTAATCCAAATACTTTGGATGAATGGACTTATCCTGCTTTTGATGGTGTTTATGATGAAGAAACAGAGATAGTTTGGGGTAGAGGTGCTTTTGATTGTAAGAATTTGTTAATTGCTGAATTACACACAATGGAAATTCTACTAAGTCAAGGTTTCACTCCAAAAAGAACTTTATACGTTTCTTTAGGATTTGATGAAGAAAGTTCTGGTATACACGGTGCTACATATTTGGCTAACCATTTGGAAGAAAAATTGGGTCCAAATTCTATCTATTCTATTGTTGATGAAGGTTTTGGTATTGTTAGAATTACTGATGAATTGTTTGCTGCCACTCCAATCTTAGGTGAAAAAGGTGGAATCAATGTTAAACTTTCTATTGAAGGATTTGGTGGTCACTCCAGTAGTCCTCCAATGAGTGGTCACACCAACATTGGTATCTTATCCAAGTTGATCAGTTTAATGGAAGACACTGGCTTTGAACCACAATACACACCAAAAAACCCAATCTGGGAATTCTTAGATTGCTTAGCCGAATGGTATACTGATATTCCAGAAGAATTTAAGGATGCTATTTTGAAAAGAGATTTATCTGAATATCATATGGACAAGTTATTGCAAATGTTAGTTCAACAAAATATATTCAAAGAATTAGTCAGAACTTCTCAAGCTGTTGACATAATCTCTGGTGGTGTCAAATCTAATGCTTTACCAGAAGATGTTTTCACTATTGTTAACCACAGAATCGAAGTTGGTTCTAGTGTCAAAGAAGTCTTTGAAAGAGATTTAGCAATGGCAAGAATCATTGCCAAGACTTACAATTATGGTTTGAAATCAGGAGATAAAATTTTGATTCCAAAGACTGAAAATGGATTTATCATTGCTGAAATTTATGGTCAACCTTTAGAACCTGCTCCAGTTTCACCAGAAAATGAAGTTTGGGATTTATTCAAAAAGACTATTTATAACACTTTTGTAAATGGTATTGACTCTAAATCAGAAAAGAAAGCTCAATTCGTTGTCTCTCCATCTACTGCCACTTTCAACACAGACACTAAAGCTTACTGGAATTTGACAGAAAACATTTACAGATTCATGTGTGTTGAATTGCCAAGTGATGCATTGAAGTCATTCCATTCTGTTGATGAGCATATAGCTATTTCTGGTCATTTATCAACAATTTCTTTCTTATATGACTACATTTTAAACGTTAATGAATACGACAGTTAAAACAAAAAAAATTAAAATCTAATACTTTATTAAGCTGTTAATATATATAAACAATTAATCAATTATTTTAATCTTTTTTACGTTGGATTTGGTAGTGAAAAATCATTTCATCTGTGTCATCACTACTTTCTTTTAATTTAGTTTCATTTCTCTTACTTGAAGATAATAACTTGTCTTTATTTTTTTTAATTAGTGACAATATTTGATTTTCATGAACAAGAGTATCACTTAAAGGCACTGACATATCAACTGTGAAATCATCAGTATCATTTGCCATTTTTATATGATTATGAGAAAATTTGCTATTTGGTACACCTTTATAATCAATTTCAAAATTATCAAATCCATTATTCACTAAATCATATTCTTTTGTAACAGTATCATCATTATCAATTCCAAGTTTAGTGTTAATATACTGGAATTCATTATCTTCATAAAAATTGAGCTTGGAAACCTCTGACCAAGTTGAGTTTGGAGTTTTAACTTCTATAGGAGTTTCAACTTTATTATAGAAACTTGTGTTGTCCTTATCCATAGATAAATATTGGGCTTGAAACATCTCATTAATCTTCTTTTGTTTTTTTTCTTGTTTTTCTGTTTCCCATTTCTCAATAATTTTTTTGAAGCCTATTTTTTTCAAGCAAGATAAATACATAGTCAATGAGTCTGAAGAGGTTCCAAATATAAAGAAAGAACAATAAGCCATTGCCATATAAATCCAAACACTATAAAATGGTTTGTTTGTTGATAGTTTAGGTATATTCCACCATGAACCATTTTTATGGTTTTGCTGATAACTATATCTTCCAGTAACTTTTTGACAAGTTGTAACAAAATTGTAAATAGAGACAGGACACATGATCAAAATAATCAGTAAACAGAAAAAGATTATTCTTGAAAATCTTGATAAAGTCAAACCAGAGTCTGTACAGTGAAGAATGTCTTTAGCATCTTGTCTTTTTTTATAAAAAAGATATAATAATCTAAAAGACAGAATTGTACCTACACTACTAACCAAAAAAGGCCAGATACTGTATAAAATCAAAGTGACCCATGTTGTAGAAAGAAAAGGTTGACAACCGTTGTAAGTTATTAACCCATATCTGTTAATTTGAACAAAATAACTCATAAGCATACAGAGAGCAGGTAGGAAGTTGACAATAAGCAAATCTTTTAAAATATAGCTTAATTTTTCTTTATCTGGTAGAACATTCTCTGCTTTGATAATAGTAGTCAATTGTAAAGCAATTCTACAAACACAACATGGTACAGCAACATAAGAACCAACTTCAATATAAATCATTAAATCACACCAACCTTTACCATCCCAACCAGTCATTAAACCAATAATATCTTTACTCCAAACACTTGCATCAACAAAAATTTTTAAATTGTACAAGAAAATCCATATTAGTAATGTTAAAGCTGGAACATTTTTGGCTTTCAAATGCCAAAACAATGGAGGTAACAATGAAATAATTGCAATCATTGATAATGCCTGTAAAGTTACTTTAATTGCCATGATTATTAATTTATCAAAATGAAAAAGAAAAAAAGAAAAGAACAAAAAACTAGGAAGATAAACAAAAAAAAAGAAAAGAAGCAATATATATTTTGTTTCAATATTGGTTAGATATTGATATATTTTAACGTAATCTATGATTAAAAGAATAAAATGAAAATGATATAATTCTTAATTATATATATTGTTTTAATCTATATAAATTAGAAACAAATTCCATTATTCAAATATATTGATCAGCAAAAATATTTTTTCTTTCTTTTTAATCAATTTTTTTTTTTTGGTTTCCTTTTTACATATCTCTCTTTCTATTTTTGCCATTTTAGGATCTTAATGCATTTAACAAAATATTAATTAGTGCATTTGATTAAATTGGTTTGACTAAAATTATATCCGAAGAACGTGACTTAATCATTAGTGGAATTTTTTTCCCCATGAAAAATAACAGGCAACATAGAATTATTCGGTATACGACTTTGAAAAAAAATAAACAAAAAAAAAGGCAACAACATTTTACAATGGTCGTATTTCAAATAAAAATCATATAACTTTAAAGTGTAGTATAAAATATATGAATAACTTGAAAATATGAATACAAGTTATAGTAAATAATAATAATAATATATATATCAATGTATTAAAACAAAATTACTATTATTAAATGTATTCTATTACTATATTTTACATATCTTAATTAAAAACATAAATTACGTTTCTTAAATTATATTAATAAAATATAGTATATAATATTATTATATCTGAAACAGATCAAAAACAAAACAAAAGGATATATTTAAGCTTTTTTTATTTCACTGTATTAAGAGATTTTTTTTTTAAAAACATAAAATACTAGTTATTACTAAATTTAACTTTAAACTTTATTTTGTTTTTTATTTTTATTTTTTTAAAGTTTTTTTTTTTAAAATTAAAAAAAAATTGGCTATGATTTATTTTTAGCTTTTTTTTTATAAAATTTTATTTTTGTCCTTTCTTCGAATTATCAAAAAGAACATCTTCTTTATAAAAAAAAAAAATAAATAAATATAAACGTTATACGGAAAAAAAAAGAAGAGAAATTAAAATAAATAAATAAACATATATTTTTAATATATAGAAACCAAGAAAAAAGATATATACTTGTAAAACAAAACTTATATCACTTCAAAAAAACAAAGAAAAGCTTGTTGTTATCTTTATTTAATACATATACATATATATTTCTGTTGTACTTCAAATGTTGTCTAATATTGCTTTGCCATTATATTTACTTTTAACTAGTTTTATTGCAAAAACTACTGCTACTGAAGTTGATCAAATTTGGTTTGCAAATGTTGGTTTTAATGGTTATTATGATATAGTTGAACATGTAGCTGGTAATTCTAAATGTGAATGTTATATTATGGAAGATGACCATTCCTACTTCGAAGGTTCTAATGCCCCTTTAAATGAACCATTATCCGTTCATTTCAGAGGTCCATTAATTTTACACAAGTTTGCTTACTATACATCCGATGCTTTTTATGCTGATGAATCCTCTTCCTCTTCTTCTGACTGGACCAGAGGTGCCTTCTACAATGATTCGGATACAAGTTCTGCAAGTAATGTTACTTTCATGACACATGAAGGTGATTCCTCTGATTGTTTAGGTAAAGCTATTTGTTATGCTGATGATACAGGTATTGGTGCTGCCGATAATGCTACTATATTGACTGAAGATACTCTTATCAAATCTGATGATGAATTTATCATTTTTTCCAATATCAGTTGTCCAGATTCCTCTGTTTACGACACCTGTGGTGTTTATAGAGAAGGTATTCCTGCTTATGAAGGTTTCTATGGTGATGTTAAGATGTTTTTATTTGAATTTGAGGCTCCAACTGAAACTCAAACCAATTCCTCTTCCTTCTCTGCATATGACATGCCTGCTATCTGGTTATTAAACTCTAAAATCCCAAGACAATCTCAATATCCAACAAACAGTAATTGTTCTTGTTGGGCTTCTGGTTGTGGTGAATTTGATATTTTTGAAGTTTTGAATGGTAGTACTACTGGTAAATTCGTTTCTACTTTCCACACTTTCCAAGGTGTTAGCAATATTGAAACAGGGTTAACTCAAGATGCCTACATTGCTAGAGAGACTAATTCTACTATGGTCGGTGGTGTTGTATTCGATACTAATGGTAATACTATCACTTTTATGACTGATTCCTTAACTTTTGATGATTCTATCTCTGCCAGTGATATATTAGATATTATAAAGGATAATGATGATGATGAATCTGTCAAAACTTTAAGTTCTGTATCTGTCACATACACAGCAACTTCTATCACAGGAACTACTACTTCTTATAAAAATGAAGTTGCTAATATGTACAATAGTAGACTAGCTAGTATTGCTTCATTCTTATTAGTGTTATTCAACATATTATAAACATTTTTTATTTTTAGAAAAAATAAAAAACCATGTCTACATAAAAAAAAAAACATTAAAATAAAATAAAAGGAAAATATTAAAATAAAAAAATCTCTTCATATTACTGTAAAATAAATTTATATACCTATATATATGTAAATAATTTACTTATTTTTTGATATTCTTATTATACTTTCTGATATTTTATGTTATAATTTTTTTTTTTTGGTTAGAAGAAATTGCTGGTTTTATTGGTACTTGAAGTGGCACATAACACAACCATTACTATTAGAACTGTATATGTACAAAATGCACATAATGATCTAAAAGCCCAAGTAGCCACATACTGCTTCAATTTCTCATGAGAATAGAAAGCATCTTCACAAATTTTTTTAACCAAATACTCTTCTCCATATATTTTTTGACTGTTATTAATTTCATGTTTTAACAATAAATTACTGTCATAACTTTCATTAAAATTATTAACAAAATTAAAGTCTTTAGAAGAAAGATTAAAATTCATAACATTATTTTTATTATATTCTCTTACTTCAAAAGCATTTGGTTTGTCAAAGTTTAATGATATTTTTATATCTTCATTTTTATTTTGAATATAATATTTCCAACAATAAATTGTTATTGAGTATAACCATATTAAAGGAAATAATAAACCATAAAAGAAAAGTTTTTCAAAGTTTTGTCTAAATTTGAAATATTTACAATTTTCACAATCACATTGATCATAATCGTTGAAATAATATGAATTTGATTCATCATTATATGTTACTTCAGGAGCATATTGTATATTATCAAGCTCTTTAGCCATTGTGATATTAAATATTCTCTGGTTAATATTAATTGAATTGTTTATTCAAATTAAAAATAAATAACCACTTTATAAATAAAGTTAAAAAAGAAATGAATTATTAATACTATTTGACAAATTAAAAAAAAAATAAAATATATATATATATATATATATATATAATTGTATTTACTTGTTTAAATCTGTGTATCTCTTTTTATTTAACTTTTATATGTTTTCAAGTTGTTTCAAATTTAACAATTAAAAAAGCCATACATGAATTACTTAATCATTTTTTAATGGAGCTATATATATGCATTTTACTTGATATATTATTTCGTAAAGATTGATTTGATTAAAACAAATTACTTTTTATGGATATATCAGTTATACTTAACACCGACAGTCATGTGACATATTTATAAAAAGGGCATTGGCATGGTAGCGTAGCTTATACAGACAAAAAAATATATAAACATATCGTTTATCACCTGAATTTATTTACACATCTTTACAAAAAAAAAAAAACATAAAAATATTAATCCTTTTAAATATAATAATTATCCTTTCTACTATTAATTATAGAAAATATACTTTTATTCAAGTTTTTATTTTAAGAAAACTACTATTCATTATATTAAAAATTATTTGGAATTATATCTCCTTTTAGATTAAAATTTAGAATCTTTAAACAAATGTCAATGTAATTTTTTTATTTAAAAAAATAAAAAATTATTGTTGCTCCTTTAATTTTAATTTTTTTAAAATTTTTTTTTTTAAAAAAGAAAGGTGACTTTTTGAAGGGTTATTATTATAATATTGTTCCGAGACTTGAAACAAAGAAAAAAAAAAAAAAAAAGTGTATATAAAATCTTTAAATCAAAATTTTTTTTTTCTTCTTCTTACTTTTTTTTTTTTTTTTGGAAAACTTTATTTATTATATCAACCAACATTCATATTAGTTAACTTTATTTTTTATTCTGTTAATTGTTTATATCAATGCTTTTTTTTTCAAATAATAAAATTATTTCGTTTGAAGTTGATTATTCACCAAAGGTTCCTATATGGGTAGTTTATACTACAATATCTTCTATACTTTGTATCTTTGGTGTTTTATTAGTCCCTTTGCTAGATGCTATAAAAAAATATAGACTCAAAAGAAAAATACACAAAAATAATGATTTGACAGATTTAGAAAAAGATAATATGCTTCAGTTTTTAAATAATGATAAAGAAACTGAAGCATCTTTAAGAAACGTTAAACTTTTAAATTACGGTCTTTCCGTATCTGCCGGATCTATGATAATGACTAGTATTTATAAAATACTTCCAAAATCAAACATAGTTAAAGGGGATATCTATATATCCTTTGGTTGGATCTTTGGTTTAATTTTAAGTTTTACCTTAAATTATATAATTCATCATTATACTAGTGAATCTTTAGTTCATTGTGCCCATTCTCACCCAGAAACAGAAGAATGCTCTGAGGAGGATAATGATAACCAAGAGTATTCTCATACACACTCCCATTCTGTTGAACATGAAAGTGATCATGATCCTTTACCAAAAAGTAAAAGTAAAAAAATACATCATACTCATGAGCATACTTCCTCAGAACAAAGTAGTTTACCAAAATCAAAATCCGCAATGCTAAATGATTTATGTCATAATGTTACTAAACAAAAAAGTTCTGCTAAATTGAATAGAGCTGCTTCTTCTGCAAATATAACAGAATCTATAAAATGCTTAGAAAATACTATTGGTTATGATTTGAAGAATATTGATCATTATAGATCAATGGTTTTTAATAAACATCATTTAAAAGATGATGATATTCACAATGACCACAATAATAATAATATTGAAGAACCTTTGTTACAAAATGGTAGTGCTAGTACATATTATGGATCTGCACCATTAATGCAAAAAAAATCAAGTGAAATTCACCATGATATAATACATCCAAATTTTGATGATAATATAGATGCAACAGCAACAAAAGCAGCAGATCATAGTCACTTATTAGAGACCCCTTTTTCAAAATTATTTTCTATAGGTTTACAAACATGTATTGCTTTATCTCTTCACAAAGTTCCTGAAGGTTTGATATTATATTTTTCCAATATACATACTGAAATTGATTATGCATCTAAACACGAACCTCCAACAAATACTCGTGGATCATCCATTTTTATAGCTTTAGCTATTCATAATTTCATTGAAGGTTTTGCTATGTGTTTACCAATGTACTCTGCATTTGAGAGTAAAGTAAGAGCTGTTGTACTGATATCTATATTAGGTGGTGGTACTCAACCATTAGGTGCATTTTTGGGATACTTAATACATAAGTTCTATATGGATCGTGAAGGCTCCGATCATCATGGATTGGTTCATTGGATATCTAATCATACAAAAGAAGTTAACATTTCATTAATGTCTGTAACATCCGGATTTCTATTTGTCATAGCACTACAAATGCTTCAAACAGCTATCGGATTCAGTGATGCTCACGACCATAATGCTAGTGAAGAAGAGATTGCTTCAAAATCCAGCAATGACAATTCAGGTAGTGATGAGCTAGGAAATGACTTAGATGAGCCAGACCACACTTTTGGTACCAATTGTGTAAGATGGGCTTGTTTTGGAGCAGCTCTAATTTTAGCAAGTGGAATATTTTCTAAATAATATTTAGTTCATATATAATTTCTTTTATTTTTTAATTAAATATATATATATATATATATTTAATTTAGAGAAATGAATTTAGCGCGGATTTAATAAAAATTTCTACTAAAATGAATTATTCTAAATTTTAGCAAAAATAAGAAAAAAAAAATAAATAAATGAACTATTAATTTAAAAAAGAAACAAATAAACCAAAAAAAAAAAACAACAAAAAAAAGCATTTACTTTTACATTCACCTTTAAGAATGTCAAATAACGACTTACTGTTTGATAAAGAACTAGATAAAGAATATAATAATTTAGATTCAGGATCTGATTCATCTATAGGTATTAAAAACTTTGGTCAAGATGATTCTGAATTATCTGAAGGTGAATTATATAAAAGCTCAGGTGATGAGAATGATGATGATATAGAACAAGATGATAAACTATTAGAAACAATTCAATTAAAGCTTGCTCAAAGAAAAAAAATATCTAATGGTTCAAGTCAAGTAATGTTTGTTGATGAGTTTCAATCAGATTCAGATATTGAAAATGAAGCAGATATAGATGACGAAAATATGAATGATAATAAACTTAAAATTCTAAAAGATCAAAGATCAGTTAAAAAAAATGGTAAATATTATAATAAACCCCCAAGATTTACGTTCAGTTCAACTAAAATGAATCAAAAAATTGAAGAATCTCCAGATAACATTAAGAATATAGCAATCATAGGACCATTCAGATCAGGCAAGACTTCTTTAGTTTCAAATATGATTGTCAAGAAACATAGAAAACATTTTCAGAGACAGAAATATGACTATTTGAACTTGAAAAAATATATGGATAACTCTTTAATTACAAAGTATAGAAAAACCACCTCTAGATTAAATATGGGAAGATTTTTACATAATGAAGATATTGTAATGAATATTATAGACACTCCTGGTCATTCAGATTTTTGGAATGAAACACAAATAGCTTTGGAAATGTCAGATTTTGCTTATATAATTATTGATTGTGTTGAAGGTGTTACAGATTCTGTAATTAAACTTTATGAAGTTGCGAGATTGAAAATGGGTCTAAATGTTGGTTTTATATTAAATAAAATTGATAGATTAGTTTTGGAGTTAAAATTAGATGAAATTCATTTTTTCTTAAAAATTCAAGATATTGTAAATGACATTAACAAACTTGATTATAATGAAGATAGTTTTTCACCAGAAAAGGGAAACATTTTATTTTCATCAAGTAAATATCATTTCATGTTTTCTATTAAACAATTTCTAGCATCTGTCAATGAGAGTTATAGAAAGAATAATGAAATGTTAGATTATATTACAAAAAGATCATGGGGAAATGTGGTTTTTGAAGACAATAAATTTGAGTATTGTCCAAACTGGAATAGATTGAATAAAGTTCCTAGTTTTGTAACATTTATTGTTGAGCCTTTATATGAAATTTTCAAAAATGGATTGGTTTTGAAAACACAAGATTTAAAAAAATGGGTAGAGTTGAATTTCGGATATCTTTTAAAATCATCTTCTGATGATGAAGAATATACTGCCCAATTAATTAAACTATTTGAAAGTATATTTGAAAATGATAATAAAGAGTCTACAGTCTCAATGATAAATCAATGTTTTGTTGAGAATACTGTTAATTCTATAGCTCAAAGTCCTACTTCAGAACAAAATTTCAATTTAAGCTGTATTGAAAAAAAGGGACTATTACATCTTTCAAAACTTATAAGAGTCTTTAAAGTAATTGAATACAATAATCAACTTTGGTCTCTTTGTAAAATTTATAAAGGAAACATTTCTATTGGAGATGCTTTGTATTTTGAAGGTAAAAAATTACTTACTGTATTTGAAATTGCAATAATGGGAGGAAGATTTGTAAAAAATATTCAGAAAGCTTTTCCCAACCAAATTGTGTTATTAAGAGGAATAAATACAGTTAGTCCTGATGATTTAGTTGGTGTGGGAACTTTATATTCAAAAGAAGATTTTGAACTTGCTGACAAGGTTGCATTTCCTAAAATTGACTTTATAAATGAACCTGTGATGAAGGTTGTTTTACAACCAAAACAATTGAAACATTTAACTTTATTGAATAAAGGTTTAAAACTCATATCCAAAATATACCCTGATATTAAAACATCTGTTGATACTTCAAGAGAATATATTTTATATGGATGTGGTGAACTGCAAATAGATACTATTTTATTTGAACTTAGATATTTTTATATTTGCTATTTTGATAGAAACATCACAGATTTTATTGAAATTAAGTCTACAGGAAATGTAATAACTAGTTTTAAAGAAGGTTGTTCTGGGGAATCATTTGCTTCAATTCCAGTGACATCTAAAAATTATTCTTTAAGTATAGTAGCAACAAAAATTAGTGATGATTTATCTGAAGTAATTTGTAAAAATCAATTCTTTCCTGAAAGATTATTTAGAGAAAAAAAATTAGTAGATTTATCAGCTATTTTGAGAAATGATTTTAAATGGGAATCAGAAGCTGCAAGAAATATTATAGCTATTAGTGGAACAAATTTTTTTATAAATGATATTCTTCCTGATGATTTGGATACAGAATTGTTTCAAGAACTAAAGCCATATTTGATCAAAGGTTTTGAAAAAGTAGTCTCTGAAGGACCACTAGCAGAGGAACCTTTGCATAATGTTATTTTTAAATTGATGACTTTGGATAAATTAGATGAAACTTCATCAACACCATTAGAAGTGTTACCATTATCTACAAAGGCATTTAAAATAGCATTGCTATCTGCAAAACCAATACTTTTGGAACCATATTACTCTTTTTCAATAATTACTAAATTCGATCACGAAAGAAATGTAAAGAGTGTTTTGAAAAGAAGAAGAGGATCTCAAATATTCAATATAAAAGAAATTTCTGGGTCACCTTTAATACAAGTCACAGGTATTATCCCAACTATAGATTCTAATGGTTTAAGTGTTGATTTACAGATGGTAACTCAAGGTTCAACTATATGTCAGTTTTATAGTATACACAAGAGATGGTACAAGGTACCTGGAAACGTTTTAGATCAAGAAATACAATTTTCAAAACTGGAACCATCTGAAGGTGATGCTTTAAGTAGAGATTTCTTGATGAAAACTAGAAAGAGAAAAGGTCTTGAAAGTGAAAATGAAAATTCATTAAATGACAATGGTCCTTCATTAAAAGATTATTTAGATTTAGAGTTATATTTGCAATTAAAAGAATTGAAAATGGTTTAAAAAGTTTTTTTAAATTTTTTTGAATGAAATATAGTAGTATTATTTATATAACAAATAACATGATTAGAGTTACGCGTCAGTTTATGGTTCTTTTCTAATTTTTTTTTTTTTTGCTTTGATAAGTGGCAAATTTCGCGAATAACATTTGAAAAAAAAAAAAATTAAAGAAAAAAAAGTTACTTCGAATTGAGAAGGTATTATTAAACAAGAAAATAAAAAAAACAATATCTTTTTTTTTAAATAAAATTATAAAAACCCAAATTTTGAGTTATTTTTTTAAACAATAATAATATTCACAATATGTCTACATTGACTTTTGAACAATCTGTATCTTCTAGAAGAGTAAATGCTCAAAATTTAAGAAAATATATGGGTGTATCTGAACCTGTTAAAGTTTTTGGTAGAATTGATTTACAAAAAAATTTAAAAATTGAACAACTATTAAACTCTGCTTTACAAGATCCTTCTCAATTAGATGATGTTGATGGTTTTGATAGATGGGAAATTAATATTGACTCTCCTATTAGTCTAAAAAACAGCAATACAGGAAACTATAGTGAAGAATCCCTAGAAGAATCTGATAGTAACAAAAACGAAAAAGAAAACATTGGTGCTGAATGGATTGTTATGACAAGATGTAAAATAGCTCAAAATATGTTATACCCATTAGTATCTGATATTATAGAGTACTTGAAAAGAGATACAGAACATGATAAAAGATTTTTTTACTTTGAATTTTTAATAACTGTTCAAGATAATGGTGATATGTCATTTATAATAAATGATTATTATCTAGCACCATTCATCAATGATACTCCTAATATCAAAGCTGTTTTAGCTCTATGCAAATTATCTGAAGATGATTCTAAATTTTTGAACGTATTATACAGAAATGACATTTAATAAGAAAGATATCTATATATATAACTAATTAGATTAATATATGTATATATTTAGAGGGTTTTTTTTTAAAAAATTTATAAAATATTGTTATATGCTTATTGGTAATGTGGTCGGGTAATTGATTAAAATACAGTGATTTCAAGCACATGACATGTGATACAGTCATTTTGTTTTGTTTTGTTTTTGTTATGTTTTTTTTTTTGAACTCAAAAAAAAAAATTTTTCCCGACTTTTTTTTCAAGAAATTTCAAAAAACAAATATATACTAAAAAAAAACAAAAAAAAAAAACATAATAACAGGGAAGCTTATAAGAACCAAAACCGAAAAAAAAAAAACCACACATACATTAAACTTTAAAAACAAAAAATATATACATATATTGAATATAATAACTCTAAACTTTTATATTAATATTTTACTTTTGTATATATAATTTGAAAACAACATTTTTATAGTTATCTATTGTGTTTGATTGTTTTATCTGTGTGCATATATTTTATTTTTTATTATTTTTTTTTAATTACAGGAAAATTTTATACCAAAACAAAACAATTAATAAATAGAAAGAAACCTTGATATATATATATATATATCAATTATTTAAAATGGATACTGAAACTAGTGATTCTATTTTCAACAATAATAATCAAGAAGACATTATTGATTACAATAACATCAACAATTTTAATGATGACTTTGATCAAGCAATCCAACCAATGACTAATTCTAAAGAGATTACATCTAATAAACTAGACAACGATAATGACTTATTTGGTGATCAGCAAGTACAAGATCCAGTTGAAAAAGGTGATAATGGAATTGGCAATGATATTGTGGATGATAATGACTTGTTTGGGGATCAAAATGATCAAGAGCAAATTGACAAAGATGACAATAATATCGATATTGATAATGACTTGTTTGGTGAACAAAAAGAGCCAGAACTAGTTAAAAAAAATGAAAATGTTATTGGTGGTGATATTGATATTGATATTGATAATGATAACGATAACGATTTGTTTGGAGATCAAAAAGAGGAAGTTGCAGATGCAAAAAATATCGATAATGATCCTTTTAATGCTCAACAAGAAGAAAAAGAACTTAAAAAAGACATTGCCAATGTTGCTTCTACTGAGCAACAAGAACAAGAAAAGGTTGAAACAAAAGAAACAGATATTGTAAATGCTTCTGTTAATGATCAACAGGAAAAAGAAGAAGAAGAAGTTAAAGAAGATAATACAAACCCTTCTGCTAATGATAAACAGGAGGAACCTATTCCTGAAAAGGAAGAAAAAGATATTGTGGATGATTTATTTAACGATCAGCCAGAGGAATCAGTAGTTGAGAAAGATGTCAAGGATACTGTCAATAATGAAGAACAACCTAGTGAAGAAATTTTTTTTGCTGAACCAATTCAAACTTCAAATACTTTAAACAATGAAGCAACAAATGTAGAAGAAAAAGAAACAGAATCCTCTACTAAAACAGAACAAAATGTAATTTCAACTGGAAATAGTGTCAAAAAAGAAATAGAAGAACCTAATATAGTTAAACAACCACCAAAATTGTTCCCTCAACTACACACTGTAATAATACCAGCCTATTCACATTGGTTTGATTTAAACAAAATAACTGAACGTGAAATTAAAGAATTACCGGAATTTTTCATTAATGATAGTAAGGACAAATCCAAAACTCCAATATACTATAAGACTGTCAGAAATTTTATTGTCAATACTTATAGAATTAATCCAAATGAGAAAATGACATTTTTATCTATAAGAAGAAATTTGGTAGGTGATGTTGGGTCTTTATTAAGAATCTTTAAATTTTTAGAAAAATGGGGGATTATAAACTACCAAGTTAAATATAGTCAAAATGAAGAGATACAAAACTTACAAGAGTTAGAAGAAGATTTCAACAACGATCAAACAAAAATATCTAAAGTGGTAAGTTCTATTATAGGCAAAAACTCCATACCTGAAGACACAAATCATTTTAAAATTTCAAGTGATGCACCAAAGGGGCTTTATCCTTTCAAGTCTTATAAACCATCTATCAATGTACAAGATTTAGATTATTTGAAGAATATAATCAAAAATAAAAACAGTGAAAGTAGTTCTAGTATCAGTAATGAAGTGAAAAAATTATTAAAAAGAAAAGTAGATACAACAGAGGAAGATAATAATGAGAATTTGAATAAAAAACAAAAGAAACAAGAGAAAGAAGATAAATGGACAAATGAAGAATATTCTAAACTTATAGAGTTGTTTTATTATTTCTCTAAAGGAGGAACTGCTCAAATAAGTCAACCTCAATGGTTAAAAATTGCACAAGAACTCAACAATTTGCCTAATAATAAAGTTATTAAAACAGCAACAGATTGTATTTTGAAGTTTTTACAAGTTCCTATAGATGATGATTTCTTGCTTGAAAATGATAAAACAGGTATTTTCAAGTATGCCCCATACTTGAATGGTCTTGGTATTGAAGGAGCTATGGAAAATACCAACAACATTGCCAATCCTTTACTAGAAACATTAACAACTCTTATAGGATATGTTGATATGAAAAAATTACAAGAAGTTTTGCATATTTTAAGAGAAAAAAAGAAAGAAGAAAATATGAAACAAGAAGAGAATAATGGTTCCACTATTCAAGAAACTTCTAATTTTGAAAAACTAGTCAATATGGGTTTCATTTCTTTAGCTATAAGAGCTGATAAAATGGCTCTTAATGAATATTGTGATTTTATTTTAGAAATGTCGACTTTGATTGAGAATAATATTAAGAAGATAGATTTGAAAATGAAAAAGAATAGTATTTTGGTGAAATTGAAATTGAAGGAGATTGAAAAACTTGAAGAACAAAAACTTGCTTTCAAGTTGGATAAAGTAAGAATCAATAATGGAATTGAAAGTTTAAAAGCCAAGTATAATATTGACAATAAGAATGATGAACTTTTCAAAGAATTTTCAGATTTAATAAACAAGAATTATGAGTATGAAAAGAAGCCAAATAATTCTGAATCAGAAAATACACAAACTAACCAATATGGCAACAATGATGTGACAGATCAAAAAGTAGAAAATGATGTTGATGAAGACGAACTTCCACTTTCTATTAAAAATCCAAGTAAATACAGTTACTGGACAGGTTAAAAAATAAAAAAATACAAAAAAAAAACAAAATTAGTTATTAATTATTTTAATTTACTTCCTTTTTTTTCTTCTTCTTCATTGATTATTTGCTATATATATGTATATATTTAAAGAAAAAGATATATTTTTTATTCTATCTGAAATTGATAAAAGAAACAAAACATTGGATTATTTAAAAAAAAATGTTTTTAATTTCAAAAAAAAAAAAAGAATAAAAAAATAGTATTAATATATTTTTATATAGGGATATATCATGTGACAGAGTTTGGATTACAAGAATGTGGGGTGAAATTCTTGATAATTTTTTTTTTTTTTTGTGTTGTTTTTTTATTATTAGAGAGAGAGAGAAAAAAAGAAAAGAAAGATGAAAAATTGCTTCTAAAAATATTTATTTTTAAACTTTTGGAAGAAAGGAAAGGGAGAAAAAAATCCTTAATTTTTTTTTCATTTTTCTCTTTTTTTTTTTATTTTTTTTGGAACAAATACTTTTAGTATATATATATATAACAAAGGAGAATAGAGGAAATAATAAATAAACAAAAAAACAAAAAACACTTGTTTATAAATAACTTTAGAAAAAAGAAAAGCTTATTTATAAAACCTAAAACAAATTTATTTTTTTTCATTACTTAGTTTTATAATAATAAAAAATTTAATAGATTTTAAAAAAATTCATTATTAACCATGTCTTCATTATCACCAACCTCTTCTTCAGCAGATGGTATTACATCTAAAAATAAACCTATAAATAATGTTGTTAACAACTCAACTAATATATCTATTCCTGATGAACTGGAAGAAATTGAAGATACTACTATCACTTCAACAGGATCATTAGAAAATAATTTAATCAAAACTAATAGATTATTAAATCATCAAGTTGTAACTTTAAAAAATAAACAGCAAGAATTAGTCACATTACAACATCAACTAAATAAAAATTTAGATCAAAAAAATGAAACTATTGAGGAACTAAATTCTCAATTAAACAAGTTTTTAAATGATAATGAAGATGTTTTCAATATTGTCAAACAGGATATGAACAATACTTTGAAAAAAGATGAAGTTGACAATCAATCTATAAGATCTTCTTTCTCTACATCCATGTATTCTCTTAAATCTTTAATGAATAATGATAATGAGTCTATTTCTTCTCATCAATCTTACAATGCTGGTACTAGTAGTAACAAAGATCCTAATAAAATGATTAAAATTTTAGTTCATCAAAGAGATGTTTTGAAACAGAAATTAAATACAATAGAAAATCAAAATTTAGAGAAAAATAAAAAAATTGATACTGTTCAATTGGAAAATTATAAATTAAAACAAAGACTAGACCATTTAACCAAACAACAAAGAAGACAGAGTAGTGTAGTCTCTCAAAGTGATTTGAAAACATTATCAAATATAGATCTAGAAGAACAAGTGTATACTGATGACGAAAGAAATGAAGATTACATTATAAACAGTAGAAAATATTCAGCTTTTAATAGTAAACATTCACCTTCTGGTATACATGGATACATTCAAAAACACATTCTTAAAAACAAATCTAGAAAAGGACTCTTTATCAATTATATCATAGTATTACATTTACTATTATTGCTCACACCATTATTTTATTTTTTCATGGGGAATAGTACCGCCAACCAAAACTTGGATAATTTACTTACATCACAAAATGATTTGGAAACTATAAATACCAACTCTAATCTTCCTCCTTCAAGTGGTAAAGTAATGCATGCTCCTGGTAAAGGAAATGCAGAACAAGCAGCCAAAGATCCGCTATTATAATCAATTGATACATATATACATTAATATAATTTTTTTTTATTTTTTTATTATTGCTTATATATTTTTTTATTTTTATTTTTTTTTTATATTGTGTTAGAGTTTTAAAATTTATTGAAATATATATACATATCATTATATAATCCTAAAAAACTTAAGCAGAGATTCTCTTTTGAGAGGCAACTCTACCTCTTTGTCTAGAAGTTAATCTTAAAGTCTTTTGTTCAGAAGCCTTTTCAATAGCATCTTCTCTTTCAGTTAAGATTAATTCAATGTGAGATGGAGAGGATTCGTATTTGTTAGATCTACCGTGAGCTCTGTAAGTTCTTCTTCTTTGCTTTGGAGCTTGGTTAACTTGGATGTGAGAAACAAATAATTTTTCAGCATCTAAACCCTTAGACTGTTTTAATAATAATATTGTTTTTTGATATAATTACAAAAAAAAAAATTTAATAATTGTTAGTAAAAAAAAAAAAACTTTGTTCCTTTTATAAGTTTTAAATGATGATATTTCATAAAAACAGAAATTTGATAAAAATTTGATATTTTGTATTCTAACGGTGGCTGTAGGGAAAAAAAAAAATTAAAACAACCTCTAGTTTTAATTAGTATACTATGTCTATTTTCATTACTTTATTAATACAATAAAAAGTTATACAATTGTTAACTTGTGCTTTCTTTTTCCATATACTTTGATAATTCCTTATAATATTTAATTTTATTCCAACTGTCTTTCTTTTATTTCTTTCATTTTTACACCTATTATATTTGTATATTATCAACTACTTAATTATAAGTCTTAATTATTTTCTCCTTGCAATATAGTTGTTCAACATTATATCATATTTTTTTTTAAAAATTTCATTTATTCATTTTCATCATCATTTCATTGTTTTATAGTTATTCCATTTAATATTACGAAATATCGTAGTTTACATACTTCAGCGTTAGAGGCAGCGTTCTTTAATAAATCTTGAACGAATCTAACGGATTTTTCTGGCCATCTAGCCTTGACAACACCGAATTCCTTACCTTGACCGGTTCTACCAATAGAAGAGTTAAATCTTCTGAATGGAATGGCTCTTTGGTGATCCAAAACTTGGTCTAAGTATTTTTGAGCTCTTAATAATTCCCAACCAGAAATAGCTTGGGCGGTTTCTCTGGTGTTCTTGAAAGAAACTCTTAAGTAAGAACCTCTAGCAGAAGCAGATTTAGAAGGGTTAGTGGAAGTAGTACCGTATCTAGCCATTGTTTATTCAAAATATACTCTATGGTTGGTAAGGTTTGCAATCTTTTTAAATTAAACAAAATATACAAAATAAATATATTATCGTCATTATAAATATCAGATTTTTCACTACTAAATTTTTTTGTAATAATATTTTGTTTGTTACTACAGCCAGTTGCTACTACAGTAATCATTCCAACCAAACGATATATTTTCTTAGATTTAAAAAAAAAACAATATAAAAAATAGTTTTAATTTTTTGTATTTAGCTATTTGTTTCAATTTAACTGAAGTAAAAAAATATAGGCTGAAAAAATAAAGTTTAGGCAGAAAGTTAAAAAAAATATTACAAAAAAAAATATTACAAAAAAAAATAATTACAGGTTTCCTAAAAGGGTAATTCACATTTTTAAGCAAAAAAAAAATGTTTTTTTTTGTTATTATCTCGGAGATTTCTTTATTCAAAAGATTTTGCCCAGTTAAATTTTACTACACAGAATTGTTAAAAAAAAAATATATATACAACATAAGATTAAAAAAAAAAAATATTAATAGATATTAGAATTAATGTTTTTAAGGGTACAAGAAATAATAAATAATATTCGACATAAAATATTAAAAAAATAAATAAATAAACATACACTCTCCCCAATCACAGTATATATATATATATAATGAAGAATATACATATAATTTTGTCTTTAATTGCAATTTTCTCTCGAGTTGCTTTGTCATATGATTTTTGTAAAGATAACAAAGATTTATTAACAAAATATAATATATATAAGCAATTTGGTGGTGAGGATCCAAACAGAAAGTTAAGTGCTGAAAATGATATTCCTACATTTGCATATGAAAAGACACTTAATGATAATAAGATCATGCAAAGTTGGATTGTAAATGTTTGTGGTAATGAAATTGATAGTTCAAGCAATAGTAAAATAGATTTATCCAAGTATAGCAAAAATAGTTTGTTTTATGCAGCTACCAAAATAGAATCAGCAGATATCTATACAGAAGTAATAAATATTTTAAACACTGATTTGAATAACGATAACTTGATTTTAAACGAATTGAATGATGCATTTACAGGGTTAAACGTTTTAATTAAAAGTCAAAATAATAATAATTTCAATATCACTTTCCAATGTGATAACAATCTAAAAATTGATGAATTTGGTAAAATTGATAAACAAGAGTCATTTGATATAAATTTGAAAGAACAGTTCATAAATTGGTCCATCAATTTGAGAGGTCCTAGTGGCTGTTTAACAAACAATAAAGATAACAAACCTGTTCAACCACCGATGCATGCACAATCTCATTCTTTCTTTTTGTATTTTGTTATCTATGTATTGATATTCACTTGCATTTATATTGGTGCAACCTCTTACTTGGAAGTCAAAGATGGTGGTACATTACAAGATTTTGAAGATACTTTTAAGTACAAGTTTAAAGAATTAGTCTTTGCCATACCTGCTTTTTCAAAAGAATTGTATAATAAATTAATGGGAAATTCTAGCAGCAGATATAATCCAGTGCAATACAATAATAATGGCAATGGCCAAAATACTGATAACAGAGGTGGATATGCTGCTGTCTAATTATTTATATTATATAAGTTTTAAACTAATAATATTAAAAAATAAAAATAAAACTTTTGCTTTCTTTATGTTTAAATTCAGATTCAAATTAAAATATATAAATATTTCCTTATTTTTTTGTTAAAAAATCTACTTTAGTATGTATAGCATTTAAATGTTCATCTAACATAAAATTATTCTCCTTTATTTGTTTTTCAAGGACTTCCTTTTTTTGTTTAAAGTATGCTTTTCCAATGTTTTTATAGACAAACTCTTTATTATTATTTTG
Source organism: Hanseniaspora valbyensis NRRL Y-1626 (assembly GCA_001664025.1). Lineage (NCBI taxonomy): Eukaryota > Fungi > Ascomycota > Saccharomycetes > Saccharomycodales > Saccharomycodaceae > Hanseniaspora > Hanseniaspora valbyensis. The sequence goes on from LXPE01000002.1 coordinate 160,677, forward strand.
GATTAATTCTTTTTCTGTCAAGTTTAGTAATTGTTTTTGTTGATTTATTTGTAGAATTTGTTGTTGAGCGATAGCAAGCTCTCTTTGATCTTTTTCTGAAATGGCCATTTTTTTTTCAAATATTAATTTTATACTGTTGTTTGTATCTTTGGTTATATGATTATAAGAAATATAAAGGGCTAAAACTTTTGTTTTTTTTTTGATAAATGTGTGTTTTAATAAAAAAATTTTTTGAGTTTTTTTTTTTTTTTTAAATGAGAATTTTAAGAATTTTTGTTTAGATGAAAAAAAAAACTTTTACTAAAAAATGTAAAATTTGTGGAAATTTTTTTTAAAACATTGTTTCGCTCTATATATATATATATATTGATAATATTATTCATTAGAAATCATATATATATATATAACAACCATTGAAACCTTCAACATTTAACTAATCAAAACAATCTTAATCAAAAAAAAAAAAATTGTTTTTAAAAAAAATGCTTTCCATGAGATTCAAAAAAACTTTAAATATAAATGTTTTAAACAAAAGATTACAACACAATGCTCAAACTGCTGTTCCTTTAGGAGTTGATAAATCTATAGAAAATAACTTAAAAACCCAAACCAATAGATTAGCAAAAACAATGACTAAATTCTGGGATCATATTGATTTAAGAAGAAACAACAATAATGATTTTTTGTTAACTATGGACACAAAACCAGTAAAAACAAGTATGGGAAATGATCTTATCATACCTTCTAATAAACCAATTCTTGCAATGTTATTAATGAATGAATGGAGAAGTTTGACCGATTCAAAAGTTAAACCTTATGATCTACCATTAACTTCTTTGATTTCTAGATGTATTGATATGGAAACCTCTTATAAATCTTTAAATGATGCTAAGTTAACTGAATCTGAAAAGATTGTTAAGGAAGAAGAAATGATTACAAAATTAGGTTGTACTAAAAGAGAAGAATTGTACCCTCAATTACTAAGATATTTAGACACTGACACACTTGTTTGTTTATCACCAAATCATGAATTTGAAGGAAGATTAAGAAAAGAACAAGATTTAAAATACTTGCCTGTTATTGAAAGCTTCGAAAAGTTTTTAGCTCAATTTGATAATAACAAACCTGTTAAAATAAGAATTTTAGATGGACAAACAGATGGTTTTAGAAGTAATACACAATTTCAAGAAACACAAAAGGCAGTTATTGAATATTTAAACACATTAAGTATTTGGGAATTAATTATTTTAGAAAAATGTGTTTTGTCTTCAAAATCTTTCATATTGGGTTGGCTATTAATAACCAAACATAACAGTAATATCGAAAATGTCGAACATACTATACAAGATATGGTAAGATTATCAAACTTGGAAATCATTTATCAAACTGAGAGATGGGGTGAAGTTGAAGATACTCATGATGTAGATCAAAGAGATATTATCAGAAAAATAAATGTATGTTCAATTGCAGCTCATTCCATTTAAAAAAAAAAAAAAAAAAAAGACAATGTTTATAACATTTTATTGAAAATAAAAATCATTTAACAAATTTTTTTTCTTGTACATACACACAACTATATATATAAATTCTTTTTCTTTTTTCTTTTTTTTTTTTGTAAATTATTTAGTAACTTGACTATAATATTCTGTTAATAAAGAATTGCATGTTTTTAATTTCAAACAATCTCTGAATTTTATTACTAAATCACTTTTTTTATAAGCATCATTTTTTCCAACACCTAATTCAGCAGTATTAGCAGTGGAAGTTTCAGTAGACAATTGAGGATCATAATAAGCACCTAAAATTTTTTCTTTGACCAACAATAAAGATCTAATTAATGAAGGATGCCATTCAAAGGCATGAGATAATACTTGTTGTATGGATTGCCAGGAGTATTGTTTGAATAACGGATCATTAATGTAATCCAACATGGCATGCGCATATAGATCATTCTTCATTATGAAAGATGAAACATCTAAAGTTTCAATAGGCAAGAATTGCTTTGCAAAAACCATTGAGAATTTAGCTTCTTTTAATGGGAAAACAGTATTTACAACATCACTGTAACTCTTTGCATTTTCTTTCCAAATATTGTTATGTGTTTTAATGACAGCATTTTGAACGACAGGGCTATTTAAGTAAACTAATTCATTATCTATCATTTCTTTGTTGGTGATATCAAATAATTGTTGATCCAAACTCAAGTTCAAATCCATTATCAAAGAATTTTTGTCTAGGAACCAAAAGATTTTAGCATGCGGGAAGGCATTCATTGCTTGTCTCATCATTAAAAATTTGACATAATCTTGGTTAATTTGTTTATTCAAATCTTGATCTTCCAAGAATGGAATAAACTCTTGAGCCCATCTAACATAAACACCGTATTTTTGTTTTTGTGCATAGTCGACTCTATTTTGTACAACTTTAACTGTTGAATCTAAACCATAAGTTTCAAAATCTACTAATGTTACAATAACAGTATCTGGTGATTCCTTGCTGTTACCATCATACACAGCTTTTCCATGATCTAGGAATTGATTTTTGATGAACAGAGTTTTATCATTTTGATCATCTGATGCTAATAATTGCTTCTTTTCCTTTTCAGTTAATGGTTTCTGATCAACATTAACCACGTAATTACCTTGAGTTCCTTTGGTAAATAATACTTTCAAACCAACTTTCTTTAAAGCTGGTTGATTTTCAATAACTGGGAAAATTAATGGTGACTGTTGTTTGATTTCGTAAGAATATAAACCTCTAGTCTTTGGAACATATTTTTCATCTAATCTAGATAAGTTATCTGAACTGAAAATGGATGAATAGAAAAAGCTCAATAAATACAAGATCAAAGTTATTGAAATTGCTAAAATTGGTACTATTTTCCATAAAGATTTCTTTCTTTTAGTATATTTCTTTTCATTATTTTCTGAAGAAGACATTTCATTATCAAATATTAAGGATTCACCTTCTTCTTGTACAATACTAAACCAAGATTTAACAGTGTTGAAAATATTGTTATTATTTTGACTCTTTTTTTTTGGATGCATTTTTTTCTTTGAAAGTTGGCTATGATATTTTAGTTTGAATATAATGATCTAACAATAAAGACAAAAAAGAAAAAGAAAAAAAAACAAGATATTTAGATATAATTGTAAATTAAATCTTTCAATTTGGTTTTTATTTTTATCTTATGACAAATGCTTGATGGTTTTTGTTTAATTTCATTGTTTAAACAAGAATTTTTTTTTTAGAAAAAAATATCAAATAGTAAATATATATCTATACATGTAACGAAAAAAAATTTTTTTTTTTTTTTTTTTTTTTGAATATTACGAAAAAACAATATCAAACATCAAACATGTTCAAAAAAAATAAACAAAACAAAGATTTCACGTGCATATTCTCTAAATTATTTAATTAAAACAAAGATAATCAAATTATTAAAAAAAAAAAAACATTTTACTTATTTGTTGAAGCATTTTTAAGAATATTTAATATTATATATAATTTTTTCTTCTTCTTTCTTCATAATTTATCTTAGAGCATCAGAGCCAATGTTAACATAGTTAATTCTTTCGGCTCTTTTCTTTTCATCTCTCTTGTATAAAATGCAAATGGCAATAGAGACTAAAGCAGTAGCAACAGTTGTTGCAATCATAGCATATGTACCATTTTTGAAATAAGGAACATCAGTAGCTGGATAAAAGACAATACTCCACCAAGCATTAATTGCACCAGAGAACATATTCATTGATGCCAAAGTTATAGCTCTTTCTTGTAAATCATTACCAGTAACGATATTACACCAGGAAAAGAAAACAGTTTGGCCTGCATATGAAATACCTGCTAAATATTGAGCAACAAACATTTGTACATCATTTGTAGGATTTGTTCTAATCATAATTGCAGTAATGAATAATACTATTGAAATGGCAATAGCTGGTGCAACATGACCTTTTGGTTTGAAAGTCAAATAGAGAGATGTCATAAGAGTAGCGGCAATACCTACAGCATAGATACCCATTGGATAGTGGTTTCTGTTTGCTACAGAGTAACCTTTATTGGATAGATATAACAGGAAAGTAGAGTTAGAGCACCAAGAAATATTCAAACCACCTAATGCCCAAACCAAAGAAAACAAGTACCAATGCCATCTTCCGAAAATTCTTTTCCAAATTGTCCAGTTAGTCAAAGTGGAAACAAAGGTAGAAGAAGTTTTCTTTTCGGAATCACCTAATTCATCATCAACATCAGTATCGATTGTTCCATCTCTGATGGGTAATCTTTTCTTTGCATAAATAAGTTCTTCTTTACTAAAGATTGTGCTAATCAAAGAAAGTTTACTCAAGTAATAATCTATTTTACCGGTGACAGTGACAGGTTTAGCATCACCTTTATCTAATTCCTTCATGATGATCTCAGGAGTATCTGGGAAAATAAACAATGATAAGGCAGCAATAGGCATAGTTATTATACCATCAATAATGAATAACCATCTCCAACCTTGCATACCGTTTTTTCCATCCATAGAGCTATTGATACCTACTTGCATGAAACCTGAGAAAAGAGAACCAATTAAACCGGAAGAAGTGAAAATAGCTGATCTGAAAGGTAATTCTCTTTCCAAATACCAAGAACCTAAAATTAAATGAGTACCACTGAAAGTACAAGATTCAAAGACACCTTGGAAAAATCTCAAGGCACAACATTGTTTGAAGTTGCTAACAGAATGCAAAATAATTGTGATAACACCCCAAATCAAGGTACAGAAACCTAAGTAGTATTTAGGCTTAAATTTCAATAACATAACATTATGAGGAATCATTGAAATAATGTAACCAATAGAGAAACAAGAATTGATGATATTGAAATCTTTACCTACTAAATTCAAAGATTGTTTCATACCAGTAACGTAAGCATTTGAAAAACCAGATCTATCAACATAATTGATCCAGTATTGCAAACAAACATATGTCAAAATACAGGCATCAGCTTTGAACAAGAATTTTTTTCTACTAACTTTCAATGAAGTCTCTAAAGATTCAATTTGTTTATCATTTTCTTCTAATTCAATATCTTCAACTTCAAGTTTCAAATGTCTATCATGAATGTCACTAGACTCTTTATCTTTATATTCAACACTCATATTTAAATAAATATATAAAAAAGATGAAAAGACAAATAATAATGCTTACTGGGGGGTTTTTTTTTTATATAGATAATAGCAATACTTTTAAATTTTTTTTTGATTGAGTTTTGTATTTTAATATATCTATATCTATATATATATAATTTGGAGTTTTCGGAATGCATTTTTGCTCATCAATTATATAAACGAAATTTTGTTGAAAAGGCTTTTGTTGAGAAAAAAAAAAAAAAAAAAGAAGTTACGTTTTTTTTATTTATTTTTAAAAATTTTCTTTAGGACATAGATGGCCAAAGTTAAACAAGGATAATATTTATTATATATATTTTTTAAAAAATAAAGGCACTTAAAAAAGAGTCATTTGTAAGCGTTCAGCCACAATTTAGCAATATTAGTTTATTTACAATTTAATTTATTCTTATTTTCTCTCTCTCTCAAATAAATACAGTTCTATTTATATATTAATTTTACTCTTCAACTGATGTGTCATTATTTTTGTTTTTCTCATTCTTCATTAATTCTGTTAGATATTCATTAATTTGGTCTTGTAAATCCGTTAATTGAGCTCTTGCTATAGAATAAGTAGATACATTTCCAGATTCATCAATAATTTTCAAATCACTTGGTTTATCATGGTCATTTGCAATATCATCTCCAAGACCTGCAAATTTATTCTTTAAATAATCACTTATTCCATTCGAATAAGAATATGTTGAAAGAGTATCAATGGTTTTGTTTTTAATCGTAAAGTCTCTGTTTAAACTAGGTTCATTTAATGATTCAAATTTTGTGTTTTGAATTAGCTTTGTTATTTTTTGATTAGGATTTCTTGAAGTCATTGTGTGTATATAAAGAATGAAGTTGGTAATAGAGTATTGCTTTTTTGTTTTTTTTTTAATATATTGTAATTGTTGATGTTGTTTTTGGTATTTTTTATTTAAAAAAACAGATGTTGAAAAAAGAAAGTTTAGTTTTTTTTTTTTTTCCAAATTTTTTTTTTTTGTTTCATTTTATTTTATGAAACTTTCGGGTAAAAATATAATAAATAAAGTATTTAATTAATTACAAGATTTGATTAAAACATTCATTAAATCTTGCTCTATAATTATTTTTATTTATATATTTACTTGTTTATTTATTTTCCATATTAATTTTTTATTGTTATTAAACATTGTTTATTTTACTGTACCCTTTGATTTTAGTTCTGCAACAAGGACAATGATCAAATTTCTTTACAGCTAATGAAACTCTACAATCCTCACAAATAGCTAAACATTTACATGGCCATAATATAATTGCTCTTTTGTTGACTGTACATATAACACAATCAGTAGTAAAATCATCATCATCAAAATCTTCTTTGTCTTCTTCCTCCTCTTGTTCAATAATTTTAGCTTGATTTGATGAAGATATTAATAAATTTAATTTAGAATAATATTCATGTTGTTTTTTTAATTCATGCTTCATATCTAAAACAGTATTATTATCTAAATATTTCTTGTAATAAGATCTAGTAAAATGAGGTAGAGAAACACTTTCAGATAATTTATTAAGTACTTCCTGTTTTTTCACAATATCAACATATGTTTGGAAATCTAATTTTTGTTCATTCAATAATGATACATCATCTTTATTATTTGAAATTAAAAACTCATCAAATTTAGGTAATAAATCAGATAGTTCTTCATTAAGTCCTTCATAAGTATCTTTTTCACCATATTCTTCGCCATCTTCACTTTCATCAATACCATTTTCTTCTACTAATTCATAGTCTAAAGACTCATCTACAGCAAATGCAGAAATATCAGATGTCAAAATATTCACATAATCATCATCAAAATCATCTACGTTTGTATAATATTTATTACCTTTAGTAACCACGAGTTGTTCTTTCTTTGAAGCATAATCCATCTTTTGAGCAACTTTTTTCAAATTACCAAAAGTTTTTATAAAATTCCAAAATTGATTGAATCTATCAATTCTTAGTAAAAGATTCCAAAAACCATCATTAGTGTCACCTAATCTATCACCGATTTTATGATTAGCTGTCATTGTTCCTGTTTTTTTAGAAGCATTTGATATTAAATTATCTAAATGCATTTCATTTAAAGATAACGGATATGTTTTAAACTCTCTAGACAAATTTGTTCTCTTTGTAACGTATCTATTAATATAACCAAATTCAGAGTCATATAAAGTATTAATAGCTTTTAAAATAAAGCTCTCTTGTGTGACAGGTTGATCACTTTTTTCATTCATTAAAATGAAAACACAAAATTGTAGAATACTTCTGTTGAAATTTAATGTTCCTAATCTTTTCAAGTTTGAAGAATTCTCCCCATTTGTTTCTATTGTTATCTCACTTCCCTCACAAGAGCTTAAATGAGTTTTGAATTTTTTGAAAACTTGATAATATTTCAAAGTATCCAGTTTCTTAAATCTGAATGCTAAAGCAACAATAAAGAATGCAAAAATAGTCACTATTGAGAAAATATAACTTATGATTAAAGGAACATAAAGTAAAAACAATAAAAGTCCTGAAAGAATTAAAATTGGATCGCAGATTAAACTCAAACTGGTAAAACAACCTGTTTTGACAATATTTATGAACCAAGTTAAAAAGAATAAATCAATACCAGTTGATAAGAAAAGCCATAAATGTTTCCATTGGAAGATCTCTAATGTTATTGTGACAATTTCATAAACTAACTTGTTATAAATAAAAAATTTGAAAATTGTTTCATGATTTTCAAAATTACCCAAATTGAAAAACTGATGAGCAGTAAATAGAATTAATGAATAATCAAAAGTGGTAAAACCTTCATATTTCAGAATAGATTTTCTATGAGGAATCAAATTGAATTGATTATTCAATGCTATACAACATTCTAGCCAGTTGACCATATAAAATACTGAGCTACAATAGAGATTTAAAGTAGTAGTGAAAACATCTCCTTTCAAAAGGAACAGTTTATAATGACAAAAGTAAACTAGATAACACATTACTAGAATATTGAAAATATGTAATCCCATTCCGAATAACTTGTATAAATTGATTTTATTTTTTTCTTTCTCTAATTCATCTTCTTCCACTAATTGTTGTCTTACCAATTGTTCATCAACCTCTTGTAATTGACCAACTATCATCAACAATTCATTTTCTAAAACATCAGGAGCAGGAGCATTACCATCATTTAAAGTTCTAGCAATTTCATCTCTTCTACTAATTAATTGTTGTCTAGTCAATTGTAATCTGATAGTGGTTCTTCTATGATGAGTATTTCTTTCAGACATATGAGAGACTTTATTTAAAAAAAATGCATTCAAAATACAAATAAATGAATATTGAGAAAAAACATATTTGAAAAGAACTTTAAAAATAAAAGTAAATTCCAAAAGTTTTAATGTATTTAATGTACTTGAAATATCATCTGCATCATTATCTAAAATCTGACTTTCAAATACTGTTGTACTACTAGTTGATATTTTAGAAACATAATATAAAGCTTTTACCATATTGATAAAATTAGAAAGAAACGAATTTGAATTTTTATCTGAATTTTTCAAATATGGGAACATTTCACTTAAAGCAGAACTATTCGAAATCATATCTTTTGGATTAGTTATATTCAAACCATCTTGGTGACTAGAATTTATTATATTTAAACTAGAAGATGTTCTGTTTAAAAAAATATTTTCTTGATGCTGATAAGTGAAATATTTATCCACAATGTTGTTTAATCTATTAAGCATTATAATAAAGCAAGAAGTAAATTAAAATAAAGAGTTTGTGAATTATAATTTATCAACAAAAAAAATAAAATAAAAAGATGTGATGTGAAAAGAGGTAATCTTTAAAAAGGAAGAGAAAAAAAAGTACTATATATATATATATTTTTTTTTTGATATTGTTAATATTGCTTGGATTGTTGATTGATTAAATTGTTGATTTATTGCTGTTCCTTTAAAAGTTTAACACTTTTTTTTTTTTTTTGACTTTTATTTTGTTATCGTTTAGGTTAGATAATCAATCATGCTGTCGGATTTAAATATATATAAATATATATGCAAAGTTAACAGTTTTCTAGAGGAAAAAAATATTTTACTTTTTGACCTCTTTCCATATAATAAAAGATTTTCCAGGTGTATTTTAAAAAAAAAAATATGATGTCTCTTGTATTACGTGGCTAACATTGAGAGAGAGAGAAAAAAAAAAAATAAAAGAAGTTAAAAAAAAATTTTTTTTTTTTTTTAAAAGTCATAATTCAATGACTCATTTAACCATTTTCCCTCTTCAAATATTTATCGAAAAAAGGGAAAGTCTTATTATATTGAACTATAAATATAAAAATTAGCCTTTTCTTTTAAAAAAAACAATAAAAAAAAATTTTTTTTCTTTTCTTTTCTGGGTGGGAAATATTTAATTCTTATTTTTTTTTTTTTCTTCATATAAAAAAAAAAATCTTATTATAAATACAAGAATTATAAAATCATAATTAAAAGTTTTATTTTTTTTATTTTCTTTAACAAAATTATTTATTGATCTTTTACTTAATATGTCTCTTTTCAATACATCTTTATAATGGCATATAATATATAAAAATATAATAGTTTTCAAGTCATTTATAATTTATATTTTAAAAAGATAGATTAATTTTAAAATAACCAAGTTAAAATCAATTAAAAAAAGTCATACTTTTATTTTATTATATTTTTATTCATCTATATTAGTTTTCCATTTATAATATTCCTGATCATCACGTTTCAGTTCATTTAAACTAAACTAATCGCCCTTTTTTTAAACCATCTCTTTTGTTTTTTATTTTCTCTAAGTTACCTCCAATTTCCGGCCATATAACCTGTGCTGAAAAAAAAATATAATAATTTTGAAAAAAAAAAAAACCACTCATCTATACTAAATAAAGTGAATAATAACAAAAAAAAAAAAAAAAAATTTTTTTTTCCTGTACTCATCGATTCGGTTCTTATATTACAACAAATAATAAAAAGAAAATCTATAAAATAACTTTTTTAAAAAAAAATATATTCCTGTACCCTTTATAAATTTATTAAAAATTAATTACTACCAATGACTGCTCAAAGTGATAATATGAACACAAAGTTTTTGTTTAAAAACGTTAAAAAACTGCCTAGCGATGCTCTTTTTGCTATTAAAGCTAGATTAGCTGTCGATACTAGATCTGCTAAAGTTGATTTAGGTATTGGTGCTTACAGAGACAACAATGGTAAACCATGGATTTTACCATCTGTTAAAAGAGCTGAAGAAATCATTAAAGCTGATCCAGAATATAACCATGAATATTTAAACATTTCCGGTTTGGAAGTTTTAAGAAAGAATGCTGCAAGAATCATTTTTGGTGATTCCTTTGATTTAGCCAACAGAGTCGTCAATATCCAATCTTTAAGTGGTACTGGTGCTTTACATGTTGGTGCTAAGTTAATGCAAGTTTTGAATTTGAATGAAAGAGATATCTACTTCAGTGACCCAACTTGGGGTAACCATTACCAAATCTTCCAAAAGAGTGGTTTCAGCAACACAAAGACTTATCCTTACTGGGATGCTGCCAGTAAGAAGCTAAACTTAACTGGCTTTTTGAATACTATCAAATCTGCCGTCACTGGTTCTATCTTTGTTCTACATCCATGTGCCCATAACCCAACTGGTTTAGATCCAACTCAAGAACAATGGAAAGTCATTTTAGAAGCTATTAAGGAAAAACAGCATTTAGTCTTATTTGACAGTGCCTACCAAGGCTTTGCTACTGGTTCTCTATCTAAAGATGCTTACTCCATCAGATTAGCTATCACTGATATCTTGAAAGATGTTCCTGTTTTAGTTTGTCAATCCTTTGCCAAGAATGTTGGTATGTACGGTGAAAGAGTTGGTTGTTTCCATGTTGTCTTACCAGAGACAGGTTACAATGCTGAAGATAAAGATGCTATTCAATCTCAATTGAATGCCATCACAAGATCTGAATTGTCCACTCCTCCAGCGTACGGTGCCAAGATTGTTGCTACTATCTTATCCAGTGACGAATTATACAAAGCCTGGTCTGATGATATGATCACAATGTCTTCAAGAATTTACGAAATGAGACACAAATTAGTTGCCAAGTTGGTTGAATTGAAGACTCCAGGTACTTGGGACCATATTACTACCCAAGTTGGTATGTTCTCATACACTGGTTTAACTGAAGAACAAGTTGCTAGAATGGAAAAGGAACATGCTGTCTACTTGGCTTCTTCCGGTAGAGCTTCCATTGCTGGTTTAAACGACGGTAATGTTGAACATGTTGCATATGCTATTGACGAAGTTGTTAGACATTTGGGTAAAGATGGTTCCTTATACAGTGCTTTATAAAAGTAAAAAAAAATAATAAATAAAATAAAGTTAATCTTTGTTATTTGTTAATAATTTATATACAGAAAGTTTTTTTTAAAATTTAATTTAAATTAATTTTTTTAAAATTTTAAGGGGAACTAGATTTTTAGTATCTCTTTTTGATTAAATAAAAATATTTAAGAAAAATAAAAAAAAATAAAAAAGTACATCAATCAGTTATACAATCATGGGCGGATCACGTGTGTTATATTCAAGGAAAAAAAAAAAAATTTTTTTTGATTTTTTTTTTTTTCTAAAATCAGGTTTGGTGTCTTTTGATTCTTTTTTTTTTTTTTTTTTTTTTTTGTTTTATTTTTATTTTTAAGTGCTTTTTTATTTATTTTTCTTACAAAATTAGAAATACATCAACCAATAAATATCAAAACACTTTATAAATTAACAATTAAATAACTTTAAATATATATATAAATATAATTAAATGTCTACTTCAATTCGTGATAGAACATTTGAATTTCAAAGATGTGGAATGCTGCAAACTAAAAGTTTAAACTTGGCATCACCAAATGATAAAGGTATCAATAATGGATACCAACCATTAAATACTTCCAACACAAATACATCCAAGAATAATAAATCACAATTTACATTAAAAGCACAACAAATAGCTAGTGAAATATCATCAACTACTGCTATGCTACACAAACTAGCCACATTATGTAAAAGAAAACCTATTTTTAACGATAATCCAACTGATATTGCTCAATTATCTTTCATTATTAAAAGAAAAATTTATGTTATTGAAGATGAGATGGGTAATTTGCAAAAACTATCTAAAAATGATGTTAATAATTCAAACAAGAATAATGCTAATGGTAAACAACATTATGGAAATGTTATGGTTTTGTTAAATAGTAAAATGAAAAACATTTCTGGTAATTTTAAAGATGTTTTAGAAAAAAGACAATTAATGGAGCTTGAAAACAAAGAAAGATTAGGATCTTTAATTCCAAAGGATGATAAGAGCTCTGCTCCAGAGAATGTATCTAAATCCATATATAACAGTAGTAATCCATTCATGTCCACTACTCTACAAGAAGGCAGTGATAACAAAAATGGATCAAGTTTAGATTTCTCTCAAGATAATACCCAGTTATTATTACAAGAAGAATCCCAATCATCACAACAGCTATACTTACAGGATAGAAACAGAGCTGTTGAGACTATTGAGTCTACTATTCAAGATGTAGGTAATCTTTTCCAACAACTAGCAGGAATGGTACAGGAACAACATGAACAAGTCCAAAGAATTGATGAGAATGTTATGGATGTTGAAGATAATATTAATGGTGCACAAGTTGAATTGATGAAATATTATGATAGAATCAGTTCAAACAAATGGATGTCTATCAAGATATTCGGTACATTATTTTTGTTCTTTTTAATATGGGTTATGGTTAACTAAGATCATTTCATTATAACACTTTTATTTAAAATATTTGTATATATATTTTTTTGGTTGTTAAAATACCCGGACATTTTGTTGCCATATTACTATAGATTTTTTTTTTTCCTAATCTTTTAATGTGTGTGTGTATATTTTTTTTTGGGGAATTGTGTTGAATATTTTTTTTTTTTTAAAAAAAACAAAATTTATGATAAAGAAATAAGGATATATATATATATGTATGAATGTGTATAACCAAGAACTAAAATTATATATAATTTGTGTGTTTTATTAGTATTATTGTTTAAAATTAAGTTTATATTAAATAGATTTATTTGCTTATCAACATAACATAAAGTAAATCACATTTGATAAACACATTAAAGATTAATACATTAAACAACTGATTTTAAAATAAATCTTTTTTTTTTTTTCTTTTTTTTTGTATATTCATTATTATATAATTGCTGAATTTTTAAATAAGAAATAAAATAAATAAAAAAAACAAGAATGTGGAAAAGTATATGGGGAACCTCAGCAGAGGAGAAACAAAAGAAACAACATGATTCTACAAAAGCTGCAATTATAAATCTAAGAGGACAAATACAACTTCTAACAAAGAAACAACAACATTTGGAAAAACAATCAGAAGAATTGAGAGATAAAGCTAAAAGCTATGTAGCTAAGAAGAACCCAAATATGGCCAAGATCCAGTTGAAAAAATCTAAAATACTGGAAGGACAATTGGCCAAGATACTTCAACAAATTGAGAACTTGGAAATGCAACTATTTACCATTGAAAATGCTAACTTAAACTTAGAAACTGTTAAGGCTATAGGAAAAGCTAATGGAGCTATGAAGGAAATCAATGTTGCAATGAATATTGATAAAGTAGAAGACACTATGGATGAAGTCAGAGAGCATATGGATATGAATGAGGAGATAAGCGAAGCATTAACAAGACCTATTGGAGGAGCTTCTTCTGCATATATTGATGAAGATGAATTAGAGGATGAATTGGAGAACTTGATGCTTGAAGATGAAAATGAAAAGATGGAACAAAAGATAGGCAAGAGTGTTGTTTCTGAGAATAAAAACAGTTTCTTGCCTAATGCGCCACAATTTGAATTACCAGCTAAGAAAAAAGAACCTATTGCAGCTGAAGAGGAGGAAGAAGATGAGGATGAAATAGCTTTACGAAAATTACAAGCAGAAATGGATTTATAGGTATTATATAAATAATTTAATAAATTAAACCTGATAATAATAATAATAAATTAGTATATTAGTTAAATACATTTTTAGTAGGATTACGTTTATTTATACAGTGGGTAAATATTACTAGTTATCTTTATTTTTCCTAATTAGGACAAATTCAGTTACAAAGACAAAACGGGTAAATAACTCCGTATATATATATTTTTCGCTCTCTTGTTTTTTTTTTTTTAAAATGGCGCAAAATTTAACCAAAAAAAAACAAAAAAACATGTAGGTATATATGTTTTATTTATTTATTTTTGGTTATATTTTTCAGTATGTTTAAAATTTCTTTTTTTTTTGTTTTAAAAAAAATATATATATATATATATAATTTATAAACAGAGTCAAAAAAAAAAATATATTAATAATTTTATATTTAATAAAAAGGGATATTCAAAAAATTATATATAGGAGAAACATAAACACAAAAACACACACAATTTATATATTTACTTAATATTAAAACCAACTAGAAAAGAATTATAATATTAAATTTATTTTTTAATTATTATTATTATTTTAATTCTTTTGAATATAAAAATCTTTTTCTCTTTCTAGATATATATGCGAATACTCCTTATTCGTTAAAGAATTAACAACACATCATGAGCAAAAACACAAATAACAACAAAAAAATGCTGAAAATGCAGGAGTTACAAGAACTTCAAAAACAATTTGAAGGTATTGAATCTGAAAACGGTAAACTGACTAATGTTATAGGCAAAATCAAACAAGAGATAAATTGGTATAGCACGTATTTAAACAAATGTAAAAAAGAAAACCCAACAACTTTCAATAGGGTAATTAATGGAACTTTTGATGGATCTGAAGGTATTAATATGATAGATTTAGAATTAAACAATAATGGAAATAGTAAAAAAAAAATATCAAAAAAACAATTAGCCAAGACAAACGGAATTTCTGCCATTTCTGATGGACAATCTAAAAAGAAATCAGATTATGCAAATGTGGGTTTAGCAAATGGGTTTGATGATATTGGTATAGATTTGGGATTTTTAGAAACAACAGCAACCAAACAACAGAATTTAGATAATGATATTATAGTTGATGATTTTTACTTTGATGCAGGCATATTAATGAATAATAATAATAACAACAACAGTAATAATAAAATTGAAGACGCAATTAGTATGAGTAATAGCAACTTAAATCTAGCGCAACTTGGAGTAACCACTAGTAATAGTAACAACAGCAATAATAACAATTCTATTCTACAGCAAGTGCAACGATATCAATATCAAGAACAAGGAAATTCTCAATTAAAACAAAAATTAAACACCAGTAGCAAACCGTCTACGAGCAATGATGAAATGATGTTAATGAAATCATTAAAAGATGCATTAAATAATATTTAAAAGATATTTATTCTTTTTCTTTTTTTGTTTTTTATTTTTTTTTAATGAAACCAATGTAATTTAATAAATTAATAATTATCTTTATTTATTCACCACTTATGACAGAATAAAAGAAATGAGGTATGTAAAGACATATGAAAAAAAATAAAAATAAAAAAAAAACAGATCTTATATTTTTTTTTGTTCCAAACTTTCTCCCATCCCTTTATGATAAAAAAACACACGCAAACATTTTTTAAAATAATATATATATTAAATGTATATAAAAACAACACAAATATTCTTCTTACAATAATAACAATTTTAACATTATATTAAAAACAATTGTAATAATAATAACTTACAAGACACTTTTTTTAGATTATTATCACCTTTTTTTATTTTATTTTTTAGATGTTCTCCCTTTTCCGGTTTATGATGTGTTTTTTTCTTCGTTTTCAAAGGTTTCGGATATAACAAATTAATTGTCATTTTTGGTTAACCGGATTTAACATATATGTAAGTTTCCTTGTCCCTAAAAAAAATTTTTTTTCATTTTTTTTCGGATTTGCTTTTTGATATATTTTTTTTTTGGTTACTATTTTTCCCCTTGTCAAAAAAAAAGACGAAAAAAAAAAATTATAAAATATTGAGATTTTCTTTCCTTATTAAACGAAGTTAAGAAAAAAATACAAAAAATATTATAATATTTATTTTTATTAAAAAAAAAATCTAATTCATTAAAAAAAAAGAAAATTGGTAATAAAACCAGCTAATTAATATATACCTTTTAACTCATAAATTCAATATGTTTATGCTAAAAAACCCAATCTTATCATCTATTGTTAAGACTCAATTTAAGTCTTCAACAATCTCTCAAAGACTATTCACAACAAATAAAAGATTATTGCAATCACCAGCTAAAGGTCAAGAGATCTTAGTCAAGCAAAGAAGTGTAAGACCTATCTCTCCTCATTTGACTATATACCAACCACAAATCACTTGGTACTTGTCCTCAGTTCACAGAGTTTCTGGTGTTATGTTAGGTGGTATTTTCTTTGCCGTCACAATTGCTTATGGTATCAACAAATTATACAACTTCGGTTTGAATGATGATTCTTTAGTTGAATACTACCAAAAAAATGTTCCAGCATGGATGGATTATACAGCTAAGGGTTCTGTTGCATACTTGTTTGCTTTCCATTTCTCTAATGGTCTAAGACATTTAACCTGGGATATAGGTAAAGGTTTCACAATTAAAGGTATCTACGTTGGTGGTTACTCTGTACTAGGTGTTTGTGCTATTGCAGGTACTTATTTATTCAGCAAAAGTTTTTAAAAAAATATGATAATTTAAAAGAGAGAGAAAAAAAAACATATTAACTATGATTAATTAATTTATTATATAAAACTATATAAAATATACACACAAAAAAAGAAGAAAAAGAACAAATAGTTCTATAATATATTTATTTACAAGTTTCAAGAGTTAATATTGTATAGATTTTTTTTTTTTGTTTATTTTATGATGTTTTGTTATTATTCATCAGATCCTCTTCATTACGTCTAAAATATAATCAAAATGGTATAGTTTTGACAAAAAAAAAATATTACTAAACTCCATTAAACGTCAATCACATGGTTTTTTATTTACCTTTTCTAGTCAAATGTACGGCTGAAACTAGCGAATTTTTTTTATTAATGTCTAAAAGATTCTTATAAAAAAAAAAATTTAAAAAAAATATATATTGTAGAACATTTTAGTGCACCAAAATAAAAAATGACAAAAAAAAAAAAGAAAAGGGAGATATTTTTTTAAAAAATTTTAATTAATAAAAAATTATACTTTGTTTTTAAAGAATAATTTATTTTTTGATAATACCATAAGTCAAGTTTGTCTTTCCATTTACAATATGATTCCTATTTTTAATAGACTCTCTCTTAATGAGTGGATGTTGATTATTTTTGTATATACAGAAAGGTCATTATCTTTTATCATTTCATTAATTATATCAATAATTCCTTTCATACCTTATAAAAAGAAAAAAGTTGATGTTAATGAAGAAGACAAAATTAAAGGATTGGGTTATGATATAAAAGGTAAAGAAAAATTAGAACACTATATATCTCCTGAAAATGAAATCCCATTAGCTCAAAGATTATATGAAAGTAATAGTTTAAAAGACATGTTATATGCAATTGACCCTAATATTCTATTAGAAACGCATATTGTTAAAACACAAGATGATTATTTGCTTCAAATTCATAGAATTCCTTTTGATAGTGAACGTCAAAAGGATACTGATTATAAAGGGATTGTTTATTTGCAACATGGTCTTATGATGTGTTCTAATATTTGGTTATGTCATTCTGAAAATCCTACCAAGAATAACCTCCCCCTTTATTTAAATTCTTTAGGTTATGATGTCTGGATGGGAAATAATAGAGGGAATAGATACTCTAACAAGAATTTGAATGTTGAAAGACATTCAGAAAAATTTTGGAATTTTTCATTAGATGAGTTTGCCATTTATGATATCCCAGACTCCTTACATTATATCTTGAACACAACTTCACTGGAAAAAAAGAACAGTATATTTGCATAAAAAAATGATCAAGTTGAATTAAATCTTTCGTTACAAAAAAAAATGAATAGCTACACGTGAGTATATCAATATCAATATATATAAATCTAATAATAATAAAGATTTCCAAACATAATTTCAAAGTATTAACATTAAGAACATTCACATAAAAACATACTATGTTAATAAATTTTAATAATTAAAAAGTTCTTCTCTAAACATGATTTTCTCATTACTGGCTACAACTTCATCATCTTCTTCTTCGTCATCATCAATTGCTTCCTCATCTTCACCTATATCAGAACTACTCACCTCATCATTATTAGTAGTATTACTAGTGGTTAAATTTTTAGGTGAAACATTAAAAGGTTCAATTAAATTTATATTTAAATTAGTCTTGGCAATAGATTCAGATTTGACTCTCCAAAAATTTAAGAAATCAGCAACTTTTGTAGATACTAAATCATATACATCATCACCCCATATAATGT
The DNA here is from genome assembly GCA_001664025.1 of Hanseniaspora valbyensis NRRL Y-1626. Taxonomy (NCBI): domain Eukaryota; kingdom Fungi; phylum Ascomycota; class Saccharomycetes; order Saccharomycodales; family Saccharomycodaceae; genus Hanseniaspora; species Hanseniaspora valbyensis. Next base: position 179,322 of record LXPE01000002.1, read on the forward strand.
CCAAATGTTCATGTTTTGAAATCGGAAGCTCAAATGTAGTCTTTTCTGGTAAATTTTTTTTTAATGTTTCAATATCTACTAAAGAGTCACTAGTACCATAAACTAGTAATAAGGGAACTTTAATATTAGTTCTTGTAGGGAATGGGGTAGCTTCAAATATAGAATTATTATTTTCATTTAAATCATCTGAGGAGACAAACATTTGAAAATTTTGTGTTTTTAATATTTGGAACCAATGTACAATACATTTAACACTTGTTGGTGAATATAAGTTTTTAAATGATACAGTTTGGGATTTGTTGATATTTTTATTTTCCCAATTAAACAAAAATAAAGTGGAGTATTTAATAGCAAGATTAAACAAATTTATTGGTAATATCTTAGGCCATAAAGTCGTGGCTGTAGGTAGCAATATTTTTTTACCAAAAAACAAAAACAAAAGTTGTGGTTGCAATTTGACAATATTGTCTACAAATTTATTGAAAAGTCCAGGTGGAGTTAAAGCTGGGGATAATGCAACAAAACTTATAACTTTACTGTTTAAATCTGGATATAAAGAAAGGCTTGCAAAAATTTGAGCTGAACCTTGAGAAAAGGCAACAATTGAAATACGATTTTCAACCTCACCATTATAAAAATCATAGCTTTTTTTTTTTTAAAAAAAAAGCAAATTTGTTTACTATATTTTCTTTTGTTTATATTGTTTAGAGGAAATTTATAAACAATCAATAACCAATTAAAAAATATTACAACCAAACAAAAATGGATACTCCTACTTTACCTGTATTATCACTACAGCAACTACTTCACATTAATACTGATATTAAAACAAATAATAATGGAGAAGATGATGAAGAAATACTATTAGATCTAACAAACTTAAATATTAATGATATAAACTTGGAACTAAGGCAACTTAAAGATGAGTTGAAATTAGATCATCAATCTATACTTCAGTCTTTGAAAAATAGTAGACTCATCTTACAAAGAAAAGCATATGCAGAAAAATTATCTACATTAAATAAAGAGATTCAAGACATGAAACTGATGAAAGAGAATTTGGAGAAAGATAAGCAACAACAAAAACAAATTTTGAAAGAAAAAATGGTAAATACAGAGCAAACATTAAATGAAATAAATCAAGAAATTGAATTATTGAAAACGGAAACAGTATCGCCAGAATTAAGTAATGAGATGAACCAATGTAAAGATGCTTTGAATCAACAAGAACAACAAACAATAAATTTGCAAAAAAAATTAGTATCTTTAGAACAAGAATTAGAAACAACAAAGTTGAATAATTCCAACAATTTCAATGATTTACTTCTTACAAGCTTACAAGAGCAATTGATATTAGATGTACTTAATATTGAAATTAATAAACAACAAACTGGTTGTTTCGTGGGAGAATCAACTTTCATTGGGCTTAATAAAGGACTTGACAATGATATAAAATTCACTGATGAAAAAAAAGAAAAGGCATGGGAAGCTTTGAAAGAAGATTATGAAAAATTAAACATTATTTAAAAAAATCATAAACTCGTTGTAAAATATAATATATATATTTTTTTTTAAATTTATGTTTTTTTTTTTTTTTTTACTATATATACAAGGTTATATTTATTATTCTTTTTGTCAATAAAAGAAACTGTATTTACTCTTTTTTAATTCTATTTTGTGTTAAAGCATATGGGGTTTCTCTATTAATACTAGTTTTAGTTTTAAATCTACACCAATTGACAGATTTATAACCATTCTTTGATTTCTTATTAACATAAAAATATTTGATCAATGGAGTACATTGATGTTCCGGTTTAAACAGAGCTGGATCAAATAAATGTCTCATATTATTATCTTTCATAACATCATTCCAATAAGCATCTTTTAATTCTTGAGTTGGTTGAAGTTCCATTTGTTTTTTTAAGCCTTCTCTTACATTATAAATTGTTGCATCGACTTCTTGCATTCTCTTTCTTTGCTTGTATTTTTGACCTTGTGATAGCAAGTTTCTTGTTCTATTAGCTAAACCACTATTTAATTGAGGAGTAAACTTAAACATTATTGTTTATTCTATGATTATACGAGTTGTAAAAATAGATTTATTCACGGTTTACATAGTTTATTATTTAAACTAAATATATATTATTGAGAAAACAGATTTTGATAGTTTTTTGTTTTCTTAAGATTAAAAAAAAAAAAAAAATTTTTTTTTTTTGTTTTTTTGTTAAAAAAGAAAAAAATAAATAAAATTTTATATCCGGTATATCACGTGTAATAGTCATTATAAAATTGTCTAAAGAAAGAAAAAAAAATTTAACAGACAGATTTTTAAATTTCATTATTTATTCACTATTTTGTTTTTAAAAAATATTAAATGAAAAATTGTTTAAACATTAATGTTTTCTTCTAAATAATCTTCATACTAATCAAAACCAAAATATATAACTCTCAATTTAAAACGTTTTTTTTTTCTTATCATGTTAAACGAAAACACTGACACCAATAATAATAGTAATGCTGGTGAACTTACTAAAGAACAAGAATATGATATCAACAATAATACTAAAAATGCCGTAAAGAAAAGAAATTTACCAATATGGTTAATTACACATAGCGATGATAAAAAGATTAGAGAAAATCTAAAAAATGTTGCTTGGAAAAGGTGTGATGAATTTGTAGCTGCATTTGCTAAATGTTCTCATGATGCTGGTCTAATGATCTTTCCAAAATGTTCACCACAAAGAGAGGTTCTTCATAGATGTTTACTATATTACCAAAAAGATGAATTTATTGATGAACAAGTTGATCTTTATCTTGAAGAAAAATTAAAAAAATTAGAATTAAAAAATGAAGAACAAAAAAAACAAGCAAAAAATTAAATCTACTCTAAGTTGTGATAAAAAAATAAAAAAATTATTCTATTATTTATTTTGTGAAAGAATGAAAAAAAAAGGAAAGTTTTAATTTCTTTTATTATTTTAACTTTTTGTTTTTGTTTTTTGTTAATTTTGCACTTGTATATATTTATATATTTAATTAGAATAATCCCATTAAATCATCAAATGGATCGTTTTTACCTGGAACTCCTTTATTACCTGTAGTGTTAGATTCTTGGAAATTACCTGTATCTTCAAAATCTAATAAATTCAATTCATTACTTTCTCTTTGAATCATATCATTAACTGTCATTAAATCAATATTCAATTGTTCTTTGTTTTCAGTGGTTTGCCAATATAAAATCTTAGCCCTTGGTGGAATATCTTCTAAAGAGTCTCTATATGTTATTGAAGAAAGAGTACCTAAATTTTGGAAATAATAATTCAATTTATTATCAGGAATAACATCTTTTAAATTAGTAACAGAATCATTAGTAATTTGTTTAATATTCAAAAACTTAATAACTTCTTCTTTGCTATTTGAGGATGTTAATAATCTTTGATAGAATGTTATTAATTCTTTTAAATCGATAGCAAAAACATTAGAATTAATTAAGTGTTCTAAAGTATTCAAATCTTCTAATTTTATCAAAATTTGAATAATCATTAATTGTGTTTCTGGTCCTTCATCTGCAATATTTTCCAAAAAAGTGCTGATTATGCTATTAAAGTTGGAAATTTGGGAGTGCACAGAAGTAATATAGTTTACAAAATAAGATTTACTTATATCTGATAATAGTGATTCCCAATTAGACAAAACCCATGGAAGTATTAGTTTATCACACACAGAGCTTTGTTCGAATTTGTCACTATTTTTTCTTTTACACAAGTTTATCATAACAGTATCGTTTTGATAATTTATTTCTTCAGTCAAAATTTGAATAATATCTTGTTTCAATTGTATATCCTTATCATCATCTAGCAATAATAAAATATCTCCCAATTTATTAATAATTGTTTGAATAAATTCATTATTAAATTCAATATTACAATAATCCTTGTATTCAGAAATAATATTTTTCAAACTAATTTTACCAAAAGTTTTTATAATTATATCATCTAAAATTTCTAATTTTGCAAATTTCAAATAAATTGGATCATTTAATTTCAAATAGAAATTTTTCAAATCCAAATATTCGTATAATTTAGGCAACTTGTTTAATATTATTTTCAAGTTTTTAATCAAAATGTATTGTAATTCAAATGATGGATTGTTTGTTATTGAAATAATACCCATAGATAATTTATCCCATATATTCAAATTAAAGCTGTCATCAATATCTGCTATCAAATTTAAAATGACTTTTAAACAAGACATGATAATACTTGGATTAATGTGTTGCATGTAAGGAGTAACTTTGTTAAACAGCAAATGTATTTGAAAATCTTGTAAAGGTAATTTATTATTATCATATTTTGCCAAACTATTCAAAACACTTATTCTACTCCATTCATTACATTCTGGTAAAATGTTGATCAATTTTTCCAAATTATTATTCAAAAATTCTGTAAATGACATTTTGATATATTTTTCACAATCTAATTCCATTAAAAAATGTAAAATATTACCTAAAACCATGCTGTTGTCTTCTTTATTAATGATATTCAAAAATGTTGGACATAATTTTTCAAATAGATTCAAATCGTAATGGTAGATTTTTATCAAACATATAATAGAGGTCTTTCTAACATAAGCGTTTTCATTTAACATACCTTTAGTGATAGGTTCTTCCAGATATTCTAAAATCATTTCCATAGGTAACATACACATAGTTTTTAACGCCATACATTTAACTAAAGGATTATCAGAAAGTGTATCTCGTAAAAAAGAATTTATAACAAGAATCATAAATTCTGGTTTGACTAAAGAGTAATTGATAATAAAAAGATAGATTAATTTTTTCAATTCAATATCATCATTGTTAATACCCATATTTTTAACTATATCTGGAAACAAAATAGACATATCTTTTCCAAGAGTCATTTGTTCAATGACTCTTCTGACAGCATCTTTTCTTGTTTGTGGATATTTACTGGATAAATAATCTCTAAGAGAGTTTATATCTAATTTATCATTAACAGAAGGAACTTTTGGAGCAGTTCTAATGCTATTTGAAAGAAATTTTTTCAATTTTTTATCAAAAGGACCCATATTTAAATTTTTTAGTATTAATTTGATGGTTTAAATGTATATATAATTTGTTGTGTTAGATCACTAATAGATATATACACCTTATTTTTGTTGATGTGTATTTTTTTTTTTTTTGATTCTATTTTTGAAAACAATTTTATGTGTGTGTTGTTTATTTTTTTCTTGAATTGCACGTGATTTTTGATTTTAAAAAATATACATTTAATCAATTCAACAAAGATAAATATAAAAACAAAAGAAAGCTTAACACATATTGTCACAAAAATATATGTGACAAATATTAACGATTCTATTTATAAAGAAGAAAACCCCCTATAAAGTAGATATATATTTATTTAATTGAACAAATTTTTAATAATAGTGTATTATATGTGTTTTTCTAAAAATAATAAAAACAAAAACGATTATGATTTTAATTTTAATAAATAAACTTAAAATCTATATACTACAATAACTAAATTAGTATAAATGCTGTAAAATGTCATTCATATAACTTATTATACTTTTCTTTGAAATTTCCCTACTCTTTAGCTTTTGAATATATATATTTTTTTTAATATTTAAAAAAAAGTTTTTGCTGTTTTAGGGAATTTTTAATTTTTTCCAGTATGTAAAGGTTTTAATTTTTACTAACATTATCTTAGAAACACCCGCATACACATTTTGTAGATGTAGCAAAAAAAAATATTTTAAAATACAAATTTTTTTCTTAATTAGGAAAGTGCCATTTTTTCAACTTTAATACTTCCCAATTAGGAAATTTTGTAGCATTTTTGCAACAAAAAATTCAATATCTTGTTAAAAAAAAGTAAAATATTTGTATAAAAAATTCTCAAAAAAAAAAAAAAAAAAGTTTTTTAAACAAAAAGCAAATTCACCTTTTGGAAATGAAATTTACGCTACTGTAAAATTATACTGAACATATTTTCCGCTGTCTAGTTAAGTAGCGTATTCTATAAAAAAAATTGTATGAAATTTTAGAAATACTGCTAAAAAACCATCCACAAATACATATATCATTATAAAAATGTCTGACAGTTCATTTGTTTTAAGAGGTACTTTAGAAGGTCACAACGGTTGGGTTACTTCCTTGGCCACCTGTAAAGAAGACGAAACTTTATTAGTTTCTGCTTCCAGAGATAAAACTTTAATCTCTTGGAGATTAACTGGTGAACAAGACCAATACGGTGTCCCAATCAGATCTTTTGTTGGTCACAACCACATCATTGAAAACATCCAATTAACCTCCACTGGTGGTTTTGTTTTCTCTGCTTCTTGGGATAAGACTGCCAGAATCTGGAACGTTGCTGACGGTACCGTCATCAGAACTTTGAAGGGTCACACCTCCGACGTTTTATCCGTTTCTTACAACGAACCAACTTCTCACGTTGTCACTGCTTCCAGAGATAAGACTGTTAAGGTTTGGAACGTTAACGGTGAATGTATTTCTACCTTATTGGGTCACAACGACTGGGTTACTTCCGTCAAGGCTTTCACTCCAGCCAAGACTGAAAACCACTTAGCCTTCTCTGCTTCCTCTGATAAGACTGCTAAAGTATGTACAAAAATTATAAATAACTTTCTTCGGCAAGTTATTAAATATGGATTAAAAAATAATTAATATGTTAATGTATTTTTTTATTTTTAAATAGATTTTGTTTATGAATAGATTTCCATACAGGAATAATGTGTTATAAATGGATTTTTTGGTTTTTTTTTAAAAAAAATAGACTGAATTTAATATAATACTTTTAAAAACATAATTTCAAACTTTTTTTTTGAAATTAATATTCTCAATGATGTTATTTTATTATATTTGCTACTTCAGAGGGACTATCTATCCCAATGAGACATTTTTTAATCACCAAGATCTCTGAGAGAATATTACAATAGTCTATTTTCTTTTTACTATTAAACATAAGAGAAACTGTTTTAAAACACATTATTTCATATTATGAGTTATTCGTAATTGAAAACTAATTTAATAAAATAGAAAAAAAAACATAATACAACATTAATTTAAAATTAACTTTTAGGAACAAATAAAAAATTTTACTAACAAATTGCATTTTTTTTAATACTAATAAAAAACTATTATCGTTATTTAAACAGTTATGGGACTTAAAGACCTCTAGATGTTTAGCCGACTTCAAGGGTCACAACGGTGGTATCAACGTTGTTGCCACTTCCCCAGATCAAACTTTAATTGCTACTGGTGGTAAAGATGGTAAATTATTCATTTGGAACGTTAAGGAAACTGAACCATCTTGTTCTTTCACTTTCGACTTAAACGAAGAAATCTTTGCCGTTGCCTTCTGTCCAACTAAATTCTGTGTTGCCGTCTCTACCGCTTCTGGTATTAAGATCGTTGACATGGAATCTGAAAAGACTGTTGAAAACTTGAAGCCAGAATTCGTTGGTTTAACCAAGGCTGCTGATCCATACGCCGTCTCTTTGAACTGGTCCGGTGAATCCAACTCCGTCTTATTTGCCGGTTACACTGATAACGTCATTAGAGTTTGGGAAATGGTCACCTCTTTATAAAATAGTTGTATATAATTAATAAATAAACTTTCTATTTTAATATGATTTGAAAACAAAAAAAAAAATAATAATAATAATAAATAAATAAAATATCATCGTAATATTCACTTTCTTTTTTTAAATATAAAATTAATCAATTTTAATCAATTCTCTTTTTTTTCTATTGTGGTTATATACTCAATGGCTTTTTTATCACCTTTAATCAATTCCTTATTATCAAAAACATCTGCTAAACATTCCCAAGGAGATCTGGAACCACCATATTTCAAAAGATTATCCTTTAATAATTCTCCAGAAACACTATTGTATGGATTTTTTGAAAATAATTTTTCGTATATTTTAATTGCAATAATTCTATCTAAAATGTAAGTGTAATAACTAGATCCATATCCAAACAAATGACCAAATTTACCAAACCAATTTGTAACAGTATCTGGTAATATATCAACCTCTTTTTCTAAATTATGATATGTAGTAATCAATTTTTCTTCATCTAAATCAGATTCTTTTGTAGCTTGGTGGAATTTATAATCTAACAAAGAAAGTTTGATTTGTTGAATCATTTCTAAAGCTTTGAAATTTTCTTTTGGAAGTTTAATATCAGTATTTTCGCCTCCAATAACATTAGCTAAAACTTTTGGATCACTACTGAAAAGTTCCATTAATATTGATGGCAATTCAACAAAATCAGCTACACATCTTGTACCTGAACAATTTTGTAATTTTGTTAGTGATAATATAGAATGCATCGCATGACCCATTTCATGAAAAATTGTATCCATATCACTTTTTGAAATTGAATTTGGATCATAAATAGATGTATTGATTACAATTATTGGTAATTGAACATTATCACTTATAATACATGTTGCATTTATATCTTCTTTTTCATAAACTATTTCTTGATCATTTAATTTTTTAGAAGTGGTAACTGTGAAATGGGAAGCATTTGGTGTTTTATAATCTCTATGGAATAAGTCTAAATATAATAAACCTTTGATTTTATCAGTTTTTGTATCATAAATTTCTACTTTTCTAACACTCTCACACCAAGTTTCTTTAGCACTCATTGGTTTAACTACAAATTTCAAAGAGTATAATTTTGAAAGCAAATAAAATAATTCTGACATTACAGATCCTAAGTTCAATTTTAATTGTGGTACACAATTGAGCTTCAAATTCTTTTGTTGTAAATACTCTTTATCCCAAGCATTAACTTTTGATGTTTTATCATCTGCTAAAACAGCCAGTTCTTTTGTTGCTTCTGGTTTGAAATCTTTTACTAAATTAGTTAATAATAGTTTTACATTATCACTATTTCCAATTAACTTATTTTTCAATTGGTATGAATTGAAATTTTTTTCATTTAATAAATTTGCTAATCTCAATCTTAACTTGAGTAATGTGGATAATTTACTTATTTGATCCCCATTAGACATGTTCATATAAGCCCAAGTTTTCTTTCTTAATTCTTCATTGGAAGAATATTTGTTTATTTGGTATAATAAGAAGAAATTATTCTTGTTTAATTTAATTTTATCTGGATTTTTAAATAAATAATTTGTTTTTTTCATTGGTAAATTATCATAGACTGTTTCTGGTAAGCTTTTTTTTAACTGTTCAAGTGAAACTTCCCAAATGCTATCATTATTTTGTTCATCAAATGGTGGTTCTTGTCCACTAATAACAAATTCTTGACCTAATTGAGAAATTTGTGATGAAATTGTGATGAATTGATCTTTAATTTTATCATCATTCATAAATAGTCCTGATTTATTAAAATCATCCAATAAAATTTGTCCAACAATGGTTTCTTCTTCATCTAAATTTAATCTATCTTTATTCTTCATTACTCTGTTAAGGTTATTGTATAAAATAATATCAGTATTTAATATGTTCATAAATTCGAACATTTCATCATAAATTTGGTTAGCCATGTTGACATATTGTTCATTTGGATGTAATGACCTAACCATTTCACATAAATCTATAACTTTACACAAATTATTACTTAGATTATCAATTCTTTGAATAAACAATGTATCTGCTTTATTTGATTGGTCTTGATGGATAATTTTTAACAAATGTTGGCATTTGTACAAGTATAATTTATAAAATTTGTAAAGACCTTCAGGTGAAGTTATTAATTTATTTGAAAATAAACCAACATCAGTTGATACAGCATTCTTTTTGTTGAAATTTTTGAAATAAGTTGAATCATTAAAAAGTTTTTTAATTTCAGAAGATGAATGTGATAATGATGAATCAACACAAGTATGTCTTGTTGAATTTAAAAAATGTTTTCTTAAAGTTGTTGAAACAGCTCTTTTAAGAGCAATAGATCTATAAAACATGAATAATAAATAAGTTTCAACAATATTTCAAACGTGGTTTTATTATATAATATTTGTAAATGTTAAAATATATGTATTTTTTTTTTATTTTTTTTTGTTCTTCAAAACTCCTATTTAAAAAAAATTAGGAAAAAAAAAAAACTCTCTTTGGTTTGTCATTTAATTACTGTTTATATATATATATATAGATTTTAATATTTATAATATAGGCATAATTAAATTAAATATATTTTCTGTTCTGTTTATTTTTCATTAATATATATATATATGTCTGTTATAATATTAATTGGATCATTACTGATTTCAATTCATTAATATTTTTAATTGCTCAATAAATTATCTACAAGTTCCGATTCAATATCAATTTGTTTTAAAATATCAATGAATCCTATATCAGATGCTAAAGTTTTAGCATCATTCAACAGTCTTTTACAATAATGTAGATCTACATTGGCATCAGAATCTTCTTTATATATGTTCATATTAAGAACAGCCATACCATACTTACATAATGATATAGTTTCACCAATCTTGGTATCAATATAATTATCTTTTAAATTATATTTCAATTTTTTTTTATTGTCATTTGAGAATAAAAGAATACCATTATAACATTCTTTTGTATTTTCAATTAAAATATTAATATTTTGTTCCATGTTGTTCATAAATATATTGTATTTATCATCAAAATTCTCTTGATCTATCAAAGCCTCTTTAACCTTATCAGGATGTTCTTTGAAAAATTTGTAGTCTTCTCTTAGTTGTTGCAGTCTCATATAGTAAACGGTACCTAAATTGGCTTGTGTCATCATAAGCATTCCAGGTTCACAGTTTGCAGCAGACATCATAGCCAAAGTAGTTCTTTTATTAACTATAGCTTTATTGAAATCATTCTTTTGTAAATATAAAGTATCTAGTAAATCTTTAGCAATAAAAATCTCATCTTTCATTGGCTCGAAAATGAAAGATTTTCTGTTGCTATTCAAATCTATGAACAAAAACCCTTTGGAATCCATGCTCAAATTTTCATCAGTAATCATATTTACAAATTTTGGAGTTATTTTCATATTCTTATCACCTCCCTCAGTAGCAGTAACTTGGCTTTGTAAAGCATCTTTTAATAAATTGGTTGGAATTTCCATATCTTTCATAAAGACTTCACTTTCTGCCAATTTCAAATGGGCTTCAAGAAGTTTAATAGTGGAGTTTACATCCATACCAGTATTTTGATTTTGCAATTGTATATCAATGAATTTGATAACGGTTCTTAGATCTCTACAGTAAAGTCTGGAAATAGTCTCAAAATTAACTTTCTTATCATTTCTTAGTGAATCATTCAAATAGTTGTAATATCTATAACAAAGTTCCAATAAAACCAATGAAGCTTCTTTATGCATTTGTAAATTTAAGTACATTTCCATTATCTTCAACTCTATGCCAGTGTACTCATCAGACAATTTATTGACTTTATGCTCCCCTTGTTCAAAGTTTGATAATGCATTGATGTAATGTGTTAATGCTTTAAGATAATCATGTTTTCTCTCAGCCCAAAGAGCTTGTCTTAATTCTTTTGAGACTATTGATGGAAATGGATTATAAGGTTGTAATACTAATAAAGCTGTAAGAGCCAATATTGTAGCAACCAATACATTTCTTAAAATATTAGATTTAGTCTTTTTAGCTTTTGGATCTTCTTGTGGTTGAGGTGGTAGTGGTGGATTAGGAATATTGCTAGGATTACTATTTTTACTAAATAGATTTAAATATTTTTTTTGTTCAAAATAAGGTAAGGTTTTAACTACTTTTGTTGCTAAAATTTTATTTTGGTTTATATAATTAAATCTGTTTGTAGTAGATAAATATAATGATCTTTTGTTTTGAATATGCGTAGTATTGATTCTTGTTAGTAATTTCAAATGTTTAGAGATATTAGCATTTTGAGTGCTTGAAGCTCTATTAAACATCATTTTAAATATATATATATATATATGTATGTTTATTGGTTATATACATATATATAAATAATGATAATTAATATAAAATAGTAAAAAAATTCTTCTCCCTTTCTTATTTTCTTGTCTTTTTTTTTTTTAATTTTTTCGCTTGAACGATATTTGGGTTTAAAAAAAAAATTAGAAAATTTTCCATTGCTTTTAAAAAAAAAACAAAAAACTCTTCTAATCGGATATAATTAACTTTAATTAAATGAAATTTTGTTGAATTAAATGCTTTTTATATAATCTTTATGTAATCTATTCATTTTATCTTGATACAGTTTGAAAACTTTTCCAGCAAGATAAAGACTTCCTACAACAACAATATTGTATTCAGGTTTTTTAGAATTAAAAATTAGTCCTTTGTTGATATTTGCTATAGATATAGCAACATTTATATCTTTTTCTATTAATATGTTTTTCATGGACACACCTTCTAATAACAACTCTTGATAAATTTCATCTGCTGAAGATGATCTAATCCATTTCATTTCTTCTATATCCCTAAATTCAGTAATTATTACAATATCATTCTTTCTAATAATGTTTGACCACTTTAAATTTTTAGAGTTTGTTTTTGAAATTATAAATATCATCGCATCTGAATATGAATTTCTGAAATTGTAATCAATATATTTACCCAAATTTTCTAAAGCATCATTATTATGGGATCCATCAATTAATAAAGGTAAAGTATTATTTTTATTGCTTAGTGGGAAATCATTTATTTTAGTTAGTCTTCCTAAAAGTTCAAAATTTTCTAATGTTTTTACAATTGATTTTATATCAACAGGATTTATCACTTTAATTTCTTCTAAATGTTTGATCCCATTGAGTGCCATAATTATGTTGCCATATTGGTAGTTATTTTTATAATTTTCTTCTATAAAATCAGATAACACATGATTATTTAATTTCTTTGAATCACTAGTATCAATAATTGTATAATTTATACCAGAATCTTTACATTTTGAAACAATTGTATCGATGACCTGTTCTTTATCATTATCATTATTGATCAAAACTTGACATTTTTTATTATTAGTACCATTTATTATTCCTGCTTTTTGTACAGCAATTTGTTTTAACGTATCACCTAATAGATTTGTATGATCTAAAGATATTTTGTTTATAATGATTAAAACTTTATCTTCAGAAGGTATGATATTTGTACTATCTTGTAATCCACCGCATCCAACTTCCATAATATTTAAATAAGTATTATTGTCTTTGAAATAATTAATAGCTTTAATTGTAGTTTCTTCAAAAGGGGATAATTTTTCCTCATCTGTATTCATAGTATAATTAAAGGCTAATGGTTTATTATATTCTGATAAAGAAATTGGTTTGTTGTTTATAGTTATTGAATCATTTGGAGTGACTGTATAGGGTGATGTAAATTTACCTATTTTAATCACTTTTTGTTTGTTATTTATCTCATCTTGAAGAATAATATCTTGTATGAGTTTACATATGGATCCTTTCCCATTAGTACCACCAACGTGTATAGTATTTGATAATATACTAGTTGGGAACACTTTATTGGGATTGGAATTGAGGAAATACTTACTCAACCTTTCTAAGCCTAATCTTATAGACATATATAATAGTAATAATAATAAATACTTTAAAGTATGGGAGTTTGTATTTGCTTGTTTTTTTAATTATGATTTCAAAATAAAAAAAATCTAGTATGTATTTTAAAAAAATTGTCGTGATATATAAAAAAAATAACAAAAAGCACGTGAAATTCGTTCATAATTATTTATACTTGCAGAAATGTAATCTTTAGTTAAAAAAAAAAAACTACACACATACAGAATATCAAAAATAAAACATAATACAACTTCTTTATTATTATTGAATAAAAAGAATTAAACTTATATAAACCTAAAAATATAATATCAAATGAACAAAGATAATAATAATAAAACTTTTGGAAATAATCAAGTTGAAGAAAGAATAAGCCAGTTGAATAAGATTGATCAAGATATTATAAGTTTATTAAATTCTAATAATCAAGATAACAATAGCATTGAAAATTTAAAAGATATAATTGAAAATATTAAAGAAGAAATTAAACTTTTACAAACAAAATAATTTTTAATCATAAATATTAACAAACCATGAACCCTAACAATAATAATGAGAATATTATCAACAACAATAACAGTATAGAAAACAATTTTTTAATAGAGTCGATTAATGAACTAAAAAGTATTATGTTAGAAACAAGACAACAAACTTGTTTTCTACAAGATCAAGTTGATAGTTTAACTTTGGAAAATAAAATTCTTTCTGATAAATTAAATGTATTTTATGAACAACAACTTAATAATGATTATGATAAAGATATGCGACAAAATGTTAAAAAATTAGTGAATATAAATGGTAATATTAATAACTACATGATGGAATTCATAAATGTATTGAATAAAACGGCTACTTGGAATATTGCACGAAACTATATTTCTGAAAATCCACAAGAATTAGAATCATTATTTAAAAATAATGCAAGTATTGATAAATTACAAGAAAATACTTTTATTTCCCATAATTTAGCAAGAAAAGTTAAGTTGGAACCTTTAAACGATACTAATTTAGTAGCTAATGTTGGAGATGGTGTAACTCCTCTTCAAAGTGATTTAAACAAAATATGGGCAAATTATAATAAAAGTGGGAAATCATTAAATAATATATACACTTTATCAAGGAAGATAAACACAGTAACACAATTAGCTGAAGAATATTTTGAAGGTATTGACGGCTTTCCTTCAGTAATGTCTTTAGATTTGAAATTTGGAAATATGTGGAGAAAGAATGATAGATCTTTTTACTCTAAAAGAATGGTTATTATAAACAAAATTAAAGATCTTGTTGAGTATCCATTCAAATATGATATTAATCCAGAATTTATAAACAAAGAGGATGGTACTATACCTTTAACATTAGCTATAAAGATTGTAGAGAATATTCGCTTAGGTAATAATAAAACTAGTAGAAATTCTGAAAAAAAACCTTTGGAGATGAGTCTCAATGCATTATATATTTATTTCAAAGGTAAAAAAGACTGTAAAGATGATTATGATATTTTATTACAATATAAAGGAATTTCAAAAAAAAATATACATAAAGAGAGAGAGAGAAAAAAGTATGATAAAATATTATAGTTTGTTTATAATCTTTCATATATATATATATATGCTATTGTATTTACATATATATTATTATTATTCGTTTGCTTTTTTTTTTTAGTATTAATAAAATGAAGAGTTTGCTGAAGATGCTCTGGAATTATTGTTTCCATATCTTGAGTTTCTTTTATTGGTACTAATACTTCTGTTACCTGCTACATGATGATTGCTACTGCTAATGTTTCTTTTTGGTACATTCAAAGTCTTTGATTCTTGTTGTGGTTCTTCTTCTGCATAAAGAGGAGCACTTTCATTTGTGTTACTGTTTGTTAAAGTATTACCAGAAGAAGTTGTGTTAGTGTTATTGGGAGTATTACTTTTATTATTACTGTGTATGTTTAAAGCATTTTCAATCTCATTGTCAAAGGTTTTCAATAAATTTCTAATAACATCACACCATTGCCAGATAATTGTATTGAACTCTGAAATATCCACACATTCATCAACTTCTTGTAATAAAAGCTCATCATCTTCTGAAAGTTTTATGTGCATATTATTGTTGGTGTCATTTTTACCTACTAATTCCAACAATTCAATGTCCAAATTACCATTACTATTGTCAATTTTCAAAGCTTCAATAATCCATTGGTTAAACTTAATAAAAATACAATAAACATGTGATATAGTTGTGTTTAATTCATCAGAGATCAGTAATTTTTCATTAAGGGTTTTTGACATAATTTCGTTTTTTAAAGAATTAGTAATTATAAAATTCAAAATCTCAATCAATTCTAAAAGTTTAGTGTTTGAAGTGACAATTCTAATTAAAATTGATCCTATTGAAACATTTGGCTTAAAACCATCATCATGAAATTGTTCAAAGGTCTTTTGTTGTAATAACTGTTTCTCATCTTGCAATTCCTGTAAATTATTTGATAATTCAGAAAAAGTTTGATTTAAAATCTTATATTCACTCTTTTCAATGTTTTCTGGAACATATATCAATTCTTTAAAATAATAATAGTTGTTGAAAAATCTTAATTTCTTGACAAATTTGATTAATAAGTTTCTTTCATTTTTTAATGATGATACTTTTTTAATTAAATTAATGTATTTATTTAATAATTGAATATATGTTGAAATATAGACGGAATGAGATAATAATAACTCAGCGATAGAATTATAAGTATTTAAGTCGATATTTGAATCTTTCAATTCCAATGTTTCTTGACTAAAACCAAAACTTTCATTAGCTGAACTGTTAACATCCTTTGTAATAAAACGACCCATTTTTTTTTTTACTGTTCCAAACAAAATAATAATAATATATTAAAGTAGGTGTTATATAATGGTTTTATTTTATTAGTTAATATTATTAAAATCAGAACAAAGGAAATCAATTTATTTGAGAAAAAAAAAAAAAAATTTCAAGAGCGGTAAATTCAATCTTTGACGGTTGTATTTTATTTTATTTTTTTTGTTAAAAAAAAAAAATTCATACATTAAAAGTTTTAGCAATCATCGTTATATAATTAAACAGTTTTTTTTTTTTGGATTTAATTTATATTTAGTTTTATATGTTTATCATTTGTTTCTTTTAAATGATTTTATTATTTTTAAAATATCGTAATTATATATTTCTATACATATAAATCTATATATAACATTGCTAAAAAAAATAGTTTACCAATCATCATCGTCATCTTCATCTACATCTTCCTCTTGTCTCAGTTTATTGGCTCTAGCAGCTAAAGCGTTGGCTAAACCAGTAGTGAAATCACCACCATTACTCTCCTGTTGTTGAGATTGAGGTTGAACATTTTCTGTTGAGACAGAAATTGTTTTAGCGGGTGTAAAAGAAGATTCATCTTCTGAAAGAGGACCAATGTAAGCTGTTGGTGCCCAACCTACTTTACCTTTCATATTTTCAACTAAAGACCAACCACTCGGATCTGTTTGCTTCAAATATACCACTTCATTTAGTGCAAGCAATAGTTCATTTGGATTATTACCAGATCCATTAAATGCATATAAAGCTTTATATTTAGGTAATGCTGGTTTTGCCATTGGTGGTGGCGGAGAAGCACCATCAACAGAAGTTTGTTGACTGTTAATAACAGGTTGAGGAGCAGGTGCTTTATGTACTTGTTGTTGTTGTTGAACTGGAGCTCTTTGAGTTTGTTGTTGTCTTGGTTGTGGGGCTGAAGCTGGTGTCTTTTTGACTTGTTGTTGTCTTTGTTGTGGAACTGGAGCAGGAGCCTTGTGTGTGTGTTGACTACCATTAACATTATATGCTGCTGATGCTGCTTGTTTGGCCATTGCTTTTGGTGGTGGAGCAGCAGCTTTCTTTGTTGTTTGGGCTGTAGGTGGTGGTGGTCTAGTTCTTTGTTGAGCAGCTGGAGCTGGGGCTTTGTTTACAGATGTGGAAACAGGTTTAGTAGTTCTATTAACACCATTTGACATTCTCTTTTTTTGTGGTTTAGGTTTAGAGTTACTATTAGCAGCATTACCTTGTCTAACTGATATAGTACTAGATTTATAATTATCAGAATATTTGGGAGCAGTTTCATCAACTTTACATTTAACAATATGTAGTTTATTTGGTTTCTTATTATATTCAATAGTACTTGAAATGTTTATATTAATGTTATTGTTAATTTTTTTCAAATGGGTTATGAGTTCAGTCTTGAAAACACAATTCAATAAGTAGTCTGGTTGGGTGCTACTTTTAATGTTTATAGCAAACCAATCATCTTGCAAAGTAGTTAATGAAACATTTTTAATTGAATTTAAAGGAATAGTGAATTCTATAGAGTAAGCTACTTGATTGTTTAAATTACTTGCTGTTATAATATAAAGGTTTTGCATTGTTAACATAAAAGTCTTTTTCAATCTTAAAGCTGATCTACCAAATTTAGTAAACAACATTTCACCGCCTAAAGAAAACATGATTGGTTCTTTAATACCAACTTGTCTTTTAATAAAAGAACCTTTACTTTTAACTCCATTACAAACCAAATAATCTCCCATAAATGATCTAGAACCTAATAAAGACATGGTTCTTCTTTCCTTCCTATATTTCAAAACATTTGTAGTTCCAAAGTCTCTCAATTGTTCAAATATATTTCCATGTTTGAATTCTTTAATAGCTCTTTGAATCTTAGTGATTGCATCAATCTTTCTTTGTAAACGTCTTCTAAAAGCTCTTTGGATTTTAGCAGCCATATTATGCCAATATTTATCTCTCATAGTCTCCAAAGCAAAAATGGTTTCAGGAGTTTTAATAAATACTTTAGAAGTACCGATTTGATATTCAGCTTCTGGAATTCTTGTAGCTTTTAAAATTTCTTTGACAGCATCTAATTCTGAACCTTTCCAAGTGTAATCACCAGCATAGGAACAAGTAGGTGATAATAAGTAAAATCTTTCAACAAATTTATCAAATGTTTGTCTGTAAGCAAAACCTGCTCTTCTAATTCTGACATTTTCTTGTAAACCCAAATATTTGACTTGATGCAATACTTGAGCATTATCATAATCCTCAGGTCTCTTTGTTTGATTTGGCTTGATAGTTCTGATATAAGATGGTTTAGTCTTTGACAATTTTTCAACTAATTCATTAGCACTTTTGATGATTTTATCACCTGCTGTAGGTGGTCTTCTCTTGGAATCCTTATTGACTTCAGTTGGGAAAATAGTTTTCAAAAAATGATTATTAGAAGTTCCAATCAATTCAACTAAATCTTTTTGAAGTTGATCTTTATTTTTATCAGAGATACCCAAAACATCATATGTAACATCACCAGCATAATGTTTAATAATAAACTTGTTTTGTCTATTACCAAAATGTGGGTTTGAAGCAAACAAATTTAATCTTTGAGCAAAAGCTTGATCGGCAGCAGCAGAGTCTGCATGGGCTGTAGCAACAGAATCATTCATAGCTGCAAAGATACCAGGAGGTCTTTTAGATTCAATCAAATCACAAACAATCTTGTTATCAAAATATTTGATTGGAGTCCATTCAATTTGTTCAGCAGCATATTCTTCTTGTTCAGATTTCAAAGTTAATTGAATAAAGATTTGTTGTAATTTTTCATTAACATAGTTAATACACAATTGTTCAAAAGAATTCTTTTCAAAAATTTCAAATCCATAAATATCCAAAATACCAATAGATTTTAAGGAATCATCTTGACCAGATTGAGATCCTAAAGAAACATTGACTCTAAGAACAATCCAATCAAAAAGATTACTATAAATAGCTTTTGCTAAAGCATCTCTCACAGCATTTGCTTGAACAATATTTAAAGGAACATGGTAAACAGAACCTCTTTTCATACCATGATTTGTTTCCATAATTCTTTCAACTAAAGATGTAATCAATACTTGAGAATCAATTTGTAACAAATAAGCAACAAAATCAGTTACAGAAGTATCTTTTACGGCAGCATTACCTTCATCATTTTCAGTGAAAGTAATATTACCGATCCAAAGAATTGCAGCTAGCATTCTGAAAATTTCATCTTGTTCTTGTTCAGTGATACCAATAACATTCATAGCTTTTACAGTTTCATTCCAATCTGTAGAATCATTGATAGTTTCAGCATCAGTACAGGTTGCAGTGTAAACATATTGGTCTGGTTGTTGAACACCATAAAGTTGTCTATATTTATCAGAACACCCTTTAGTAAATTGGTAGAAAATATGGAAATTTCTTTCTCCTTTAATTTGTTGAACTACTCTTTGCTTTTCTAGTAAATAATTTGTGATATTTGCAGCTATGGGTTCATGAGTAGCATTGAATTTTATTTCTAAATATTTACCATGTCTTGAAGAATTGTTATTTCTCAAAGTCTTTGCACAACCAAAAGATTCTAAAAGTGGATTTGTTGCTAAAACCATATCTTTGATCTTACCAATATTAGCACCAGATTCTGAACCAGAGACGGAAGCAATATATTGCATAATTCTCTTGGCAGCTTCAGTTTTACCAGCACCTGATTCACCAGATATAATAACAGATTGGTTTTCATTATATGCCTTTAAGTTGTAATACATAGATTCAGCAATAGCAAAAACATGGGGTGGTTGTTCCAATCTGTTTTTGTTTTTATAAGATTCTAAAACTTCTTCTGTGTAAATACCTAAATCTCTGAAAGGATTAACAGAAACTAAAACATTACCAATATATGTATAAATCAAACCATTTTTAAATCTTAATTCTAAATTTTCATTAATAGATTCATTACTGATCTTACTTAAAAGAGTTAAATCAGATACACCAACTTCTTTTTTCTTATGAGTATCAAAAGTAGCTTTTTGAATCTTTTTTTTAGGAGCTGGTCCTTGATTTTTAGTTCTTGGACCTCTTTTAAGAAGAGCCATGATGGGTTATAACTTTTTTCAATATATATATATATATATAAAAGAATGAAAGTTTATATATATTATTATTATTATTTGGTTTTTTTTTTCAATAAATTTATATAATTAAATGTAAATGTTTGAGTGTTTTTTCCTCTTTTTTTTTTTTTGAAGAATACGTTGTAAAATATGTGTGTGTTAATTTAGAAGTAAATATAGAAATAAAACAAGGTTCCGGAATAAATTAAAAAAAATGGATTTAGGAAATATAATTTTTTCTCCGAACAATCCGGTCTAAGATCAAAAATGTTATTTTTTAACAAATATTCAGTTTAAACATATTAAAAGTGTATTTAAAAAAAAAAAAAACTTAATTGATTTAAATATTTATTAACTATAAATACATCCCTTCTTCTTGTTCTTTTAAATAAACTAAAAAAATCAAAAAGAATTAAAATAAAAAAAAAATTTTTGCTTATAAACATATATATTTTTATATAAATAAATATTTAAATCTTTTTTTTTTTTTAATAGTCTCCTAAAACTAAAACTTCTATACTTTATGTTATATATATATAATATTATTGTTTAATTCAAAACTTAATACTCACCATTTGTTCTCAAATGTCTTTCTTCAGACATTTTTTTCTCAACTTCCGGATCGTAAGTAATGAACTCGTCAAGAGCTTTACCAGCAGGTACCATTGGAAGAACACAAACTTTAGGTTCGACTATGACTTCTAACAAAATTGGACCATCATTGTAAGTTAAGAATTCTTTCAAAGTGTCATCCAATTTAGCTGGATCTTCAACCTTCAAAGCTTTAACACCCATAGCTTCAGCAACTTTACAGAAGTCAGGGTTCAATTGATGGGTATGAGAGTATCTGTTTTCATAGAATAGAGATTGCCATTGAGTAACCATACCTTGTTCTTCGTTATTTAGCAATAAAATCTTGACTGGAGTTCTGGCTTGAGCAGCAGAACTTAATTCACCAATAGTCATGTTGAAAGAAGCATCACCATCAATATCAACAACGATAGCATCTTTTCTTCCAACTTGAGCACCAATGGCTGCCGGTAGACCGTATCCCATTGTACCTAAACCACCAGAAGATATGAATTGTCTTGGCTTTGTCCATAACCAATGTTGAGCAGCCCACATTTGATGTTGACCAACACCAGTGGTGACAATAACATCTTTACCTTTAGATTGGTACATTTCATTAGCCCAGTGTGATAGTCTGGCAATGGCAGTTTGTGGTTTGATCTTAGAACCTGGAGATTCCTTAGTGTATTGATATGGATATTTCAATTTCCAAGCTTCAATTTGAGAGAACCATTCACCTCTTTCTTTCTTGGTAACTTCATTGATTAAAGGCAATAATATCTTCAAGTTGTCAGTAGCATCACCTTCAATTGGGACAGTAGCTTCAACAACCTTGTTTATGTTCTTGGCACAGATATCGAAGTGAATGATACCACCTCTACCTTGTTCAGCAGCTTCCTTAGCCTTTGGAGCAAATTTACTCAAAGTACCAGTGACTCTATCATCAAATCTGGCACCAATACATATGATTAAATCAGCATTTTGAATGGCCATGTTGGCAGTACCACTACCATGCATACCCAACATATCCAAGGACTTGAAATCTCTTTGATCAAAAGAACCTAGAGACTGAAGAGTATTTGTGACTGGAATTTGTGCTTTTTCAGTCAATTGTTTCAATATTTCTGGACCTTCTTGATCTTTATTTAGAATACCAGCACCACAGTAGATAATAGGTTTTTTGGCAATATTAATCAAATCAGCTGCTCTGTTAATGTTTGTTAAAGTAAATTCATCAACAACTTTCTTTGCCAGTTTAGAAATGGTGTTTGTTGGTAAGACAGCAGTACTGTTTTCCATCTTTGGGTTGACAGCATTTGGATCAACGTGAGATTTTGGTAGACTGTTTCTTAAAACAGCAGAGGTAACATCCTTTGGTAAATCAATCAAGACAGCACCTGGTCTACCTTGGTTTGCAATTTGGAAGGCTTCATTGATTCTCTTTGGAAGTTCATCAACATTTTTGACCATGACATTCCATTTAGTACAAGATCTAGAAATACCAACCATATCAGCTTCTTGGAAAGCATCAGTACCAATAGCAGAAGTGGCAACTTGACCAGTGAAAACGACTAATGGAACACCATCAGCCATAGCATCAGCCATTGGAGTGATGATATTGGTGGCACCTGGACCAGAAGTGACCAAAACAACACCAGTTTTACCAGTGGCTCTAGCATAACCTTCTGCCATATGACCAGCACCTTGTTCATGTTTAGGTAAAACAAAAGTGAAAGCATTAGAGTTGTGGATAGCATCATAAACTGGTAAAATG
The DNA here is from genome assembly GCA_001664025.1 of Hanseniaspora valbyensis NRRL Y-1626. Lineage (NCBI taxonomy): Eukaryota > Fungi > Ascomycota > Saccharomycetes > Saccharomycodales > Saccharomycodaceae > Hanseniaspora > Hanseniaspora valbyensis. The sequence continues at coordinate 202,183 of LXPE01000002.1, forward strand.
GCACCACCTGGGTAACCAAAGATGGTGTCAACATTATGGACTCTCATCATTTTTTCAAAAATTTGACCACCAGTCAACCCAACAAAGGATGAATCTAAATCAGCTTCAAAACTTGGTTTCTTAGCAACAGATTGGTTGAAGCTTGGAGCTGGGGTAGCTCTTTGATAGGAAACTTGAGGAGCAGTGGAAGTAGATGCTGAAGAAGAAGAATATAGTCTGAAAGCTAATGGTTTGGCAATCTTATTAGCTTTACCATTTAGAGCTCTATAGACATTTTTGTTCAAAGTTTGTTTTGTAAAAAAAGTTTTATTATTGCTCAAAGCTGTAGATTGTCTCAACATTTTATCTGATTTGTAAATAAAAGGAAGAAAAATAGTATAGCAGCAAAGTATCACTAACGATTATATTTAATATGGTTTAAATTAATATATATATATTAATTGTGTTATTTATTTAAAAAATATATATATATAGATAATTAATTATATATATATAAATATATAGTTTCAATGTGTTAAAAAATCAATTAATTTTAAATACTTTGGACAAATAAAAAATTGTGAAAAAAAAAAAAAAAAAAAACCTTGATGACTCAATAATTTTTTACAAAAAAAAAAAAAAAAAATTTTTTTCGCCTTTTCTTTTTTTTTCCTCCAAAATAATCAAAATCGGCCCATTTAACCAAAAAAATAAAAAAAATTTCATTTAAAAGAGAAGAAGACAAAGAAATAATATATTTTAGTAACGCTTGTATTTTTTTTTCCCCCAACAAAATTTACAGCGATATCGGTTATACACACCACACACATATGTTATATATTTATTTAAAAAAATTGGAAGGATAACACAATTTTGTCATGATTATATGGTCTTCTTCACCTACAGTAAACTCCGATGTTCAGTTTAGGAGATAAAAAGCTTTTAATTAATATAAAATATGTTTTTTAAAAGAAATGTTTGTTTTTTTTTTACTTTATTTAAATTATATATAAATAAGCTCTATTGTATTTAAAAGAGGCATTATTTTTTTTTATTTTTTTTTAATTTTAAACATTAACTCTGTTGTTTGGTGAGTTCTTCATTCTCTTGTTGTCTTCTGGTAAAGCTTCACCAATCTTATCCCATTGAGCTCTAGTCATTTTAGTCCAATCTACAGTGGTTGGTAAGTTTTTCAAATATTCAGCCTTATCAGTTTCAGACATGCTTGACATTGAAGAAGATCTTTGTTTAGAAGGAGTTTGGTCATTATATTCTCTAGAGTAGATGACATCAGTTGCTCTACCAGAATTGCTTGAACCACCACCACCATAGGACTTGTTATTGTCTTCTTTCTTTATATGTTTGTTTGGGTTATGTACTGCAAAAGCGTTTAAAAATTTATCCATTATTTTTTTGTTTTTTATATTTGTATGGTTTCTAGTATATATCTTTTTTTTTTAAATAAATAAATAATTAAAATTTTAAGAAAATATGAATTAATACTTTGAATTTAAAATAAACAGCTACTTATATACTGTAGTTTTTTATTTTATTTTTTTTTAAAAAAAAATAATATTGATCATCTAAACATTTTCATCAATCAAAGATAAAGAATAAAAGTCTTATTAAAGCCCCCCCCCCACTTTCCCTTCTAATTAAAAAAAAAAAAAGAAATTAGAAAAAAAAAAAAAAAAACGTTCATATTTTAATGTACAAATCATTTCTCTCCTCCTTATAAATTATCATTTTATTTTTAATATATATATATATATAAAAGTGAAAACACAAAATATTACTACATAATCATTAAATCTATTTATATTTTTTATTTATGTTAAATAATTTAAATTTATTATCTATATTTAAAATTTTATCTAAAAGATTTTTTAATATATGTTTATAAATAAATATTATTATATATTTTTAAGGGATAAGAAACATCTAAATGACCTTATTTAATTTATTTTTTTTTTTACGTATCAAAAATATTTGGACATAGTGTTTTTTTTTTGTATGGTATCAGGATAAATGGAAGTTCACCAAAAAGGGAAACAACAAAAATTAACATGTGATGCTTTGATTTTTGAAAATATTCACCACTTTTTTTTTTGTTTTTAAAAAAAAATAGTCTGAAAAATAAATACTACGGTAGCGGATCAAAGAATAAGAAAAAAAAAAACATTTCTTTTTTTTTTTTAACACCGCCGAAACTGTGTTTACAGATGATTAAATTTCACTTTTTTTTTTTTTTTTTTACTTTTGCTAAAAATCATTAATATCATTATATATTAAATCTAAATAAAGAATATAGATTTATTTTTCTTATTTATTTGCTACTTTAATTACCTATATGGTGATTATTATTTTTTATTTAAAAAAAAAAAAACAATACAATTTTGTGCTAAATATGTTAAGGTTAATTAGAAGTATCAACAACAACTCTACCTACAATCTTACGTTGTTCCATATCATCAAAGACCTGTTCTAATTGACTTAAACCAACAACCTTAACTTCAGAGTTAACTAAACCTCTGTTGAAGAATTCTAAAGCTTCTCTAGTGTCAGCTCTGTTACCAACATAAGAACCTACAATCTTTAAAGATTTAACAACATGGTCAAAGACATCAGACTTGACAACAGCACCAGCTGGTAGACCAACCAAGACAATAGTACCATTGGTTCTGCAGTATTTAGTAGATAAGGAAATGGAGTCGGATGAAGTAGCCAAGTTGACAACGGCATGTGGACCACCATGAGTGGCTTCTTGAATATCCTTAACAATGTTATCAGTCTTTCTGAAGTCAATAAAGACTTCACCACCCATCTTGTTAAAGAATTCCTTCTTATCATCACCAGAATCAATACCAATGACTCTGAAACCCATAGCTTTAGCATATTGAGTAGCCAAAGAACCTAAACCACCTGCACAACCGGTGATCAAACACCATTGGTTTGGTTTCAAATTAGAAGCCTTTAAAGCCTTGTATACAGTTAAACCACCACATAGAATTGGAGAAACTTTAGCCATGTATTCATTAAAGTTTTCGTTACCCCAGTTTGGTAATTCTTCAGGTTTGGTTAACTTGGCAGCTTGAACAGCATCTGTAGTGGCATATTGTTGGAAAGAACCGTTATGGGTGGCACCACTTAATTCAGCTTCCGGACAGTTGGATTCATGACCAGTTTCACAGAATTCACAAGATTGGCAAGATGATTGCAACCATTTGATACCGGCTAAATCACCTAATTTCCATCCTGCTACTTGGGAACCCATACCAACAACTATACCAGCACCTTCATGACCACCGACTAAGTATGGATCAAATTTATATTTGATTTCTGGCCAATCACCTTTGTAGACATGTAAATCAGTGTGACAGACACCGGAGTATAAAACTTTGACTAAAAGTTCATGTGGTTTTGGTTCAGGAACTTTTATATCTTCGTATTTCAAACCAGCATCATGTTCATAAAAGACAACACCCTTTTGTGTTTCTGGAATTTGGAAAGTACTGTTGAATCTCAAAGCAGCATTAGCTGTGTATTTTAATAATGGAGTTTTGGTTGATAATAAACCAGATCTTAAAGAGGTGGTTAATAAAGTTTGTTTACTTGTTGCAAGAACACTTTTTCTAACAGTAGATAGCATATTTATTTTAATTACAGTTTGGTTTTTACAAATAATAATATATAAATATAACATTATAATAAAAATATATTTTACAAAAAAAAAGAGTAGGGGGAAAAATTAAAGAAAAGCCCTTTTTTTCAAATTTTAAAAAGTTGAAAAAAAAAAAAATTTATTGTTGTTAACTAAACATCTTCGTTTATATATGCACCTTGAATTCTAAATGATGTGAAAAAAAAAAAAATTATTAAAAGTATAGAAAAAAAAATATATATATATTAATAAAAATTATCTATCTTAAAATAGGGTGAGAAAAAAATATTCTTAATCATTTTATAAGGAAGTATGTAAATTTTTTTTTTTGTTATACCATAGGAATGTTTTTGTTTTTTTTTTTTTTTTAAATTAGTCATTCGGTTGACTAAACGTCTTTTTTTAGACCAATCCTTTAATTAGTTCTATTTTGAAGCCTCTTTGAATTCAACTAAGAGATTTATTAGCTTTCTGTTTTTTTTTTTTTTCTTTTTGTGAGTGAAAAGTCGAACTTGCGGAGCTAATTCCCCTATCGCTCTAATAGTTAGAGCAATAACAACAAATTTTCAGCCAGTTGTATACCAATAACGACTTGTTTATTAAGAAAAGAAGGTTTAAATTACCTTTTGAAAAAAAAAAAAGAACATTAGTAAACTATTAAATCAATGTATCTAGCTTTTAATTTGTCTAACTTTTTTTTCGCCAAACATTTTTGATTTTTTTAATCATTTAAAATCTTATTATTTTTATTTTTTTATGGGGTCTTTATTTATATTCAAAAAATACCTTTATTATTTTAATTGGTTAAATTAATTTTTGACTTTTTTTTTTTAAAAAAAAAATATATATATTCAAGCTTTTCTTTTTAACATGATTTTTTTTTGTTTTTCAAACTTTTTGTATTCCTATTTTAGGATATGAACAAAATATAATTACTTGTTTAGGAAAAATAAATAGACTAAAAAAATTTAATAATATTAAAAACATATATATAAATAAAAGATTTTTTGTGTTTTTTTTTTTTTCAATCTGTTTAAATTATGTTTTTTTTTTTTCATAAAATAAAATGAATAAATATACAGATGAATAAAGGGAATTAAATATAATAAAAACCAACTAATAAAAATTTCTCTTTTTAAAAAAAAAAAATTTAGATTAGTTTAAATTTATAATTATTCAAAAATAATGGATTCTATTGGACAAATTATACTTATCTTAATATCATTCAGGTGAATGGTATCTAAATGTTTATTCAATAATAACTTTTTATAAATATAATATTAATAATAAAAATTAAACAACAATTATTTGTTATATGATGATATTGGCCAATATGGTCATTTTTTGCTATAAACCCAGCTCTTCGATTGGGAGATGTGTTAATTTTAACACATGTATTCCCCGTGAGACAATTATGTTACATCTCTGAAATAATAAATCAAATTATTACATGTTTTTTTTTTAATAATATTATTTATTTTGCACACCATGAAGTTATACTTTGTAAACATATAGATAAATATTGATTTTGTTTTAAAAGAACAATTTTATTATATAAATAAAATATCTTTTGTATATCTTTAATTAAATTGATTTAAATAAATAATTAAAATTTGTAATCTTGTTAATGCACGTGATTATCTCCAGTCGTTTATAAAATTTAAAAATCACCCTTACAAAATTTGCTTTTTTTTTTTTTTTTTGTTAAACTTTCTTGTTTAAACAGTTTTTTTTTGTTTTTTTTTTTTTAAAAGCAACATATCTTTTTTTTAAAAGATTAATAAATATAATAACAACCAGTAGCCCAAAGAGAAATCCTTTATTTATTTATTTTTTCTATATTAAAACAAAAATAATAATAATCATGTTTCCAAACGTCTTCCCAGCAATTGTTGATACTTTAAAACCTATTATCTTTTCTAAAAACTATTTACCTAAATGGCTTTTATTCATTTCTGTTGTTTCCATCTTCAACAGTATTCAATGTTTTTCTAAAATTGGTATTTCTTTAACTAAGAAAGTTTACAGTAACACAAGTGCTAAAAATAACAATGAAATTAACTCTTTAACTTGTAGATTATTTGGTACTTGGACTTTCATTGCTTGTATGATAAGATTATATGGTGCTATATATACTTCCAATGAACAAGTTTACCAATTATGTTTTATCAGTTATATTGTTGCTTTAGGTCATTTCGGTTCTGAACTTATTGTTTTCAGAGCTTGTAAATTCGACAAAGGTATTGCTGGACCATTTATTGTTGCTACAACATCTTTGATTTGGATGTACAAACAAAAGGAATACTACACTGGTTCATCTTGGTAAAGAGATTTTATTTATGTTTTTTTTTTTTCCTAAACAAAATAGTTTTCCCTTTTAAATAAATAAATATTTATGTTTTTTTTTTTTAATAATTAATCAATTTTTTCTTTTTCTTTTGTTAATTTTTATTTATTTGAAATCTCTTAAGCTTCCATAATGTTCACCTAATGTAAATGTATGTTTATAATAAATTAATTTCAATTCTGGATTCTTAAAATCTGAATCATCACCAATATAATATTGTGAATTTTCTTGTAAAATAAATATTTTACTATTAAAAATTTTACTAAAGATGGATAATTCAATTTCACCGCCCCATGCAGCAGTATTTTCCATTTTTTCACAGTATTTATCAAAGTCTTGTAATTCATCAGTAGATTCATCAAACAAAATGAATTCATATTTTTCCTTATTTTCTCTCAAATAAGATACATTTAGTTGTCTTAATGTTTGAATATTTAAATTTTCATAAAAAGCTTCTGGTTCATTAAAGAACTTAAAACTTTTTGGAATAGCATAGTCGCTAAACATAGAAGCTGAGTGTCGTTGTTGAAGTTGATCCAAAATAGAGTAATATAAACAATGGCCATCTGCTTTTATCTCTTCTTGTTTCAATTCTAAATTTTCACATCTTAAATTTAAAGCTTCTTCCTCTATTTTTTTCAGATTGGGAAGAAGTGCTGCTTCTTCAGCAGCCTCTTTTTGTAACCTTTCATGTTCTATTTGTTTTCTCAACTTTCTTTCCTTTTGCCTATTTTTCTTTGGTTTTCTTTCTTCTTGGTTGTTCTCAGTATTTAGTGTGGTGTTTTTAGGTGTGTTATCACTGTATGAATTTATATGTTTTAATAAAGCTTCTGGAGATGTGTCATCCTCTTCATCATCTTCTTCCTCTTCTTTACTTTCAGATGTACCGTTTTTCTGATATTCAGTATGTTTCGAAAGCCATATGTTTATTTCTTTATCTTGATTATATTTTAAATTAAAAAGTAAATCTTTACTTTTTTTCTTAGCTTTAGTCTTCTGAGTTTTGTTTTCAGCTGAAGTTCTCATTTCATCACAAAAAGCTTCAACAGTTGCTAAATTCTTATTATGTATTGAAAGTAAATCTTCATGAGAAATAGTGATAATATCATCAACTTTTAGCAAGTTATCTGTATTAAAATCCATTTTTTTCAAAAAGTTTTATGGTCATTTTTAGTGATAAGTCTCTTATTACTTTAAACAAGCTATTTAAAAAGACAGTTATTTATATCCTTTAACTAATATGAGTTTGTATTTTGAGAAAAAAAAAAAACATTATCCATATTTACATATCAACATTTGATATATTTTAGGTTTTTTTTTTTTTTTTGAGCATAAAATAATCGGGTTTAAGGATTTTAGTTTTTTTGTTAACTCATTTAATTAAAACAAATTGAGTAAAAAATTATTATTGTAAAGTTACAAAAAAACAAAACAAAAGGATCATACTTATTATTAGAAAAAGTATTAAAGTATGTTTTTTATTTTTTTTTTTTAAATTTATTTTTGTAAAACATTTAAATGGTAAAATTTTAAACTAATGAGTAAATCTTACTTTTAAATTTTTTTATTTTGAAAAACCTCAAATATACATGAATTAAACCAGAAATTATATAAAATAAATACAAGATATAAAAAAAAATTACATATGGATATTAAACAAAGTATAAACATAAACAGTATACCTAAAAGCCAAATTTTAACAACTTTGAATTTTGGTTTAAAAAGAAAAAGATCTCAACTGTTTTATAAACACCTGAATTTAAATATTGAAGATTTACAAAAATATGGTAATAAAAATAGCAAATGTGACTTCATTTTGGAATTCCGGAACCCAGTTAATGCACACACACAAGATCTCCTCAATGATAAAAAAAAAGAGTCTAGGAACAATGTATTGACTTCTTTTTCTTCTGACTCTTCTTCTTCTTGTTGTTCATGCAATGATTTAACATTAAACTTTAAAAAACCAAAGTTGCTGTCTTTAAATGATTGTGATAACTTTGATGATATGTATCATCATCCTTCAGTAAGAAAACCAAATTGGACTTGGAATAAACTATACCAGCAAAAATTAAACTACATAAACAAAAAAAGAAACTTTGAACCGACAACCACTTTACTATACGCTTCGAAAAAAATTGATTTAAAGAAATCTCTAAATGAAACTCCAACGCCTAGAAATACATTCAGTGATGATGGTGATGGTTTTGGTTCTACACCAGTTTTGCAAACAGATAAAGTAACCACTAAATTTAGTTTTGCAAACGCATCAGATCAATCTTATTTAGATAGTTCAATATATAGTGATAATGATTGCACAACTGATTGTGATGATTTAGAAGTTCTATCTTTAATAGCAACAAATAATAATAATAATTCATGTATTTTAGATGATCTTAGAGATATGTCAAGTTACAATACAAATGCTTTATTAACAGGATTTGAATCTCCTTGTACTATGAGCCTATAAAAATTCAAATATAAACAAATATGATTAGTAAGTTTTACTTAAAATTTACATATCCTTTAATAATAATAAATATATATATATATAAATTACAAATAAAATATAAATAAGATAAAAAGCTTTTTTTAAAAAATATTAAATTTCAAATTTCAGTATATATAAATATATAATTCAATTGTACAAATGGCAGAGTGGAAATAAATAAAATTTCTTAAGTGAGCCAAAAGAATTCAAATATAGATCTCTGTAATAACTCTAACTACTGATAACCCACAGCTAAAAGATAATATTGGAAAAACTGGTAAACTGGGCCTAGAGTAGGCATTGACAAATCATTTATAATATACATATAATCCATTTTTTTTTATATATGAAATACAATATCTTTACTATTTATAAGTATCTTTAAAAAAAAAGAAAAAGGTTAAAGAGTTTAATTTTTTAATAAAAAGTTAATAATTTAATATTATTATTTTGTTTCTTTTAAAAAATTTAGTTCTTTGGGGTGTATTCCTTGGAGTCAATGGAAACCTTGACAGATGGAGGAACGGCGAAAGATAAGAATTGACCGATAGCAGAACCTGGAATTTGACCGGTGATGTATCTCTTGTGAACTCTCATTTCGTAAGTTTCCCAAGTCTTGGAACCTTCACCATTTGGAGTCTTTCTGGTGGTGATTTTTAAGATCTTAGTTGGTAATCTGATTGGACCCTTCTTGTAGGATAAAGCAGCAAACTTCTTGGAGACAGTAGTACAGAAAGCTTCTAATTCCTTAACATTGTTAGAAACCATGTTTAACTTAACTAAGTATAACTTATCGGATTGATCTTGAACTTTTTCAACTTCGGACATTTTTATTTAATATTATCTTTTATTACTTTTAAAGAGTCGGCTGGTTTTTAGCTATATTCCTATTCTTAATTAATGCCTTTAATTCATTTTAAATATATTTTGCAGTGAATGTTCAAAAATCTTTCAGCATTTGTTAACTCCGTAATAATTTTTTTTTTCTCAAAAAGTTACCTATAACACCAACATTTAAAAAAAAAAAAATAAATGAAATGTATATATTTTTTTTTTTTAATTTTTTAAAATCATAATATTTTTAGCAATTTAGAATGAAGTAAAAAAAAAATAATACGAATATATTACGGCTTAAATCAAATAAAAATTTATAAAAAAAAAAAAAATCATGTAACAAAAAAAAAATTCAAAATAAATTTTAGCAAAAATGGAAACTCCAACGGAGTTTCCATTTAAAAAAAATGAAAATAAACATTTCCATAATCCACGAGTTGCAAAAAGTTAATTAAATTAAATTTATCTTATCTAGAGAAAAAAAGTTGTGTTTTTTTTTCTCTTAAATAGATTAAAAAGTAAAAAGTGTTATGTATAAAAATCTTAAAAATCACAGTATATAAACTCAGCAATAACCCAGATAAATTATAAAGTTTTATTTTCTCTATTTCACTTTATATACACATATATTATTTTAAAAATAAAATAAATAAAAAACCAAAAATGACATTAATTAAAGAAAAAAACAATAGTATTGATTACCTTAGATCAATTGGATCAGTAAGAGACACAACTTCTGAAATTTTCAATTACATTAAAGCAAATGGTAAAGGTAAATATTTTAGTCTGAATTTAGAAAAAATGCCTGATGTTGCTGAATTTGTAGTTGAAAAAATAATCAAGCCAGATTATCCAACAACAAATGATTTAGCCAAAATTCCACCACATGGAAGATGGCAACATTTAGATTGTTTAAATATTAATAGAATGGAAAAACTTATTCAAACATGGAAACAAGATCCAACTGTTGATGAAATTGAAATTTGTAGAAGAATCATTGATCTATTTGTTTTTAGTGTTTTAATTGATGCCGGGGCAGGTAATGCTTGGAACTACTTTGAATCAGAGACTAATTTGAAAATTGGTAGATCTGAAGGTTTAGCTGTTGCTTCTTACTACATGTTTGTAAAAGGTCAATTATCTAATGATCCAAAAAATGATCCATACAAAGTTCATGGTGAAAGATTGACAAAATGGGATTTACAAAAAGATTTTAAACCTAGTTTTCAAATATCAAATGAAAATGAAATGGCAGGTTTAGAAGGTCGTTTGAAACTTGTTGTTTCACTTGGTGAAGCATTGGTTTCTAATAAAGAAATATTTGGAGAAGATGCTAGACCAGGTAATATCATTGATTATTTGTATAAACAAAGATTAACTGAATATGAATCAACTACAATTGATTTAGAACAAGTTTGGGAGGCTTTGATGACAGGTTTAGTCACCATATGGCCAAAAAGCAGAATGCTTGTTGAAGGTCAACCTTTAGGTGATTGTTGGAAATTAGACACAATTCCTGAAAACCCTGACTTTATTGTTACATTCCACAAGTTAACTCAATGGTTATGTTATTCATTATTAGTTCCTATGCAAAAATATGGATATAAATTTACTATCTTGAACACTGACTTACAAACTGGATTGCCAGAATACAGAAATGGAGGTTTATTCTATGATTTAGATGTTATTCAATTATTGCCTTCTGTTTATGAAAGAGGTTTGGAAAAGACAAAAGAAATTGAAACTTCTTTAGAATGTGCCTATGAGATTCCAACTTTTGAGCCTCATGATGGTGCTATAGTTGAATGGAGATGTTTAACAATTGGACTTTTAGATTATCTTTTACCTTTGGTCAATGAAAAATTAGGATATGAACTTCAATTAGCTCAATTAATTGAAGCAGGTTCTTGGAAAGGTGGAAGAGTTATTGCCATGGAAAAAAGACCTAAAATTAACGGTGGCCCACCAATTAATCTATTAAGTGATGGTACTGTCTTTTAATATAAAAATATAAATAAAAATTTCTTAATACTAATATTTGCATTATATAATAAATCTATTTCAGTTAATGAAATAAAATTTATATATATTCAACTAACTTCTTTTTTTAAAAAAATGAATATAATATTCAACTTGAAATTTTAAAACAACTGATTGTAATAAAGCAAAAGGCTTTACTTCATATCATATCGTATTTCATTTTCCCAAATAAAGATGTTTTTTTGCTATAAAAGTTATAAAGTAATTTTTTCGGTATACAAAAATACATCGGGGGATTGGTCTAGTGGTATGATGCTTGCTTTGGGTGCAAGATGTCCCGGGTTCAATTCCCGGATCCCCCCTTTGATTTGTATTTTTTTTTGGTTTTTTTATATTTAAAAAAATATATGTTTTATTTTTTTTTTTTATTTTCTTATACTTTTCAAGTAAATGCTTTGTTTGTTTAATAGATTATTTTGAATTTATATAATTATATTATTTAAAGTTATGTTTTTATTTTTTTTTAATCCTTCTTACTCTTTTTTACGTTCAACAGGTAAAGTGACTAGTTGAACATTATCTTTCAAAGTTAAAAACTTTAATTTGATGCTCCATTTACTATTGAGATGGCCTTGTGATTTTCCATAATTAATCTTATGATCATCATCTATTTCCAACAATACTTCTTGTTCCAAATTTTGTAGATCTAGCCAATTTAAAATAACAGTTCTCATTTTTTGAGCTATTTGAATAGCTTTACTCTTGTCATTTGAATGTCTTGTCCAAATAGAAGCTCTTAAGAATCTATTTCTCTTACTAAACACGACACCATTTACAATACTTGAATATTCACCAGTTTTAGTATCATCTTCATCTTCTTGTGGTTCTTCTGTACTAGGTTCATTTGTATTCAAAAAATCATTATAAAAAATTGCAGATTGTTGCAGCCAAGCTTCATCTTCTTCTTTTAAAGGTTCTAGGTCTTCGAAATGTTCACATATGGCCATAAGCATTAAGTTCAGCCAAACTACTTTCATTCTATCAATATCATTAATTTCAACTATTATTTTACCTCCTTTGCTGTTGTTTTCATCTTCCCATTCAGGTCTTAAAGGTGTTCTAAATAAATGGTAATCAACTTTTACAGGTAGTTGATCAATGGATGGAATTAAAGAATTTAAAGCCCAAAATTCCTCAAGTGTTTTGATTTCCATTATTGGTCTTAATAGTGCTGACCATTTTTCATTACTACTAATCTTTGGTTTAGTATACCACAATTTCCATGTAGAATTTAAAGGATGCTTATTATTATCTGGATATTCATTGTCTGTGATTTTGGAATTGCTGTTGTCTATAGAAACAACTTTTGAAAGCTTACTGCTTAAAATTTTTTTATTTTTAGAACTTTGAGATTTTGGCTCTTCTGAAGATTCACTACGTAAGATATCAAAAGACATATTTTAATTGTTGTTTTTTTTTGGTTGTTCTCTATGTTTCTCTTTCTCTTTTTATTTTTTTTTTTAATTCTCACTTTATAAGGAAAAATGGTTTTCAACAAAAGAGAAAGAGAAAAAAAAAAAAAGTTTGAAAGGAAAATTTTTAAAAAGTCATGTGGGCAAGATTGATTAATGCATATTTGATACAACAAAAAAATATATTTATAATAAAACTTTTAATTTCTGTTCTTTAAAAAATTATTATACAAAGCTCCAAGACATACTAATAACATGAAAGATATAGCTACTGATAATTTATTCTTTATTAATTTTGAAATTAATGGTACCACAAAAAGTGAAATCTTTGAAAGAGGCAATTCTATATATAATACTAGTAGACAACCTACAAACAGTTTAACTATTGACAGCTTTATTGATAATTTGAAAAACAAAAACATCGAATTCAAAGATATTAAAAATATAAACTTTGTTAAACCATTAGGTAAACCTAAAGGATTAAATTATACAAAAGAATTTAAAGAACATTTGGATAAAATTAAAAAAAATCAAGTTTTAAAAGATATATATAATAAAAATACCGATAGTGATGAAGAAGACAAACAACAAAGTTTTCAACAGATGCAAAAGGAAATAAAAGAACAAATAACTACGATTTTTAATATATTATTAACAGTAGTTAGTTGTATTGTTGCATGTTGGTATTGGACTCCTTATGTTTCTATTAGTTATAGACTGCTTTTATGTATATTTGTGGGTATTTTAGTTCTTATTGCTGATGTTGTAGTGTATAATAGCTTTCAAAGAAATATAAAACCCTCTAATGAAAAGAGAACAAAAAATAATAATACTAAAAATAAGAGCATGTAATTCTTTTTCTTTATTTCTTTTTTTTTTCCAAATAAACTAATTTCTTTGAGTTATTGACATTGCAATTGGAGGTTCAGGTAAATCTTCTACAGATATATTAAATTTATTTTTTATTAATGGTCTGAATATAATAGAAGAAGGAAGTACAGCTTTATGGATAACTTTATTGTTGATCAAAGTATTTAAAAGTTTTTGTCTTTCACTGCCCATCTTGCTTTTTATTGTACAAGTGGTGTGGATTTCCTGCTTGTTTTTTTCTTTTTTGTTTAAATCATACAAACCTTTATAAAACCCCCATTTAAATAAATCTAAAAAAAAAGATGAGAATCCATAATCTGGCCAAAATATTTGAGAAAATACTAAAGAACCATGTTGGTGTGTTTGCCATATTAAATAGTCACTATATCTTGTTGCACCTGATGTTCTTATTAAAAGGTCACACTCTGGCGTATACTTTGATAAGCACATTTGTTGTTCTAAACTTTTTTCAGAAATTGCATATTTGTTGTAATCAATTAATTTTGAATGGACATTATCTTTGATGGCATGATAAAAAGCAGACAAAAAAAAAAATTTTTTTTAGAAAAAAAAATAAATCAAAATGACGCATTTTAAATTTTTCAATTTAAAAATCACATCGGCTGATTTATAATTGGCTCTATTTGCTTTTTTTTTTTCAAAATTTTTTACAAAAACAACATTAAACTTTCTGAAATATCAATAAACATAATATAATCACTAAACCAATTATTATTTTAATTTACAATTTATTGCATTAACTAACGTATAATTGCTAAAATGTCTAAAGAAGTTCAAAAAGATACAAAATCTGCTGCTCAAAAAGTTTCAACAACAGGATCATTTATTGCAGGTGCTGCTGCTGCTTGTATTGCTGTAACTTTCACAAATCCAATTGAAGTTGTTAAAACTAGAATGCAACTTCAAGGTGAACTGAATGGTAAACTAGCAACTAAAACATACAAAAATCCTGTCCATGGTTTGGGGGTAATTTTTAAAAATGAAGGTATCAAAGGTTTGCAAAAAGGTTTGAACTGTGCTTATATATACCAAATCGGTTTAAATGGTTGTAGATTAGGTTTTTATGAACCAGTAAGATTCCAACTTAATAGATTATTTGTTGCCTCTTCTGCTGATGCACACAAAGTTCAAAACCCAATCATCAATATTGTTGCTGGTGCTACTTCTGGTATTATTGGTGCCATAATTGGTTCTCCATTATATTTGGTTAAAACTAGAATGCAATCATACTCCACTCACGTTAAAATTGGTCAACAAACACATTACAAATCATTTTTGAATGGTTTAACACAAATTTACAAAAATGAAGGTGGTATTTTAGGTCTTTTCAAAGGTGTTGATGCCGCTATTTTAAGAACAGGTGCTGGTTCCGCCGTTCAATTGCCAATTTACAACAGTGCTAAACACTTTTTGTTGAATAATGAATTAATGACTGAAGGTACTCCTTTGCATCTAACAGCTTCAACTATCAGTGGTATTGGTGTAGGTATAGTTATGAACCCTTGGGATGTAATTTTAACAAGAGTTTACAATCAACAAGGTCACTCTTATTACACGGGTCCTATTGATTGTTTAAAGAAAACTGTTAAATCAGAAGGTGTTTTAGCTCTTTACAAAGGTTTTCGGTGCTCAAATTTTCAGAATTGCACCACACACAATTATGTGTTTAACTTTCATGGAACAAACTATGAAGATTGTTGCTACAGTTGAACATAAGTTACTAGCTGCATAAATAAATTTAATTTGATATATATATATATATATATATTTAATGATAATAACAATAACAACAATAAATGACATTAACATGAGAAAAAGAATTATACACACATCTATATACTCATTTAGTTTAATAGAGAGTTTAATAATGTTTTTTTTTTTTTTAAACTTATTATTTAAATCTGAATAGTAGGCGCGTAATCTAGCAATTTCCTAATAAAGAAACATACATTAAAAACGGAAATACAAATGATAATAAAATCATTTGTATTTTTTTCTGTGTGAAATTAATGATAAGAAATGATGAGTTTAATCAAGAAACAATATTTTTTTTTATAAAATAAAATAGATAAAGCATTAATATTAAGATGAATGGAAACAATTTCAATTTAAACTTTCATACTAAAGAAACAAGATTAAAATAAAAACCAATCATATATTAGAAGATTTGCAAAAGGGAGGAACAAAAAAACATAAAAGATGACTTTAAATTATAAATATTTACTTTACAATCATTGTAAAGCTGTAAATTCTGTTAAATATAAAAATATTGATTATGTTTTTGATATTAAAAAACCTTATGTAACAACAACAAATGCTATTCACAAATTATATTATTATTTCTTTTCAATGTTTTTCATTTCAAACTTAATGTCATTATTTCAAACTTTTTGGTTAATAATTTTATCTTATGGATCAGCACCAAAACACCTATCTTTTATTATGGATGGAAATAGAAGATTTGCTAAATCTATAAACCAGCCATTAAAAAAAGGGCATGAATTAGGTTCTTTAACTTTACTTCAAATCATTTATTTTGCTAAAACAATTGGTGTTAAAGACTTATCTGTGTATGCATTTTCAATTGAAAATTTTAATAGATCCGAAAAGGAGGTTGAACTTTTAATGAGCTTATTGGTAACAAAATTGACCGAATTAGCACATAAATGTACAGATGAAAAGATAGTTGATAATGTTGTATTTAGTGGTACTCAAATTAAAATTGTTGGTGACAGATCATATTTGGCTGATACTATTAATGCTAAAATTGATGAGATTGAAAAAATAACTACTATTAAAAATGAAGCTGCTATAGAATTTACCTTGTATATTTGTTGTCCATACACTTCAAGAAATGAGATTTATTAAAACTATAGCCGTTTTTGGCCGATATCGCTCCTTAGTTAATTGTGCTTTGTATCGTGACATTTGTTAAAAGCTAAAAGTTAAGATTAAGGTGCAGATTCATTTGTTTATCTCAATAAATTCTCTTATCTTTACACTTATTTATATTTAATGATTTTCATAAAAAATCTAGATTCAAATAAGTTTGGTACTAACCTAAAATATGTTCTTCTCGTTTTCTTATGATTGAAAATAATTTTTGTATGTACAGGATTAGAATATTCTATCACTCAAATAAAACTTTATTGTAAGGTCTTTGGTATCTAGTTTGTTTCTTCTTTGATCTTTTAGTTTTCAAACTAATCATCTCTCTTTCAGAAATTTTATGTTTACCCTCTTTCAATTGTTTGAGATCATAATTAAGTCTTAATTTTTCTTTCAACTGAACAGGTGCTTCTAATAATTCAACTTGTAGTTCCGGATATTTATGTAAGAAAGTTCTCATAATACCATCACTGTATTTTTGAAAATGTTCTAAATCTTTATCTTCTTTTTCATTAACACCAAGCCAAAAATTTATGTCATAAGCAGGTATTGATACACCTCTAAATGCATTTAAATAGTGGTATAAGAAATGATGAGCTATATTATACCAATTCAAATATTCATCAAGTTTTGTATCTTTATGTTTAGCATTCATCAAGATATTAGTTTCATCTTTTAAAAAGTATGTAGTTCTAGCATTTGTCTTGATATCTATCTCAAAACTAGATCTTTTAGCTAATCCATCATTTATATCAACCATTAATATGTTTTGCCAGTACCACTCTAATAATGTCCATACATCATTAGTTAATGGAATTTGAAGCTCGTTTTTAATGACATTCTTCGGTATCATTAAATTGATCAAGTATAAAATATAATCTAGTTTCATAATTTCATCAAATTCATTGGCATTAAGATTTTTAAAGGAAGAGCCATGAGCAGAGACATATTCTGAGTTTAATGCTAAAGCCATCTTCATCTCTAATGTATACATTGCAGAAGGTAATGAAATACCAGGGGTATCATAAAGATATATTCCTTTCCAAAAATCATCGATTTTAATTCTTTCGGATATTTTTTTTGTTATTCCACTATAATTACCAGTTTTACATGGTTTTGATATTTGCAAATGTAATTTTTTGTTTAAAGACTCTTTAAGCAAATTTATCACTGTTGATTTTCCAACATTTGGAATACCTAAAATTAAACAATTATATCCTAAAGGTGAAAACAAATTATCATTTTCTTTAACACTTTCAGCATACAAGTATCTTAAAATGTTTTTCAAGTCTTGGTTTGCTTTCTTCGTATCTAAAGCGTTTATGATGATGTAATTTTCATTCATCTTAGTATGATAAAAATTTAATTTCTCTTTCAATTGAGAAACAAGCTTTCTACTGACTATTCCTGATTGTTGAAGTTTTGTTAAATAATCACCAAAAGTGTAAACTATCAGTTTTTTAACAGCAACTTGTCTAACAGAAGTTCTACCAGTTTCATCAATTTGATTGCTTAATTGATATCTTCCATTAAGCCTCTTATCATTTAACTCTTGTATTATGTAATCAATCTCTGAAAAGTTCTTTTTATCCTCACGTTGTTCTTCTAATTTTTCCCTATTAATTTTTTCTAAACCCAATAAATCAAACATTATATTCTTTGAAGAAAGTGGAGTTCTAACATCTCTCACTTCTATGACTAATTGACATTGTTTATAAATAGGAAGAAGTTTTTTTATGGTAGTAAATTGATGTGATTTGAAAGAATGGAAATTTGGCATTAAATGAGATTCAAAGTTTAACCTTGGTTGAAAATTTTTTTCTTCTTCTGTTAAAGGTTCATTTTGAATTTTTATTCTATTCAGTTTTTGATCTTTTTTTATATTAGATTTTACTGAAGGCACAAAGATAACTGCAGACAAACTTAAAAGTCTTTTATGGATATATTCATTATTTAAAAAATTCCGTAAACATTTAGTATTTCGAATTGATATGATTTGTCTAGATATCATAATTGTAGATAAATTTTATGATTATTACTAAGCTTGGGTTTATAATATTTTTAAAAAGAAAAAGTTTAATTTATTTTATTTTTTTTTAGGTTTTAAAAAAAAAAGCAATTTTTTTTTTTTTGTAAGTTTTTCAAGAGTTTAAAAGAAAAAAAATATATGTATATATAACCATAGTTAATATAAATAAAAATAAAATGCCATTAATTCTTCTTACAGGTTTACCAAATTCTGGTAAGACAGCCATTTGTCAAGATTTAATTAAAAAAATAAATGAATTTTTTGATAATGCTGAAATAACTTCTCCATTAAATTTTAAACCTAATATTATATATCATTCTGATGAAACTTTATCTATACCTCCTGAATCATATTACAATCCAAAATTAGAAAAGTTTAACAGAGGTAAAA